>VYXD01001701.1:308652-371763 GCA_013397195.1 Hylia prasina | reverse complement strand
GTTTGGGTTTTTTTGGTTTTTTGGTTTTGTGGGGGTTTTTTTGTTTGTTTGTTTGTTTTTTTATTACAGCAAAAGAAGCGCTTTTACAGAAGCAGGACTTTATTTACAGTACTTTGGTTTCTGATGGGTTGAGGAGTCTAAAAAAAACTTTTGAAGTTTTTCAAAGGAGGCTGTTTCCTTTCTGACTCTCCCTGCAGTGGCAGAGGCTTGGGGAAATGACAAATACCTTTCCTTTGGCTTCTGTTGTGCTTAAGACAGAAAAGGTACAATCATCCAAGATTTCAACCAAGATTCAGCTTTCAGACATTACATACCTTTGACTAACAGCTTTTAACATTAATGAAGGTGGATTTAAAGACACAAACACTAATAACAAAATACAAATAAAGTTGGGGTGGAGTTTCCTTAGCTGGTTGAACAGATATTTCCTAAGCATTGTGACATTTTAGCAGCATCTATTTTTCCCCCAGAATAAAATGCTACCAGCATCTTCAAAAAGTGAACTGATAAATCTTTTCAATATATGTTCATCTTCATATAAATTGAAATACTTTTTGTAATGCCAACCATAAAATATTCTGGAAGCAGATGAAAGCCTTCTTTTGTATTTCTCTGCTCAACTTCTTTGTGTAATATCAGTCCAAATACTTGCTGCATTGACTTGGGCACATTTGCAGTTTTCAGCAAGCTGATGACTGTGTATTGCTGTCTGGGGACATACAAGATCCTGTGTTCATAATAGAATATCCATGTACCTGAAAATTATGCATACTAAGTGATGGAAAGCATGCCACATTAGAAAATTGATGCATATGTCAGCATATGCACCCCATTTTAACAAATTAGTCTGTATTAAACTTCACAATATGCATGACTTGGAGTCGAGAGAGATTCATTACTTTTTTTCCAAACTTGAGCTTTCTGCAGATTTTTTAATCTAGAATGCATTTCCTGCTGAAGCCAACAAAGGCAAAATGCTGTAATATTCTCACTTCATGTTTATTGGATTTATGAATTTTATGAAACCTCAATAACAATGTTGGGGAAGGCTTGCATAAGGATCATCCTTACATGTTATGATTGAAAGCCCGTATCAGCAAATAATTGTCCCCAAATAATGCATTACCCAAGCAGCAGATGTAGAGAAAAACATTACTATTATCGTGAAATAAAAAAATCTGGTTTATGCTTTTGTTCTCCCTTTCTCCTTCATAGTGCTTGCTATTATTACTGAAATCAGCAAATGAAAAAAGACAAAGGAAAGCTCCTTGGAGATGACTCTGTACTGCCTTTTTCAAAAGGTCATTTTCTAGGGTTCTGTGGATAGTGTCCTTGAATGTGGCATTATAATGCATCATTGTATTTTGCCCATTTTTCAAAAATTGCTCTATGATTACAATACTGACTAGATGCCATAGCTATGCAATGTTTTGCTAGGCTCAACATATTGTTCCATATTGTAGTTGTATGTAGTTCCTATATGATCTATATATGATCTATATGTGATCTATATATTATCTATATATGATCTATGTATGATCTATAAAATAAATGAAGTAGTGGAAATTGTTGGAATGGTCTTTCTAATACCTTTAAAAAGCATTTAGGAATGAAGAGAGTCCATAAATCTTAAAGGTAGATGAAGACAACTCAACTAAAGTCTTAGCAAACAATATCTGATCCAGGTCTAAAAATAATCTCCATAAACTCATTAGAGAATTTGCAAATTATCTAAAAGGAACAGAAGTGGCTCCACCCCATATTATGTTGTACACAAATTTTAGGAACAAGTGTACAATTATTTATTTACTTACCACTGTTGGGGTTTTGCATGATTTTTTTTCCTTATCATCCTCCTTTGATTTCCACTTTCTCTTGAATATGTTTTTGAATTAAAGACAAGGATTATTTTCACACAGCAGAAATACAACCTGGTGAATTGAAATGTTAGGTTTTTTTCCTTTGTAGCAGTAGAAGGCACCACGTGGCTCTAGTATTCAGATTATTCTTCTCATTGAGAAAATGGATTAGTAATCTTCAGATGAAAAGTTTTTCTTCTTTCTTCTGACACAGCTGGTATTCAACACTGACAAAAGTCAGCTTCAAACTGGATAGCAGATCCTGAGAGGCTGGAAAGCTTCAAAATGTTAATAAATGTCAAGGGGTGAGGTAAGATAACAAAATTTAAATCTTCAGAACTTCATGCTCAAGCTAAATGTCACTTGAGCCATGGCGTAAAATAAGAAACATTGGATAGGTGTTTATCAGCAAATATGAATGATAGAATGCTAAAGAAAATACAGAGTTACAGAACATATTTTAAATTAAATTAGCTAATCTCTAATTTCTACTCTAATTGGTAAAATTTAAAAACAAATAAAAGGCAATACAGATATATAGTTAAGGGTTAACTGAACTAAATTTTTCATCATCCACTAACTTCTGTTATTACCATCATAGCTGGAGGCAGGCTTTGCAGTCCTAACAAAAATGACAAGAGGTCTGTCACAAAGCCTTCTGAATTATCAGTTCATTTACTGTCACCAGCAACAGAGGGCACTGAGCCTCAGAGGCTGGATGACAAGATTCTGATTCAGGATGGATCAGGATGGAAACTTCCTATTTACTTAATTGGCTATTATGCCCTTGGTATGTCACAGCTCTAAATCATATGCCTTAGTGTAAGGAAACCAAAGGGACTAAAATTTTGCAGTATTTCAAGGTGTATTTACTAGGTTCAGAATCACACACCATACTTCTAAATATTTTCACTGCCATGATCTACTTCTGTTCCTTCAAAAATATTACATTTCATACCTCCCATTTAAATGGATTGTTCATTGCTATGCACAGATTCCGTAGAAAGGAGCCTGTGGAAAATCTGTTTGATTAATCCTGAGACAGAACAAGCACTCATTTTCTCAAAGCACTAAAAAAGTTTCTAAATGTTCCCTTTCTTTCCTCCATATATTCCAAACAGATGTGTGTTTAAAACTTCATGTTATATAAAGTTTATGTCCCTGTTGAGATTTCCATAAAACTTTATGCCTGTTGAGAATTCTCTTTTGATCAAATCCAGTTGAATAATTAAAACTTAGAGAACTAAAATAGTGCAGAACTTCTAGAGCAATTTCCTATTTATATTTGTATGTATCTCTAATTTAATAATTTTCTAGCAGCACATTGTGATCCAGCCAAACTCTAATGACATTTGATAGACTTTTTTATGAAGCTGTATACCCTATGCCAGCACAGGAAATATTTTTTTCTTTTTGAGTCCCACTAAGCTACTGAATTGCAAAAGAGATGCTAATCTTATAGACATATAAAGACTACAAAGGTTACATCACAAAAGGGAGGAGTAAAACTAAGAATTCTACCTGAATTAAAAGAAAAAAATCAAAGATCTGAAAACTGTAGCATATTTAATAAAAATGTCACATAAACTTTGTTGCCTTCTGCTATGAGCTCTAAGTTTTCCATGTTACATCACTATCTTTTTCAATCATCAAAGAGATGGTGATATTAACAAATGGAGATGCCATATTGACATTTTAAAAATGTAAGATTTAAATTATTTCTACTTAAACAATATTAGCCTAGATTAGTGTAGACTTCCTATTAAGACACTAAAAGCTAACAAGATACTTTATGTCACTAAAGTTATTCTCAAATGACAGCACAAGTCTCTGGGCCTGGATCTTGGCCATGCAACTTAGATAACAGTTGAAGAAATTCTTCCTGCAGGCAGAGCTGTAATGTACTGTTTCATTACTAAAGAGGTGCCAGATATGTTCAGAATATCAAACAAATTCACCCCATGGGTGTTTTCTGCACCAAAACTAGTCAGTAGAATGTGGGAGTGAAAATGTTGGAAAAGAATTAAAAATGTCTTCCATTTGGCAAGGAAAACTCAAAATGCAGAGACTTGTCTCTGAAAGAAAAGAAAGACCGTAATTCTTTCTGACCAGCAAAATCAGTTTAAAATAAAGGATATCAGCACCTTACAGATATTTAAATGTTAAATTCATAATTTTAAACTGGTATACAAATATAAAATCACTCATATTCCTCAGCTGAATTTTATCTTATGATAATATGATATTTATTAAAAAAAAAAGAAGGCTAGGATTGGGCTTGTATAGTAACTAAGGGCTCAACTATAACTTCTGAAAATATTATTGTTGCTTTGATCATTGGGAAAATATGCTTACTTTAGATTTCTGGTGTTTCCTTTCATTGTTTTAGTTCTCTTTTCAAACTTACATGGATCACCTAAGTATAGAGCATTAATTTTGCTATAAATCACTGATTTTTAAAACAAAGCGAAAGAGTAGATGACTTGTGTTGAAAACTCCTCTTGCACTAAGAAATGAGAATGAAGCTCTCTTTCTGCAGTATAAGTCATATTTTTGGCTTCACTAAAGATGGTGAAAGTCATTCACTTTCAACAAACTGATATTTCTTAACTAAAACTTTCACTGAACTCAGAAAAAAGCAGGACCTAGAAGGAGGATGTGATTAAAGCATGAATCAGGCACTGCAGCTTTACATGTAAAATCTCAGATGAGATGTTTTCACTTAGTAATGCAGTTGATCCAGCTGAATGGTTCATTTAAACAGATACATTAATCTAGCATTTGAGCAAAAAAAAGCACATATATTTTCACAATATCTGCAGCAAGAGCCACAGATATTTTCACATCCAACTAAATGAAATACCAAGCACCAATACCAATTGCTTTCCTGTAAAGCCACCATTTTTTAAAGTAGCTGAGTGTGTTTATTATGTACCTTTCTGGAGCTCGGGAGGACCAACTGAAGAATGGAGAACTTACAAGATATAAATAACTGTACATTGCAGATGCTGCATGTCACAGCACAAGGCTACCCTCATAGGTCCAGTAAGTCCTTGTCTGCCTACATTTATGCAAGAAACTTTTAAGTCTTTCCATAGGTCTGAATAGAACTGGTACTCACAGTTGCAGCATCCTTCTCCCTGGGATAAAGAAGGCTTGAACTGCAGTTTTCCTTTATCTGAGAATGAAGAGATGAAATGATGCTGCACAGTGTTGGTCAGGCCTGTTATTTTGGTAAAGAAATCTAACCAGTCTTGTTCTTTCTTTTTTTCATCATGGGCTTCTTAATTTCTCTCTCTTCCCCCAGTTAGGGTTCATTGCTTGATGGCAATAGCAGCTACAAATTTTTTCCATAGTGACCTTGTTTGGAGATTGTGGATCAGCTCAATTCCTTTTCCTGGGAAAGAAAATGGATGGAAGCAGCAACTGCTGCTTCTTCTGGTAGCTGATGTTCTTACCTTGCTGATGATAGCTCTGCCACACCATTGACAGGTGTTTTCCAGGCTGGGCACTGTTTTAATGAGTATGTGAAGGAGGCTAGGACAAGGATTTATGTTGTGTGGAGATACATACTAATACAAATACAGCACAGAAGAAAACTTATAAGTGCTGGAAATGTTTTGACAACGGTGTAAACTGGGAGAAGAAAATGAATGAACACTGAGGTATGGCTATCACAAGAGTGGTCATGCCAGCACATGGAGGTAGACAGCCCAGACAACACAGATGCACAGTCATTAAAATGAAGACTCAGTATGCCTAATGAGCCCATCCTCCTGTCCATTCCAGTGCACCTTCACAGCTTTTGTTGTGCTGCCTAAATTGAGGGTGATTAGGATATGCTGAGATTGCATGCTTTCATTTTGCTATTTACAGGCAAGGTATGAAGAAGATGGCTCAAAAGTGACAGATGAGGAAGAGCTTGGGGGATTCAAGGGTAACACAAAGGCAGGGAGCTGGAGGAATTTCAGCATTTTCAGTGAATTTTGAGGTGAGATGGGAACAGAACGAAACTCCAACTAAACTCACTCTTCACAGAAATGAAAGGCAGCAAGTGATCAAGGTGTGAAATGATCATCAAAGAGTAAAGAGAGATGATCCTAAGGTAATGATGAAGAGCAGTGGAGTTGTGAGTGCAAGACTTCATAAGTGCTGAGCCACAAATGAGGAGATATTTTCAGATCAGATATAGACTTCTATGCTCAAAAGAGTTCTGAATGGTGCAGCTTTTGTCCTTTGTATATGCCTTAGTACTTCAGCTGTGCTCCCTCAGCTGAAAAATCGTTGTGATATGAGGGAGATTTACACATGAAGTAGAAGACACACAAAAAAATCCAAATTTTTGTATGTAAGACCATATTCTGTGAAATATTACTTCTGTCTTTTGGAGCTGGACTGGAACAGAATGTTTTTATTTGGTGGTTAAAGAATTTATCTGTCCTAAATATGTTTGCAAATTTGGGAATAGGTATGAGCAAAAGTCCTTTATATTCTTCGTCTTAGTATAATACCTTCCTGTGTTTCTTTTCTTTGTCTGATTTTTTTGGGGCGTGTGTAGGAGGATGTGGGAGCTAAGAATTTCTCTCTAACAAGAAACCTTCCTACTTTCTCTTATTCCCTCTCACTGGTTACATTGCTGATAGGTTCAAAAGAATATCTCCAGGATAAAAATTGAGAAAAATTGAAAGATAAGGTGCTAACATTTATCAAAGCCTTTTTTTGTTTTAAAGCTGTTTATAGAATTGTGAAAATAGAAAAGTTTAGATGAGGATGATTTACAATATGAACTTCCTGAGATTTTTAAATGATGCTATAGAGAGACCTTGACAAATTTCAAAGGCCATATTTCCTGGAGAAGACAAAAAAGGTTGGGTGTGGCTGTTCAACTATCATGCAAAAAGAGAAGTATATACATAGCATTGCATCCATGGAGGGGAAAAAAAAAAACAAACCACAAAACTACAAACAATATTTCAGTGTACTATGATAGCAAAACCTCATTTTTTAAAGGTATGTAAGAAATAATAGTACTGTCAACATGGCTGTAGATCACACTCGTTGAACCAGTCAAACCAAAATTATCTACTAAATATAATTCTGTTTTTTAGTTTAAGGCAAACATTTCGTAAAATCTATGAAGCTAGGACTAGCAGCTCAGCTAATGCTAATACATAGTAATTTACTGTGTTATACAATATTAACACATACAGTTGTGTTAATTTAATCCAAAATTCCTTTCCATAAATTTGAAAGCTTGTTTGAACTTCCTTCTGGTTTTAAACAAGTATATTCATAATAATGAAAAATACTGATAGGAAAGGGAAACTTTTCTCCCAGCAATAACCCCTTTTATCTTAATATTTTGAGTTTCATAGATCACATTGAGATATCTTACTATTGTGTGATATGAAGCAAATTTTGTCTTTACTGTTTGTGTTATAGTGGACTAGGCTATTATTCACACTGACTATACAAAGAATTCAATTACTTAAAATTAAATATTTTAATTATAGCATTTTATTTCTGAATTAATTTTTACTTATATTTTTAATAGCTATAATTTGACCCTGTTACCCTAGTATACATATTTTGTACTTACAATGGTTTTTGTTTAAGAGTATACCTAGCTATTAGGCAATATGTTTCTAAAGGAGTTTTCAGGAAAAAGCTGGATCAAGGATTCCATTCTCACTTTCCTTAACTTGTTCTGTTTACACAGTATTTTGTGTTTCTTCCTCCTTTTTCTGTGGTACAATTAGATATTTTTAAAAGAAAGCAAGGATGCCTATGCAATGTAATCATTAATATCCACGTCTTCTCCAGTTCAGTTCCTTCAGTTAAAATTTCACTGGAAAATCTTAAAATTAATTGTCTTGTGTATTTCTCTAGGAGAGACAAGACAAACTGTGTTACAGTGTGATTTAAGCACTTAAATATAAATATGCAATAACTTTAAAAAGCAAGTTCAGCATTTTTCTGTGAGAACATTATAATTCATTCAAAGCTAAATTAATATTTAGATTTTTCCTTATATATTTATTTATACGCTATCTCCAATAGTAAATATTTATATATATACATACAAGTGTCTGCATGTATATGCATTTCTTTTAGTAAGTCTTTAATTCTTCCTTTATTTTATAATGGATACATGGGTGCATCCATTTTAAGCATGGATGTGGCAAATATCTTAACATAAAAAAGGATGATGAGCTAGGACTTTGAAAGGTTAAGGAAAACAACAGTAATAAATCATATGAATACGTGAAGAGCTACTGATCTGGAAATGAACTATTAGTGCATGCTGCAAACCCATGTAACTGAGGGATGACTCAATGACTCTCGACTACAGAGGACAGAAAACTTTTTGCAGCTAATATGTGAAAACAAACAAATTATTCAGGCTAAAAAATAGTTGTAAAATGCATTGTAAATATAAAAGTAGTTAAATATCTGAAACCCTTTTTCTCATGTCACTATAAAGTCAAAGTTGTAGAAATCAGATTTTCTGTATTTTTGATTATGCAAAATATATATTATATATTTAAATAGCTTATATGGATCACCTTCTTTTTTATGTCAGTCTTTTTGTTTTTTTTTTTCCCATGTACTTATAGTTTAGGAAGATAGATAGAATTCTTTACATTTTTTCCAATAAATCTAATAACTTTTATGCAGAAAAACCTAGCAACCATGAATGATGCAATATGTTTCAGAAGAAGCTGAGACTTCTTTTGGAAGAGAATTTGGAAGATACACTTTAAACAAATAATGAAACTATGATTTTATGAATGGTTATTGAGTTCTTAGATGAGGGAGTTTCTATTTTACATAATAGTGTCTTTTCAACCTATGATAATTCCTTAACAACGTAACCTCTCAAACTTGATTTTGGTGTTGGTTACTAAAACTTACGTCCTAAATTACAAATATAATATTATTTTACTTAAGGAAACAATTTATGTCTGTATTTCTAAAGTTGGAACCCAATCACAAGATTTGTGTAACAGGTAAAAATCTGCTACTCTACCGTACTGAAGCAAAATTCCTAATAGTTGCCATGGAAATAAATTAGTTAGAGTACAGAATGGAATACATAGATTATCACAAACCTTTTAACTGAAATTAAGTGCTCAATCTATTATGAATTAATTTAAATCTTAAAAAATTAATGTATTCTCTTCAGTAATTGAGGGATGAGAGACAGTTGATTCTCAGCTATATCTGTGTTTCAAGTTCCTAGAAACTACATTTGGATCTTAATATCCTGAATTACACAGGATTAGTAAATTAGGTAAAAGAAAACATTGCATTAAACTCAAGGTACGAAATTATTATACATTTTTTATGTATTTTTATATAAAAGTTACAAGTAGCAAGCATATGACACAGAAATGGAACAGTAACAGCAGTAACTGTGAATGCATGCTTTTTACAATGTATCTAATAAAGGGATTTTTGCCAACTCAAATATTCAGTAACATACATGCAGATTAATTTCTCAATGTCAAATTCAGTCATATTGCTAGATGCTTATCCAACAAACGTTTCTATTGAAGTGATTATGAATGGCTAAATACCTGATTTCAATAAATTGTTCCTGAAATTGGGAATTTTACTTGCAACAAAAAGAAGAGAGAAAAAGAAAAAGAGAAATGACTGATAAGCATAATAACCAAAGTCTTATTGCCTTCTAGTAATTTTACTCAACACTGCTGAATTTTTTCATGATAAGAGAATAGCTGGTCAGAGTCCATAAAACCTCTAGCTGGTGTTTCCAAGGACGACAGTTTCACATTTCATTGTAGCATGTTCAAAATCACCCAGGAGCGCACTATTCTCAAGCAGTCTATATAATGAAAACAACGTACACATAACAAAAATTCAATGTAAATCTTCTTCCACATATCAGACAACATACAAGTAAATAACAGACATAAAATAAATCAACTTAAAGAAAACTATGGCTTAAAAAAAATAAAAGAACAGTCTCAGAACTAATTTTTTCCTCAAGTTTTCAGCAAATCTCTCAAATATATTTAATGACTAAGGAGCACTTTGTGGCTAGAAACCAAATTACAAAAGAAATATATTTTTGTGCAATGGGAATATCTTGCTAAGGAGGTAAGATAATGTCTATACTTGGTAGGTTTGCATAAAGGCAATTAAATTAAATTGGAAAATCATCCACTCTCTCTTTAAAGAGCTGAGATAGTTCATTACAGATTTTTCCATTTGGAGTTTGCATGACTGCACAAACTGTCTGAAATCAAAACTAAGTTAAAATATGCACTCTCTGAGGAAAAAAAATGCAGAAAAATATTAACTTAAACTATCTACAGGCAATAAAAACATTAATGGATTATTTAACTGTAAAATTGCTTTATACATATATACACATAAAAATATATATATACATATCTCTGTCCATATATACACATATATAAACTCACAGACCAGCAGCTATCTATAACTCCATTATAAACATATGAGATTGTTTATTAAATGCTGATAAAAATTTGCAAAATGAAAAGTCATGGAAAATACTCCAAAAAGTAAGTTTAATTTGAAAACATTAACCTTCATGCTAGAGAATCTCTAAATTTATTCATACTAACACCCTTCCCCCAACACTTCCAAGATTGGATGAAAAAAATGAACTGAAAACACATAGTTCCACATTTTACTGACTTAAATTAAATTGCCATGTTTTACATTCTATTTTACATGCTGGGCCTCTAACTTTTATTTCCATAAAAATAAATAAATAAATAAATGAAATGCAAGAGCCATGCAAAGCACATGACTTTATAATGCAGCTGGAATGAAGATTGTTTTTTGCTAGGGGCTGACTGTAATGCTGTCAAGAATAAGGAATTAACAGATTTTGCTTAGTTTGCAATGCTAAAGTGGTGATCTGGCTTTCAGATTTTTTACCATTCAAACCTGACTCCATACAAGATGACATACAATTTGAGACCTAATATGCATTTTAGCATTATAACAAATAAAATGGAAAGCAACAGATGGTTCAATTGCTGTACAGGTATGTTTACTTACCTCAGGTTTTTCTCTTAGACCCTAGTTGTGTTGTACTCAGACTCATGTTTGCTTAGAGACCCAATGAGGCAGAACCTGGAATGTTATGGCTATTTCATTCAAAATAATAATGTTTGCATAGAAAAGTAATATATGCATATAAATACTTAATAAACAGTACACTTTGATAATCTGATCGATATTCATGAAGTAATTTACATAGACATGCAATTGAATTAAAATAACCAAATAACTTTTTTTTTAAGAGAAGGAAATGCCTTAATGTTCAAAGTAAATATGAAGGGCGTGTAAACAGTAACAAGAAATGCATAAATAATTCATGCAAGATAAAATACAAATATGTCAAAAAAGAGTTATGTGTTCCTTTTCAAATAAGTTATTTATAAAATTTTTGGTTTTTCTTTTCCTTGTAAACTTTTAATCATTCATATTTACAGTGATTCAAAGTGAAATATACAGAAGAAATAGCTCTTTTATTAAAAATATTATCCTTGATATTGCTTTTTTATTGATTAGAAAGATTCCCTTTAACTTCATTCTTTTTTGTAAATATATGGGTTCACTATCTTGTCTCATGTTCTAGTCTGTCTATGTTTATTTGACAAACGAAAATACTGTGCTCAGTAATGGAACAGATACAGTAAAGTTTTGGAAATACTGTAATTCATTATATAAAAAATTCATTATATAAAACGGTAACGGTCCAGGAGGAAAGGGGCTTTCCTTGCCCCAGGACTGTATTCCTCATTGTTGTGTTGTGCATCAAAATGGATACATGTATCTTTTATATATTGATGAATTTAGAGATGGTTAGACCAACAGTGGATGATATTCAAGGCCACCTCAGTTACAGGGAAACCACATGTATGTGGCTGTTCCAAAAACTAAATTCACACAATCTTCTTTGGTTTTTAAAAATTTTGCCTGTTGTGTGTTGATCTGTGTGTATGCACGTAACCACATGTGATATATAAAACAGTACAAGAAAAAGAAAGAAAGAAAGTAGAAAGGTAAAATGGAGATACAGGATCCTTCAAGAAAGAGAAGCAGAGATGAGAAAGAGCAACAGAAAGAGAGATAATATAATGGCGTGTGCTATAAGGAAACAGAAATTTAAACAATAAATAAAGAAGAAAGAAAATATGTCTTTACTGAACAAAGAGTGAATATGTTTGGGCAATCAAGTCCTTACACAATAGTCTTCATCAAAAATCTATTGATACTGACCGCTGAACAGCTTTATCATGTCTGGACAGCCTGTGACTTGTGGTTGGCACCTCTTCAATTTCGTCTATCTCGCACGCATCTGCAGCATCTTGTGAGTAGCTATGCTTCATGACAAGGATATTTCTCCTGTTCATGGGCTGAACAAGTGGTTTTACAGGCTGGGGTTGTATTTCTGTCAAGACAGAAGCATCTCTTGTGCTGAGGTTACTACGGCTGCCCTTAATACTAGACACTTGTGATCCACAGTGATGGTCATGAATGCATTTTGAAGAGGATCTCCGCAGTTTATGATAATTTTCAAAGTCATCTGCAACGTCAGCAAGGTCAGCTGTAGTCCCTGTCCCTCTAAGGGTGCATAATTCATAATGAGGAGGCTCAAACACCTCCTGGAACACTGTTTGATCAAAGTCTGTTTTCCTTTGGACAAATTTTTTACGAGGCTGCTTGATCTGTACTATAATAGAGACAACAATGAGGATGATCACAATGCAAGAAGTCACCCCAATTATAGTCCCACTGGTATTGGTAAGTTGGTCCAATAGGTTTGCTTTTCTTTTTTCTGTGTGACAAGGAATAAAAAAAAAAAGCACAGCATCAATTGCAGTTCAAGAATAAAAACAACTCTGATGTGTTCACAGATTACTGCAAGGCTGACCCTAGTTTATGTCTGAATTCACTTAATCAATCTCACTAACAAAAAAGAAAAGAGGAAGAAATGAGGTATTTGTGAAAGTCAAATAAGCAACATACAAATCCTGTGCCTATTCACTTAGAAACTTATTTATTCAGGTGTATTGCAAGCTTAATTAAATAAAAGAATTATTTAAATTTTTCATAAAAAGCAACCACCAATACAAGCAGATGGCTTCAGTGTCACCTCTGAACTCCATTTGGCTGCTAAAGCCCCGAAGAATTTTAAAGATGTTCTCTTCATTATTTTCTCTCTCTTGTAGTAAATAAATGCAGCTAGGACATCAGGTCCGATGAAAGAACAAGATTTTACAGGAATTAAGGTCTAATATTTGTGAGCTGAGTGGGAATTTTGACAGCGTTCAATGAAAGAGCTAAATCAGGAGAAAACAGAAGAGTTATTCAAATTTAGATTTCAGAAAGGAAAAAACCACAAATTTGTGCAAGTTATTTCCGCTCTTCTTTTTTTCCTATTAATTACCAAAACTTTTCTAAACAGCCATAAAAATCCAAAGGCTGATCATACCTACTCCCCTTTACTCAGGACCCTCTAATAAGTTATTCAGCAAATTCTGCATTGTGAATAAAGCAGAAAAATGCAGTAAAATAATGAAATAAAACAAATTTCCCCCTCCTCTTCTGCATCTTTCTCTGTGATTTGCTTTCATAAAAGGCTGCAGACACGAGATGGTGACTGAGCCTTGTAGAAATTCAAGTTGAAAGTGTTTGCATCAGTCTCTCTCAGGCATAGCAAGACAACTGTGGTTAAGTTCCAAAACCCAGTTTAGTGTAATTTTTCCTGGCAACCTAAAACATATAAAAAGAATTAACAAAATGCCTTTGAAATGAAAGTAATTGGCACCAAAAGAGTAACATTCATCTTTTCATAATCTCCTAAGTACCAAAACTTTACTCTTCAATAGTTCATTGTCTAAGCTTGTAGATTCATCCAGTATTTCTCTAATTGACTGACACAGACTCTGGAGAAAAAGCAGAGTTAGAAGAAGCAACACTGCAGCAAACAACATTTTTGCTGGAATCAGCAAACCTCCTTTTTGTAGTCACAAAAACAAGAGAGGATAAATGCACAAGACCTGATAAAAGATACTTGACAAAGGAAAGATGAAAATCATTCTGGAAATGGAAGAGTGGTGAAAGTTTTCTGTTTTCCTCTATTGTGATGAACTAGAGAATGAATAATCATTTCCCAATTGTCTGTTTAGTTTCTTTGAAGAATATTATGCTATGCCACAGTTTAGCTGTGTTCTTTTGAAGTATATGTTTTCATTTGTGTTTTACCCTATTTCACTGCTTGTCAGGATTTACAGGCTTCAATAGACTTATGGGCTGACTGCTAATCCACCTCATTCTGAATTTTTTTCTTGATTGGTTCCTAAATTTGGCATATCCCATGTTTTCAGGAACAAATCTGCAGTGGGGGGGAGGCAGGGGGATACAGAACAGAAGCAAACTGTCTCCCTAGCCTGCAATGTTAGTTAGTTAAGCTCTTTTCCCTGAAGACAACACAGATGCTGTTTTGGAGTTGGTTTCTTTTTCTTTTAATCAGAACCAGAGAAATATTTAGCAACCATTGTCAGCACATGGGTAGGATCATTACTCCCTGCCTATGAAATAAATATTACATCTGATTTCCTGTGTTTGTTCCTTGCACTTCAATTTCACTTGATTATAGGTAGATTTGGTTGCTTTCCTACAGTGTTAATTCCACCTTCCTTTATAACACTACCTGGGCTATTATAGGCATAGCATGCAGCTAAAAGACACCTGCTACTCATATGCTACTTCACTACAAAGGTAACTATGGTAAAGGAACCAAAATATTACCCTTAATTATACTTCAGATTGCATGGAAAGCAGAGACCAAGTGATCAGAAAGCCTCCCAGAAGCGCATAAACAGACAGCAGGACATTAACAATGCAACACCAGAGGAAAAAATGAAAACACTGAAAATATAATACACTTCCTTAATTTTTTTCTGTGGCCTAATGTATGCTCTCCCCAAATTACTCTTCCTGAGCTTTCACCCATTTGGCACTTAGCAGGACACTGAG
The DNA here is from genome assembly GCA_013397195.1 of Hylia prasina. Classification (NCBI taxonomy): domain Eukaryota; kingdom Metazoa; phylum Chordata; class Aves; order Passeriformes; family Sylviidae; genus Hylia; species Hylia prasina. Next base: position 356,854 of record VYXD01001701.1, on the reverse strand, counting down.
GATCATATGCTGTATCTCATGCAGTGCAAATGACATTTTTTTCAATTCTACGTTACCTTTGCAGTGGTTTTCATCCCAGGGATACACACAGTTCTGGAGTCCATTGCAGACTAGTGTATTATTTATACACATATTACTGTGGCAAAAGAATGTGTTGGCTTCACAAGGGGCTGAAAATGAGAGAAATGATAAATTATGTTTAATTAGCAAATCATTCAGCTCTCATCTACAAACAAATCTAGGAGTGGATATATATTCTATAATAGGACAAGGCAATACAACACAGGTTCCTTGAGCATATTGAATATTTGACATGCAACATTGAGAGCAGTCAAGTCACAGACTGTTTAATATTCTGTGGCAAGATGTTCTCTGTTTTGTCTAAAATGGCTGAATCTTTCCCTAGCATGACTCTCATGGATGTATGGGTGGCTTCCAAACATTGTTGGGCAGTCACCAATGTGTTATCAACAGTTTAACCACAGATCCAAAATATATCATCCTATGGGCTGCTAGGAAAAGTTAACAGTATCCCAGACTGACCCAATGGATGGTAAATAATATCTTTTAAAGTTTTTGTTGAAATCTCAATTTTTTTAAAAGAACTTGTGTGACTCAAAAAATATATGTTACTTGATGGCACATGTCAATGGTTCCTGACTATTTATACACACAGAAATAAAATTATTCTAAAAACCTTTTAGTCATAAGAAAGGCTATAGATAAGATGCATCCTTTTGATCACAAGTATGAAGATAAAGAAGCACGACAGTCTTCAGTGTCCCTGAAGCCCATGTGTAGAAGTGTCATGCAGATTAAAGATGCAGGAAAATGATTTTACTGATGGCCATACATTACTGTGAAGAAACTGCCTGAAAGCCTTTGGAAGGTATTGAAGATGCTGCTAAACTGTGGTGTTTACAGAAGTACTAGGAGATCATTAGGTGCTGGGGTTGTGAAGCTACTATTCCAAAAATGTAAAGTATAATAGAGATAAATACTCCTCATATCTCTTCTTCAAAGGAGAAAGACTTCTGTAATTTAGAAGAGGTACAAATTTTGTCAGTGTTAAATTGTCAAAAATGAATTAATGTATTTTTTTAGTTCGAGCAACCCAAAAACATAATTATAATTATTTTTAAGGGAGAGTTAAAAAATAAAATAAAACCCTTAACTAATCAGAATGCAGTTATGATGTTCATATTACTTCGAGTTTGATAATTCACGGAGATTGTTCTGCTCTGCAACTTTAGAAGCAGTTCCTATGACAACATGAATGCATAGCAGAGAGAATGGTTTAATGCTTTGCAAATGAAGGACGATACAAAGGATTTATACTGTAGAACTTAATGACTCCATATATCATGTCAAGAAATCCATTTGCCAATAAGTGTTTAAGTTATCCATAACTGGTATATTTGGAGCAGTTATGATGTGTTAAGCAAACAGTAAATGCCATCAAAATCAAAGTGCACACCCCAAATATGCAACCACTCACTCAGATATAACACTGTACACATACTGTATATCTTATCCAGAAGACATCAACCAGTCTATCCACTGTTCAATTCTTGTTTTTAAATCTGGTATACCAGAGGTATACATCCCCTGAAGAGCAGTGAACCTGGTCACATTTTAAGTCTGTTACAGAAAGGTTTCTACTTTATGCTGGACAGATCGGAAAACCACATGTGTGCATTAGAAAGGGAGGATATTTAGGGACAGTCCTTATCTATCTGTTTCTGTCATCTGGGGACAGTGAAGTTTGAGCCTGGAGGATACTGTGACACATCATGATGTAACACATCCTGTAGGTAACACATCAGAGGCATAATCATCCTTTCACACTCTAGCTGCAATTCTTGTTTCTAGGCAAGGTGAGGATCTTTTGGGAGGTTTCCCACATGCAGAAACAGTCTCACTGCCTACTCTGAGCAAAAAAAAAAAAAAAAGGGAGAAACCTAAGAAGATCTAAAGAGCCACCCATTCAAAATAGAAATTGTACCAAAAAAAAAGACCCAAATATCAAACTGAGAAAGTTCAAGGAGTGACACGGGAACAAGAGTGAAAGATTAAAAACAAAAGCAAACTAGCAAACATTACTTACAAACAAACTTACCACCACTATAGTTCTGGATTCAGACAGCACTTACCCTCCACTTCACTTCTGAAACCCTTCATGTCACTCTGAATGTTTTTTTGCATTTTGGTAGTTTGGGGTTTTTGGCTTTTTTTTGATGTTTTAATAGTATAGCCTATCCTAATCCTGCAAGTAGAAAAGGAGAACTAAAGGAGGGTAGCAGGGAAGTGAAAGGAAGAGGAAGAGAGAACCCTACAGCAAAAACCAATGTCAATTCCTTATTTTATTTTGCACTAAAAGAAATAATAAGATTTTCTACGAAATGAAAAAAAAATTAGGAAATGTTTCATAGATGAGAGAAATATAAAGAGAAATTTTTTTTTTTCAGATATAAGAAGAAGGAATAATTATGCAAAAAGACAAGAGAAAGGCAGAAAAAAGAATGAAAATTTGAGTTTTCTTAAATTGTGCTATTGAACAGTGGAGGACCAAATGGTTTGTGAATAAATGTCAAAACAAGACAAATAGTGAAATAAAACAATTTCAGAACCAGCGCAGCAAACTTAGCATGAGAGAAACCCAAATGTAAGATTCAGGAAACTAATGACAAACAACCCCTTCTTGTTCATGTTTGTAAAATTAAAATAGCCAACTCCTCTCTGTGGTCCCATGAACCTGGAGTGATTAAGCTAGACAAGAAGTCAATATATTTCCCTCACTCTAATTAAGGGTTTATTTGAAATGAATGAAAACATCAAGGGAAGTTGAAAATTTCTCAGTCCTGTTGTACGTTGGAAGAACTTGCTTTCTTGCCCAAAAAAAGGCACAGCAAAGGAGTCTCGGGATGCTGCATCAAGGACATTTTAGTAATAACAAAAAGATAAATGAACTGCTGTAAACCAGATTCTTTCACAGCAAGATGGATCTGGTCCTGATGCAGTCCTAAATCTTTTATAGAACCAAGGATTACAGTGGGATCAAGCAGTATGTGGCAGCAGGGATGTTTTCAGAAAAGGAAACTACTGCTATCATTAACTTCAACGAGATAAAGCAGCACAAACATCTCCACACACCAGAAGCCATACTCTCATCACTATATAAATGCCCTTTATACGACAGAAGAGCAGGAATCCAGAGACCTCACCCAGGTGAGGAGCCAAGTGACTTTTTGGTTATGATTAGTGGAAAGCTACCAATATTGTAGTATACTTTGTGTCTGGACTACTTCATCAGGACAATTCAGGAGGCAGCTGGAAGTAGCCTCACAGGCCTTGGTCCTTACTGGGATTTGAGCCGCCTGATATCTGTGGAGGGCAACACAGCAGCAAGCCAGGAAGTTTCCAGAGTGCATTGATAATTTCCTGACACAGGTAATCAAGGAGCTGATGAGGGTAACTCTGCTGTTCCTCATACTTTTATAAACAAGAATGTGTTGGGAAAGTGAATGTCAAGAGCATGAGATGATGGAGTTTGGGATGCTACAAAGAAGGAATAAACCAAAAAGCATAATCATAATTCTGGGCCTCAGAAAAGCAAAAGTTCACTGTTGAGGGGTCTGGGTGGGCAAATGCCATGGAAGGTGGTCCTGGAAAGATACAGGTTCAAGGAGAGTTGGTTGATTCTGTAAGATCACCTCCTCCCAGCTCAGCAGTTGTCTATCTGGACAGGCTGAAAATCAAATGAAGGTAGCAGTTGTCCTGCATGGATGGACAATGAGCTCCTGACTAAGCTCAAACACAGAAGGGATACATATAAGTGGTGGCAGTAGGGCAGCATGATCCCAGCAGAAGCATGACTTCTCTGAGTGAAAGGGGCTGAGGTTAGGGAATATTTAATCAACTGGACAGACACGAACTTGTGAGTCATGATGCGATGCCCCCAGTAAGTGACTCACATCATTGGGAGGCCACTCTTTACTAGCTCTGAAAAGTCCTGCTGATTGAGGCCTCAATGGGCTGGGAAAACAGGATCTTCAAGCAGATCAACAAAAGGAAATGTAAAGTCCTGTGCCTTGGGAGGAATAATTTCATGTACCAATTTTCAGTGCTGGGACTGACTGACTAGAAAGCAAGCCTGTAGAAAAGATTCTGGTATGCAGTAAGGTCACCTTGACAATTACCTTGAGCCAGCAATGCACCCTCGTGGCAAAGAAGGCCACCACTGTCTAGAGCTGTATTAAAAACAGAATAGTCAGCAGGCTGAGAGGTATGATCTTTCCCCAGTATTCAGCACTGGTGAGACCACATCTGCAGTCTTGTGTTGAGTTCTGGGCTCCGCAGCCCAAAAGGGACACAGATGCACTCGAGAGAGACCAGCTGAGGCTGTGAAGGCCTTTAAATGTTAGAGATATTGGAGGTGTGAGGAGAGGCTGAGAAAGCTGGGACTGTTTCAAGCAGGCTGTTGTCAGTGCATCCAAACACCCACTGGGAGGGAGGAAAGAGGACAGAGCCAGGCTCTTCTCAGCAATGCTCAGTGACAAGAGAGGAAGCAATGAGCACTAAAGGAAATATGGGAACTTCCCTTTAAATGCAAGAGCTAGCTTTTACTTTGAGGCTGGCCAAACACTCTGCAAGAGCTAGTTTACCAAGAGAGGTTGTGACATCTCCATTACTGAAGATATTCAAAACCCAGCTGGGGACAGCCCTGAGCCACCTGCTGTAGCGGACTCTGCTTAGAGCAAAAGGATTGGACTAGACCATATCCTGGAGTCCCTTCCATCCCCCTGTGGCTCTCTGAAAAAACCCTGACTTCATAATTAGATTAAAAGTAAAAGCTGGAAACACAAAATTGTGTTATTTCTCCTGTTTCTCAAAGCTGCCTTAAGTCAAGGTATATGAAGGTACAGACCCAAAAATAAATGAGATAACATATTCAGCACGATAAACAATTCATAGTGATTACAACACAACTGAGAAAATTAGAACTATGCATCCTATTCAATGTAATATATTTTAATAAAGTTAAATCTGTAATCAATTCTTTGATTTTTACAGCACAAAAATACTATAATCTAAATTAAATCACTAATTAAAGAAAAATATTATTAAAGGTTTTTTTCTATTTGCAATTGAACCAATAATAATTTTATATAAAGTAATAGGGGGGTTTTATAAAATCATATATATAATCAAAATACCAAGCATTTTCATTTCATATTATTTTTAATGATAATATTTTCTCTTTATGAATGTGCTATGTGTAAGGATACCTTGTATCTTAATATACAAACAAATTTTATAGTTCTTGAATTCATAATAATGCAGTATCTCCTTTGCAACAGCTATTTACACTGAACACAAGATGGTGCTCTTATCCTAGAAGATATATAAGCAAGTATCTTAACAGCAATAAACATGCTCTCCCAGTCTTTTTCAGGTATAGGAAAACCTCTGCTTATGTTTAAAAACCCCTATCATAATAATAGCAACCGTCTTTCTGTTATCAAGAATGCAAATAAGTTCTGTTTCTAGGAAAAATTAGTAGATTGTTATATTATTCATATTTCCAGAAGGTTTCCGCCACAGTATTCAAAAAAGCTTCATTTTGGTATTTGAAGGTTACTGCTTTCAAAATTCTTAAAAATTGAACCAATATAGTTGTCTATATTTTCTTACTATAGAAAGGTTTTAGAAATGCATGTGTCCGTAACCTACACTTTTTAATTTATTAACAAAAAATTAATATTTTAATCCTGAATAGCCCTAAAACAGAGAAACATTAAGTGTATTAATAGTTCTTCCATATGTCATCCTTACAAAGCAACATGAAATAAAAGCAGTCATAATTTATATTTTTAAAAAGTTATACTGGTTTCATTCAGACAATAAAACAAGTAAGGCATTCCAATTTATAGTATGAAATTACAGAATTTTTAAGGCAGTATAGAAATTAAATATTCTGTGTTAATAATTATTCCATTGTGATGTTATTACGTAAGTAACAAAATACATTATCACTGTGCATTAAGCATAATTTTGTTGGGCATTGCAGGATACTCTGGATATAAATTGCAATCATAGGCAGAGCAAAATATTTTTACAAAATGGAGCTAAAAGCAGATCTGTTATGGGACTGGTGTGCAGCCTGTCTGTTTCACTTCAGTGCAGTGCTTTCTCCAGTGTATTTCTCACTGTTTCTCAGCACCATCCACAGTTAGTGCAACTATGTGTGAACTGGCTCTGAGCAAGCGAGCTTGAGTGTCTCTGCTGTTCTTCACTGAACCGTGTGGATTTACCCTTTGAGCCTGTTTCAAGGCAGGGATTTCAGGCCAGCATGGGATAATCTTAGACAAACGTCCTACCCTACTTGTTATTTTTAGGCTTATCTCTCTCCCTCCTTTCTCCCCTTCCTTTCTTGTCATAACATTTTTGAAAGGTCTTGCTTCATCCTAAGGGTGAATGGGAAAATCCTGAAATCTTAACAATGGTTAGATGTGAGAAACATTTTACACTGAAGTCGTTAGACATTTCACACCTACTCCTCCTCTACTCAAGATAGCTCATTGCATCATGATCTGCACAAGAATTCTTTAAGTACAGATCATCTGGATTTTCTCATTGTTTTTTAATGACAAATAAGGCTTTTCTTCCTCCACAAGAGAAGGAAAATTTAAATTCTTCAGATATTCCTTGAACCTTCATTGAAACAGAGGAAGAAGTTTTCTACCAGTTTGTTCAAGGAAGAATATTTATTGACATACAGTTTCACTCGTTTTATTAAAATTTCAAAACTATTAAGATTGTTATAGTAATGTTCACTACAAGTATATGATTTGCCACTCATGAAAAAAAGGCTTGTTAAAATACTGTTATTAGAAACTTGAAATTGAGATGGGTTTAATACTGATGCTCTTTCTCAGACACCTTCAGACACCTCTGTACAAGATAAATATAACTTTTATGGATAGTTAACACCATATACAGATCAATAATCTAGTCTTTCAAAAACACCTCTATGTGGTTTCATGGGGTTTTTTTCGGGGTTTTTTAATTTTTTTTTTTTTTTTTTTTTTTTTTTTTTTTTTTTTTTTTTTTTTTTTGATATACAAACTCACCAGAGAATGGCAGGTCAGGAGCCTGTGCTCAGAGCTCCAGCCTGTGTTCAGTTGTTCAGTTAATACTCTCTGGGCACCACAATTATGTTGTTCAGGGTCAGATAATCACTGGGATGCTTAGCCAGTGAGGGTTTTTCACTAGAGATAGCTACAAACAGTACAAAAGGAAAGAAAATCACAGATGAGCGCTCACCAGTAAGGAGGCAATCCTAAAGGTTTCTTTCTAAAATATTAGTGTGGAAGCAGAGAGCAAAACCAGCCGAACTGCAATCATGTGTACATTCCGAAGTCCTTGCAAAGAGAAACTCCCTTTTCACAGGTTGCACCTTGCTGCTCCCTTTTTCAGTACTTCCCTTAGCTTTACCACAAAAAAAACCCCCACAGTCCCTAGCACTGCATACCTACAGTCCCTTTTCCCTATTAAAGAACTGCCCATGCTGGGTGATCCTCTTCAAGTCTGCAAACAAGGACTCAAGTGCCATTACTTGATCGAACTGTACCCTACTCTTCTAAGCATGGCCTTAGACTTCTGTCCAAATAGGGGTTTTCTTTTTGTTCATAAAAATAAAATAAGAATGATAGAACTTGTGCTCCATTAAGAAAGTTGCATGTGACAGGGCTCTAAAAACCATACTTAGAGCTCAAAGAGAAGGAATGAAATTTTTCTGGTCTGGGGTTTCTGGTGCAGAGTAATGGGCACAGGAGGCAGCCGTGCTACCAAAGACCAGTCAGAGGGGAGAAAGTGAATGTCTTGTCTGCTGTGCATACAGAGGGTTTTTCTCTTATTCCATATGCCCTGGTTCTACAAATCTGCTTTTAGGCTAAAGCGTAGGTGTGTCTGCTGAGGAGCACTTCTTTGAAGAAGCTGTAGGTGTAGCATGTCTGTCATTAATCAGGCTGGAGATCACTCTTCAGTCATGAAAAATTAAATGAACAGTTAGTCAGTGGGTGAGAAAACAAAGACTCATTTTTCAAGTCTTCTTACCAGATGAAGAGACACCTTTTTCCATATCAGATTTTTGTTTACCTTTTACTGATTCTTATATTAATTTATTGGATATTTAAAATCTAGTGTAACAGTGACTCCTATGCACAAAAATATGATTATGCTTAGAAGATATCTTAAGGATTAAAAAGGCGTTGAGGAGTCAAACCCCACAATGACAGTTGGAATAGTTCATAATGCTCACAATTAAATATCAGATCATCACTATAAATTATCACCTATTAAGAATCAATCAGTTATTACGTGTTGCTTAGAAGTCAACTACTATTTTGACTATGATGAGAATCATTCCTGATTTTCTGATGCAGGAAATTTAACAACCTCATGTACTGTATGCCTTTCCTTAAGACACATGTGTAGCACTGCTACTCTGGAAGTATCACTATGAGATGTTTGGAAACTTGCAAGACTGCTTTTTAGATGCCAACAAAAAATGAATACATATTTTAAATGGATTTGGAACACACTGATTGAAACATATGAAAATAATCATAGAAGAAATCTCTTTAAGATTTCTCTGTTCTACACAAATGTCAAGTCCTCAAGAAATGGCTCTGTAGCAAGAATAAACACTGAATAGAGTTCCACTGAAAGAAATCAATGCTCAGGCTTAGTAGCTTGTTTCCACAAGATACCACTTCCACTACACAGAGCATTGTGTAAGGCAAAACGCACAGTCTCAACAGCCTAACGCCACACTAAGGAGAGAAACTTGAGGAGCAACAGATCACAATACCTCCTGATCATTCCCACAGGAACAGTAAATACAGAAATTCTACTTTGTCACTCTTTCCCATGGACATTGCTGCGACATAAATGTCATCTTCCATTTTGTTCCCTTCTCAGCTCTATATGAGAAAAATAGAACTTTTTCCCTTTCTTTGTCCCTGAATAGACACACAGGTGTCCGTTCCCTGATGCACATCTCCCTGAATGAGGTCTGACATTCCTTCTCTTCCATGCAGATGATCTAATTATTCCCACACACTGCTGAAAGACGTTGCAGTTTACATGCCATGAGCTGTGTCTCAGAGTGTGTCTGACTGACATCTGTTCTAGCCCACTCCTGACAGCCAGCACCAGTATGTGGCATAGGGCAGCACTCACGGACAACTGACAGGACACAGAAAATACCATCTGCATCACCTTTAAACCTTTAAAGTTGGTTCCTAGCATTAAAATCACAGATGCAGTTTCTTTTACTATTTATGAGCAGGTTATGTAGACATATTTCAAAGTATTATTTAGCCTTTAATAAATTTTCAGCTTTTAGTAAGCAATGACTCTTCAGAGTAAATTTACAGAAAGCACATTTTGTTAGCATTTTGAATTTCTCAGTCAGAATACTATTCAGTATAAACTATCATCTGCTTACATGAAAGGAATAGCTCATAAGATGTAATATGTCAGGTAAATATATTTGGAATACTGTAAAAGAAAAAAAAATCCCACATTTTTCCTTATTATCCTTTAAAACATGAGAGCTTTGCAAATATACACTTATTCAAACCTTCATTTCAAGTTAGTTATCATAGTGCTTCACTCTCCAGTTCTTTATATGCTGTGAGCCTCCAGTGTCTGTGCAGTTGTTTCTAAGGTAACAGATCAAGATGCCTTGTGAAAGAAATGAATCAGATCTTGAATATTCAAGACATCTCCAGTTGCAGAAATGAGAAAAGGGCAGCATCATCTCAACCATGGGTTCTCAGTGTCTTTTAGACCCCAGATTGATTTGCAGGCAGGAATAATGTAATCCACCCTAAGGCTGCAAATGTGAGAGTACAGTGGTGCATGCAGTCTCAGGCATGTAAAATGTCAGAAATTTTTAATCAGAGCCATAATTAAGGAATTACGGAGGCTGTTCTCAACAGAGACTCGTTGCCTCATTGCAGAGTACACACACACAGAATACAGATGAAGAATGTATTTGGTAGGTTGAGCCTTCATTCCAACCACTGACAGCTGCAAAGAAACCTTTCTGTTAGACACACGATGCACAAACCAAAAACACATTAAAAATTAACATGAACCAGCATGTGAAAATAAATGTGCCTTTCTAAAGAGGCCAAATATGTATTATTCCTATCAAAGAAAACAAATTGATATCTTTCATAGGTCTTTCACAGGATTATCTGGGTCAATCATTTTCAGTGAATGGAACTATTGGGTTGAGAGATTTTTGTGATTGGTTTGATTGTTTCTTTTCTTAAACTGTCTAGAACTACATTTTGTTTCACAGGCTATATTGCCTATTATCTGAGTCCATATTTCATAGAAAAATATAAATGCAAGTAAGACACATAAAGAGAATATTAACCAAAATATGAAAGAATTTTAGAAAGCTTTTGTTGTTACAAAAAAACCCCTAAACTCTTTGCTTGACAGTATCTGACACATATGTTCACTGATATATGCACACACCCACTACCTGTGATAAAATAATCATAAGGTATTTTTTAAACACATATCATAATGAGATCTAAAAAATCAAATTCAGAGAAAATTACCTGACCAGATTAAAACTTTCAGAGTTGTATTTTTTTCCATGTTGTAATGAAAAACTTGCATGTAGCTTGGGGATTGGACAAAAGTCACAGTTAGATGATTGGACAGGTTATGATCCCTTGTTCCTGTTTTCTTAGTTTGGAAACTTGTTGGTCTGTCTACTGCATTACAAATTATTGCTCACTACAAATGCTTGGAATAAAAACTGTTCTGAATATTTATATAGCTTGTTTGGCAACATACTCCAGTGACTGCTCTGCATGAAGAAAATATTAACAGATTTTGGGACTTGTATCATTTAACAAACTGAAAGGCAGATGCATTGATTAGGATCTTACGTTCTTGGAAGGATGTGAAGAGCATCTGGAATCGGCTGTTTCGACTGCCTTCATCTGCCCACATGCGGATTACACCCAGACCTGTCCTCAGCATTACATCATTGGCAACTGTGCTGCAAAACTTTGCCTTCAAATCCTCCACGGAGCTGCTTCCGTCATAGACTGCTACAAAATTCCTTTTGCATTCATTGGAATTCTGCATCTCGTAATCCAAGAATCGCAAATAGATCTATAAATCAATCAAACAAAGGCAACATGTACAGACATTTGACAATGACTGAAAAAAACATTAAGCAAGTTTGCTCTACATTGCGGGAGAAAGAGTGCACAGCAATTCCATCAAAATAATTTTTCTGCAGCTGGTGATCCATAGGGCACTTCCTTGGAAGGCCATTAACATTCAAACTGTGCACTGTTTCTACTTCCTGGTATTCTGTCTTACCTTCAAGTAGAATCTCTCAGAAGATCTAGATATTTCTTTGTTGTTATCCACAATAAAGTCCTAATTTCCAAATGTATACTTTTTTTTCAGAAGTGTGTACAATGGTTCTTCAAGCTGAAGGACAGATAAGCTAGAAATTTCTTCCTTTACTGCTTGGCAAAATACTGCTCTATTACATGACTGACATGTGAAATAATAAGGCAAATCATTGTTGCTCCCTCCCCAGAGTCAATGTGTCATCTTATACATTTCTGCTACACTGATTCAGGAAGTGAGAATCTGAGATCCAGGCAGAACTCCATCATTAATCTTTTTATGTTTACTCAAGGATCAAGCCATCTTCTCAGCTCTTCTAAATGAAGCATTATAGTATAAATTTTCATAATTTCATAGGCTTGAAATAAAGCACATTTTGTGGAAACTCCTAGAAACCTATGTCTCTTGCATACAAGCTAAATTGTCTCATAAAGTAATAGATATATTGCCCTTTGCAAAGAACACCTTAAATCTACCTGAAAAGAAGCAAAGGTGAGGATAAAAGGCTATTACTTGATATTCAATGTATAGGGAGTTTAATAGGGAAAACCACCAATTTTAAAAACAATTGATTATAAAAGCAACATCAAATATTCAATTCACAAAGAAGGCAAGTATTATTTTCAATACATACATAATACATAATCAAACAACCACAGGCTCATGAGATTTCAGGAGAATGATTCTGAAAGGTGAATTAGGGCAAAAATTTTATAAAAAGGAAGTAAGTATACACAGCATAAAGCTGTATGCATCTTCACTTGAAAAAAAATTACTAAAAAAGAAACCCCACTGTATTATATATCAAATATTCTTATTTTCAAAACAATTTTATTGATTTCAGGTATTTTTCATAAGCACAGAACAAATGCTTAATAAGTTTCTCTGCTTTTTCCAAAAGTACACAAGCAGTGCATATCCTAGTAGCAACAAGACTCATAATTTCACCTCATTAATATATTAAAGCTCTCATGGTTTGAGAATTATGTGCTCTCAAGCAGTCTGCCACACTTTAATAATAGCTCAGATTTTTTAATGGGCCTTTTTAGGTAGTGTATTATGGTATATTTACATTCCTTGTTATGGTTTTCATAAGTGTCCCTCTGAAAAGAATATTTGTGAAAAATTTTTACTAGCAAATGAAATTAGATATACTAAAGGCACGTCTATTTTCTAATCTGTTATTCTTACCCTTACTCATATTCCATCATTTCTATCCTTCAGAAGAGTTCAGAGGAATATATTTCAATTAAAGTGCAGTTAAGTGTATTTTATTTCACCATATATCCTGGGGTTTACATACTATAAATTAAGGAATCTGCTTGTATTGGTCTCTACAAAATGGAACAACTAACAGAAATACTCAAAGACATATTGAGATGGAAATATATCAAAGTATAGTTTTTATAGTGTTTCTCACTTCATTTAGGGTTGTTCAGTAAAACAGTGAAATGATACACACTGTTGTGCTGATAAAGATCCTGCATGAGGGGATCCCACATGGGAGAAGGAGGTATGGGAAGAGGCAGAGCCATGATACAATCACCTAGCAACTGGCCATATTTGGGACATACCAGAGAGCTGTTTCTGTGTCCCAGACACCAGATCCCCCTTCTCAAGCAAGGGTGTAACAGTCACTGTGCAACCCTGGCACTCAGCTTCTCCTGAGAAGCTGCTGAGACAGTCCATAGCTTGTCTCTGTATAACTCAGGGAATTAAATGTGCCCCTTGCTTTTCTTTTCTCAGTTAAATGAACTGACAGGTGTCCCAGTGCTTGCCAGCCTTGTTATAGCTAATGCAATGGGATTTTCCTGCAGCTGATTGTATGCAATATTGCATACATGTGACTGTTTCCCAGGAAGAGAAATGTGTCAGAGAGATGGTTCACAGAGAACAGGTTTGCAACAGGCTTTGTCATGAATCATTACTTTTACTGTCTATATATGCCTACCATATGTACACCATTCATATTTATATGTCATATACATAGATACATATATGTATATATATATGTAATAGACCACAAAGTTATAGTGTAATGTATTACATCACATTTTTATCTATTATCCTCTTCAGAAAAGTTCATATTTACTTCAGAAAAAAAAATACATTAACCTGATGGCAGAACAATAATAAAACTATGCGTACTGGGTGAAGGGCCTTGCACATTTGTTCACGTTCTCTATTTCTATCCTGCTGCCTTTCATATATGCATTTACATGTACAATTACATGTGCATGTACACATATATAAGCACATATGTAAGCACATGTATTTCTTTTAAAGGCTATCCCATTTCAGTATGGAGATGTAATTTTTATGAGTTTTCGTTCTTACAAGAAATGCATGCTAATCCTCACTGTGCTTACAAAATATCAGCTCTCCCAGCAATTTCCAGCATTCATCAATTATTCCTGATCTGTTCAAAAACACTGTTCACATAGCAGTACAGACAAAATCTTATTTCTATGGGCTTGTCATTTGACATTCTTTAGTTTCTGGAGGCATACTAGCCTCATAAAATAGTAAAATATTTCTTAGAGTAGCAGTCATAAATACTGAAAAGGAATCAAGAGAATAGTAACTCAGCATTTTGTTTAGAGTCTTTCAGTGAAGAAGCCAAAACCTTCAGTTTTTCCAGCCTGAATTCTGCTGCCAGTCACACCTGCTCATTCCTCTGTGTGAGAAATTCAGCCAACACTATAACATATATAGACCTGATAGGTAGTGGAACCACTGGAAAGAAATATTTGACTTAAAAATCTATGTCTATCCTGTAGAAGAAAGATACCGCTTTCTCCAATGGCATGAAGCATCATAAATTAGAGAAAATAAGTTCCTGATATTCTGAGGTAAGCTGGAGCTTCATTCTCATAATTGTCTTTGGAGATGACTACTTCCAGAACTTTATATAAAATATTGAGGACTTGATACAAGACACCCTGAAATCAGTGGGTATATTTCAATCTGGTTTTTTGAATCAGACCTTTGGCTTAAGACTGCAGTGCATATTTAAAAACTGGAAACTGATTACACAAACTGACAACCTGATATCGGATCAGATTTTATTTTAAAGAGCTGGAATAATTTAATTGCATCTGCACGCCTCTGCCAACTTATATAGTTTCATTGCTATATATTTGCCATTGTTCCTGTCACTGGCTGCAAGACCCACACTGGCAGAAGAAAATGACTAGTAATAAATTGAGTTCCCCGGGGAAAGAATAAAACTGATTATATGACAAACTCTTATCTAATGCAAAATGTTCCCTATGCATAGTTTTTTGAAATAAGTGGCAATATTCTCATTAATTTCACTAGTATGTGGATATCACTAAAACAAATTAATCAGAAAGTGAGAGAAAAATTATCAACATTACTGGTTATTTCATTTACAGAGATCTTAGCCATTACTTCTACCAGCAGTGGATAAGAAACTTTGTTCCTCTGAAAGAAGATGAACTAAAGAAGAGGTCAAACACCCCCATCTGCCTTCATTAAGCATTTTTTCATTGATGCCAATAGGAGCTTTTTGATTGAACCTTTCTGTATATACTGACACATTATATTAGCATAATCGAGACTCTCTTGGTGAAGAGAACATCTTATTTGAAACAAGAAGCATAACTGCCATATCTTCTTTCACATTTTTGTTGCAAAGTTTTAATAAGACACTTTTGCCAAATCATCAGCTCCACATTACTTAGGAGAGGGGGCTGCTCAAGTATTAGATTAACTGAGTTTTGAGATGTCACTGCAAATGCCAATGTCATTAGCAACTGATAAAGCCTCACTGCAGCTGTGGCATATGTAATTTACACTTGGTCACATTATATTTTAAATAATTCTCTTGTCACCTCTAAGTTTTGTATTGCCACCATAAATGATAATCAAAAAAGGAAATGCTGGGAAAGTTTTACTATTTCTTTTCATTTAAATTTGAAAACAACAAAAATCTCTGACCGAACATGTTAGCAAAAATCCCATAATTATTATAAACTACTAATAATATATCACCTCAGTAAAATGGTCAGATTATAGTCTCCTCATAGTGAATCACTTTTTATGAGTTCTGCATTTTAATCAATCACTGAAGGTTAGGGATGACAGCATGATTGATCAGGCCAGTCAGGAAAAGCTTCAAACCATATCCCAGCATATCAGACTTGATATATCTGCACAGATGCTCAGTTGCCTTAAACCAAACCAAACAAAAAGCCATCGTTCAGCTGCCAAAAGAAATTTAGACATAAGAGAAAAACTTACTCTTCATCCAAACATAATGTCCAGATTTTGCATATTCACCTTCTGGGTTCAGTCAATTCACTGTAAGCACAGGACTGGGTTAAATTGTCCCATTGCTCAGTGATCAGTTACAGCACCTGCTTTATTCTACATCTTTTTCAAATCTGTGTGATTAACAAAGCACTTTCAAGATGATACCTCAAGTATTTAGGCCTGGGAAACCAAGGGTTTTTTTAAAGCAGATTGTGCAATACTAATTAAACTCTTTAAGGCAACCAGACACCAAGTACACCGGCCTAAAATGATGCCTGAATTTGCCATCTGAAATGGTCTGTCCTCTTGCTTGGATGCTAGATTTTTTTTAATCAACATTACTTCAATGTAGAAGTTAACAATACATGATCTGTTTTGATTTTTTTTTGTTATTTGGGGGGATTATTGAACATTTTTGGTACTTCTGTTACTAGTCTGGGACCATATTGTACAAACAGAGAGCTCCATACCTCAAATTTTCTTCTGCTCTGGAGCTTGGAGAATGCTGTCTGTCAAAGATGACTATTTTATATGGTACTTCTAAGATACTGTGATTCACAGCCAAGGCTCACATATCGGAACAACATTTTTCTAGAAAGATTTTTGGATTTCTTTGCTTTGTCCTATTTGTTTCTTCAAACTTCTGTGACTATCCAATTCTGTCAAGTCATCCTCATTTTCTTCTAGTACAGTCCAAAAATGCTCACAAGTGAGCAACATTTACAGCTCCTTAGTAGTGTTCTGCTTTATAACACTGAAACTGGAGATCACATCCTGATTCTGCTTTGGCAGACATATTATTACTTACTTTAATAGCTTTCTTAAATTACATTTCTTAATAGCTATTTGGTTTGAGGATGCTGAGGTTAATTATTTCTATACCCAAATGGAATAGATTTATGGTAACTTAAAGAAGGGTTTTTGACAGTGTTACTCTGGTGTGTGCATTGACATGCCTTCTTAGCAGAGATTCTATATACACTATTCCAAACATGTACTTGTCTTTCACCTTCCCCTCAGGTTTCACATAAGGGATTTTAATAGTTTAACATGGGTAAATAATATTTTCTACTTGTTTAAACATAATTTGTTTACCTTTTCTCACATATATATATGCTGGGCTTTTTTTAATCCACAATATTATTTGTATTATCTGTATGTTTGTAAGCTTCAGAGCTCCTTCAGAGAAGGAGATCATCTGAAGCTTGCAAAAGTGTCTCTGGATGTTAGGTTCTTCAGCCTTTAAATTTTATTTTTCCTAACATTTCAAGAATCACCACTCAAATGGATCCTATTAAATTTTAGTGCACTACTTAAAGCTTCTCTTCTACAACTTAAAGCTTCTCTTCCACAACTGATTAAGAAGCCTCCAAAATTAGTGGATGTTAGTCTGCCAGTGCCAACAACTTAAACTGTTTTTCTTGAAGGTGTCATCTAAGATCACAAATTTCCACTTCACATGGGAGAGCAGAAAATGTTTTGGTATAGTCAGATCACTTTAAACAGACTCACTCGCAGCTCCACAACGTGCTTCACTTCACGTTTTCTCATAACTCTCTAGAAAATGCCAGCACAATAACCCAGTCTCTCTCCAGACTACACTCACCATGGAGGTAGGCACCTGGAACCAAAAGAGTAACACCTGCATTTGGTCAGGAGCATGTCAGGTAGCAGCATAAACCCTCAGCCAACATGCAAGTGTCTTGGTCACACTGGGTCACACTGCCCTGCTCCCAGCCTCATTCCTCACCACCCCAGCCTCGGCCATTGCCGAGCTGCTGGCTGGATTGGCTCGGGCTGGTCCCACTGCCTGGGCAAGTCCAGCCACCACTACACCCCAGCCACCATGGCCAGGCCTGCCCAAGGCTCATTAGCCATGTCCTGGCACTGTGGCCTCCCTCATCCTGGCCCCCTCCCATGTGTCATGTGTCCCCTTCCCACTGCTCCCCCATGGCTCTGCTTCAAACAGACACCACCACTCACTGGCAGCTCAGGGTTAAGGATCTGCCATGATGTGTCAAAGCTACATACTCATTAATTGACACTTTGGGTTTCCTCAATCTCTTGTGTTAAGTCTTGCATCCTATAACCTTTTCCAATAACCTGTTCACATTGGGCAAGAGAATTAGACATCACTTTTCCTAATTACCTTATAACTTCATTTTATCTCTCGTCATGCAAATAAAGAGACTGGTCCCGCTGTTTGTTCAGTCTAAATGTACTTATTGCTTATTCCTCCAGAATAGAATATTTCCACTGGACTACAAACAAATGAATTCCTGTTTTGATGCTGTTTTCTGAGGTGCCCAGAGAGTCTGATAATAAATAGTGTTTTTAATAGCACTGCTTACTGTTTTTTTCCCAACATAAGAATATCATATTTGTAAATATTTTATTACTCTTACTACCAAGGTCTGCTGAGTTATTTTTTCTACAGAGCCTCTCAAAGAACAAGCATGACACAAAGGTACCTTGCTGAGAAAATTACCCACCAAAACAAGCTACCTGAGCATGAACATGGTTCTGTGTTCCTGGGGAGCTTTGTCAAACTATGTTGACCTATACAACATAGAATAACACTTGTTGATATTGTTCTCCAATACTTCACCCTTACCAGAATGTAAGGAAACTATAATTCTATTCATTTTCTTATTTTCTATTCCTAAATACGAAACCTTTGCTTATCCACTACTTGCAGCCAATTACATCTCTGAAATTTTTCAAATCACTGTGCAATAAGCTTATACACTTCCTTCTTTAGGCTTTGTTCTATACGGAAGAATTTTCAGATGAGGAAGTTCCTCCAGAGCTTTATTGTTCTGGGTGGGTTAGTACTTTCAGTCAGCAGCTCTCTTCTTAATTTTCCTTTCTTGCTCTGAATACTAATTGTGGTCACATTCTAGATGAAGCGCAGAACCCTCAGTATTACTCTACTCAAAACTCCAAACAGCTGTCTTACTTAGCAGGAACTGACTTTGAATGATTACAATAAACACAGACTTTTCAACTATAGTCGCTTTCAGATATAAGACTCTAGGTCTGCATATAGTCTGTGTTCAGACTGCCTTCTGCAGCCTTCTGCACTTGGAGAATGTTTGAGTTCTGCATGCATTTCAGATTTACTTTCTCTCTCTCTCTCTCTCTCTGATACAAGGTAAACAGTGATGGGTCTATTTTAAGTGTGTGCAACAAATTTTCTGTCCCATTCCAGATCACTTAGGATAGAAGCATTAGACCCAGACTGTCAGTTTGAAGCTCAGGCTTAGAGACCTCAAGTACACACTTCCTGGCTGATCTCATTGCTCATATATTGAGATCAGACTTGGCTGGAATCTGGAATTGGAAACCAAGGGAAAGACTTGCATCTTGCTTCTGTAGACAGTTTAGATTGGATGAGCTTACGCCAAATGAAATTGCAAGCAACTCACATTCTGGCACAGTTTAATTAAGAAACTAAAGATGAAAAAAGTCCAACACAAACTCTCTCTGAGAAACTCTTGCCTTTTAGGCATAATTCCCAGTAACAAACTGTGCAGCCCAGAGTACAGGAACATGTGGATTTAAAGATCTCTGCTGAGTTCTCACTGTTCTTAGCAGGAGAGCTTGCTTTCATAGGTGCAGGCTGACATAAATTAAAGTGATGTCACTAAATAATTGTACTGAATATGTCATTTTTTCAAGGTTAGATAGGGACAAAGGAAGTGGCTGTAAAAAATGAACAGCGGATTCCTGTTCAATTGGATCAGATCCATAAACAATCTTATCATAAACCTTACTTCATACAAATTTCTTAAAAATTTATCCACTTGTTCCTTCTTGTTTAATATCTGTACATTTTTCAACTTGTCCCAGTATGATGAAACCATAAGTGCATGTGTGTGCATCTACACATATATACTTGTCTGTGTGTACATAAATATATCTGTTTGAAAACCACACTAAGTTCAAATGCTAAATTGGACTTACTCCTCAAAGATGAATATAGACTTGAAAAATCTCTTTTTTTTCTAGCTTGCTGTGAAAACTTTAAATTCTACATTAAAAAACACTGATTTATATGCTTTTATATTGCTCAATCTCTCCACCCACCCAGGTAATTCAGTAAGATGGGAAGAGCAGGATCCATCAGGAGATGACCCAGTCCATCTCTCTGCCTAAAAGTAGGATTATTAATGTTTCTATCATTTTTCACAGGTTGTTATCTAACCTGCATTTTCAGACCGATAACAATGCCAACAGAACCAACTTTCTCAAACATTCCTAATGTCCTCCCTGATGTTTGAATTTTCTTCTTTCATATCTAATCTGAAACTTTCTTTAAGAGTGTGGGACACTGAGTTATCCTACAGACACGAGCATCAGAGCATTCCTCCTTCGTTGTAAAAGCATTTTATTGTATTGTATTACACTCCTTCACAAAATCTTCTACATGGCATTAAATAGTATGCAGCATTACTTCAGTTTTCTAAAACTGTCTTGTTCATCTCCCTTCCAGGTGCTCTTCAGCTAGGAAATGCTTCTTGGAATGCAACACAACTAAATGCAGGTATGGAAGTTTATGAAGAATTAATGAACTTTAATTTTTAGCCCTCTACTTACAGTTCTAGTGTAGTATTCTTCTGATACACAATGGATTTCCAGTTACATAAATACCTAGTTTGGAGTTTTACATCAGAACTGAAGTATGGATAAATATTACAGGTAGGTAAAATTGGGATTTTTAGCAGGGCTTTGAATCATATAGAACTTTAGAGTTAGACCAAGGAAGAACATCACAATGACATTATATGATCAGCCATAACTTGAATTTAGACTATAGGGAAATACTATTGGCTTAATTAACTGTGCTGATTCTAATTACAATCCTGTTTTCTTTCTACTAATACCTAAATACATCATAGAATAGCTTAAGTTTGAAGGGACTTATAAAGGTCATCTGGTCCAACTTCCCTGCCATGAGCAAGGATGTTTCCAGCTAATTCCAGTTGCTCAGAACCCCATCCAACCTGGCCTTGAATGTTTCCAGGGATGGTCATTGACCAACTCTCTGAGCAACACATTCCAGCATTTCACAACCCTCATTGTAAAAATATCTTCCTCATCTAGTCTAAAACCCCTTCTAGGTTAGAACCCTTATCACAACTGATAAAATATTTTTCCCCTTTTTCATTACAAACTCCCCCTAAGCAGTGGAAGGTTGCTATAAGATCTTCCCAGAGTCTTCTCTTCGCTGGATGGACCTTTCATCTCTTAGCCTTTCCTCACTGGAGAGGTCCTTTCACTATTTTTGTGACCCTCTTCTGGCCCTGCTCCCTCAGGCTCATGTTTTTTTCTGTTCTGGGGACCCCAGAGCTGGATGCAGCACTCCAGGTGGGGTCTCACCAAAGCAGAGCAGAGGGGCAGAATCTCCTCCCTTATTCTGCTGGCCACACTGCTTTGGATGCAGCCCAGGACAAAATTAGCTTTCTGAGTTGGTTGTGTACATTTCTGGGGTATGACCAGCCTGTCATCCACCAGCATCCCTAAAACTTTCTCATCAGGGCTGCTCTCCATCTGTTCTTCCTGAAGCTGGTATCAATACTGAGATTTGCCCTGAATTAACATAAACTGCCTGTAACACATGGAATAATCATTCATCAGTCCAACCATCTCATATCACTACTTAGTGTAGCAAAATGGAAAGTTCATCTAATTAATTGAAAACCTCTATCAATATTAATTTTATCCAAAAGTAAAAAAAAGGTATGACTGAAGTATTTTCTGGAAATACTTAATCTGTAGTCTTTATGAGCCAACTCTTTTCCTAAACTTTCCCAATAGAAAAATGATGATACTAATGACTTTTTTTCTTCTGAAAACCTTTCCTGAAGAGAACCCTTCAACACTCATCCATGTGTTATTCTGATGATGAGACACTTACATAGTCAGTACAGTCTCCTCACTGAGGTTATACAAAAAAAGCCTTCATCTGTTTAAAGACAGCAGAGAGAAGTGCATATATAAATTCTACTTTCTGAAACCTTTCCTGTCCAATAAGACAGCTAGAAAAAGTATACTGTGGGGTGTCTTTTACACAGTGAACGAAAGTAGGTGGGAAGCATAAAGCTGTTCCTATTGCAAAGAGGGGAGAAGTGGTAGTGTAGCCAGCAACAATTAAGGCATATCATAACTGATAAGTTATGGATGAGACAAAATCAAGGGGAATACAAGAAAAGTATTTCTGAATTCATTGCAGCCCTCCCATGTTTCTTACAAAGCCCTGGCTTGCTGGTTGTGGAGGAAAAGAAATGAGAACACTCTTTGTCTGTGTCTCTAAACCAAAGGAACTAAAGGCTTCATATGGAGGAACATAAATTTATTTTAGGTCCAGTTTCATAGTTACCAGACAAGAAACAATGGTGACCTCATGGATCCAGCAGTTCTCCCTTAGTAGTCTCTCTGTTAGGTATTTCAAATATATTGAAAATTAAAATTATAAGATTATTTCCCACTTTGAAACACACATTCTTTAAAAATATGAGCAAAATTAAAGATGAATTTAAGAAAATTACTTATGGCACAAAAAGCACATTAGTACTGCCCAAATCATCATTTATGGAGAAAGGTGGTTATTTTGGCTGAGACGACAAATTACTCTTCCACAGCAGAAGGAAAAAAATAGTTTACAGTTCAAGCTGTAAAGTTATTAAATGAGATGCAACTGTACTAAGAAATGCACAATATATTAGAAAAGTCAATTTCTTAAATTAAATGGCAAATCAGCAAGTGGATGAAGGACTGACCTTGGATCGGGGTGGTGCTCGGATGTACCATTTACAGTCTACTGCTTCAGTTTCAGAAGCTTTTCCTTCTTTAACAATTTGTACAGATTCCACAATTCCTTCAGGTCCTCCCATCTCAAACTCACAAACTGAATAACAAAACACCAGAAAAAATGAAACCTGAACAGCAAACAAAAATGTTTTCTACAGCAGTGTATAAAGGCCTCCAAGTTAGAAAAAAACCCAAAACAACATACCAACCTGGCAATGGCTTCAAAATGCCAAGGTCCTTAAAATCTGGATCTTAAAAATAGAGAAAGACAAAATTAATTTTGCTCAATATTTAGCATGTTATGTCAATATGCTCAAATTTTATAATGTATTTTAGTTATATAATTATACATATACTTCTTGGGAACAGCTTCAAAACTATGGCAACAAAATAATTATTAATGCAGAAATTACTGATACCATCATACCGAGTTATTTTTTTCTTTTATGAAATCCTGCTTTTCTCTGTCTCTCTCAGAAGGGTACAAAAATATTTCTGCATACATTAGCATGTGAGAACATCACACAGCTTAACCACATGACATTTTAATACATCAGCGTAGTGAAAGAGGATATATTTACAGATCCATTCAGAATCTTTTTGCCTATTTTGCATTTTGAAGAATAACACAAC
The DNA here is from genome assembly GCA_013397195.1 of Hylia prasina. Lineage (NCBI taxonomy): Eukaryota > Metazoa > Chordata > Aves > Passeriformes > Sylviidae > Hylia > Hylia prasina. The sequence continues at coordinate 333,670 of VYXD01001701.1, read as the reverse complement.
TTAACTAGAGAAATCTGAACATAATTCTGTGTTTATGAATACTCTGCCATCCCTACAGACAAAGAGGAGACACTTTCTTTGTCAGAAGCATCCATTTGGTCTTACAGGAAGAAAATACCATAAGAATTACCATTAACAGTCATTGTGCTAACAAGGTAGTAAGGCTAACACACATACTATTTTCCATCAGATAAACATGATTGTATTTACTATCTGAAAGGGCTTGCATCATTCTATTATAGTCAGGTGTATTACACAGATGAAATAAGCTTGGTATTAAACCTGTACTTCAATAGACAACCATACATATATAAATCATAATTTCACAAAATTTGGTTCAACTTGAAGATACCATCCAAAACCAGAAATATGAGAGGGTAAAGTATTTCAAGAAATAATTTCTTACAGTAGACTAGTCGTGTCTGGGAAATTTTCATCACTTGCACTGCTTTTCTACCTAAAATGAATGTTGTGCACTGTTTTTCTCATTTACGCATGAAACTGATCTTCTTGTTTCAGAACTGGGTCAGTGTAGGGAAAAAAGAAAAAAAAAAAAAGAGAGAGAAATTTTGGAAGAAGGAGATGTATCAAATAAAAAAAAATAAACTCACAACCAAGCCACAAAAACTGCTGTTTCCCTCTAGCCTTGGTCAATTAAGAACAGTAAGAACAGTAAGAATCATAACCAGATAATATAACGATGTAGCCTAGTACAAGAGCCTTGTATAAACAAGATTAACCGTTTTAATCCAAACAATCAAAATGTGTTGACTTCAAAAACTGGAGTTGTAAAGTAGCTTTTTAAATTGCCCCTCTATTACCAGGCTGCTGTTGTTCTTCCCAAATTTCATTTACAGTTGCACAACATAAATCATGTGTAAATACTCATGAGCTTACAGAACTGCAAATATAGCTGAGTAGGCAATTAGTATTAATCATTATGCATTTTTATAGATAAGTAGATAGAGATGACTACCAACAACATTAAATGGAATCAAATATTTCAGTTGATTTACTTGGGATGCTGATATCTAGCTCTGAAAGTGAGATACTTAAAGGGAATCTACTTTTACTTATGGTTCAAATTACTATCCCAACGGTATCTCATGTAACCATTGCATTTCTTCCTTTGAGTTTCCAAGGATTGCTCTGATTTACTGAAAACACTCCACCATAATTAGTAAGTACATAAGAGGAAAGAAAGCAAAAACTGTCCTGCCAGGATTTCACCCATATAAGTTTTCATATAAAGCAGAGTTAGTAGCAAGAATCCAGGCTGAAGTACAATCTAGACCATACAATTTGACCCACAGAACAACACTGAAAGTATGTTCTCATTTAACAATACAGTAGCGTTGATAACACATACTGAAATGCACAATCCGTTAACATTCTAAAAATATGGTAGATCTGTTCAGTTTTAAAAAATAATATTTTGCAAGTTCTCAACATGTCAAGAAAGGGAAATAAAATCTATGACACCTGAGACTAAATATTGCTATTTTACCAATACTACTATATTAAAACAAAATCTGTAAATAAGATATTATCACAGATTAATAAAATTCACCCATGTTTGAGCATATTTAGCTATCAAATATTGCTTTTTAAATAGTCTCCCATTAAATGGATTAGATTTTACCAGCTTTTCTGTATGTAATTCAATCAAATTGTTATTCTCAGTCTCACTGGGTCAAAACATTAATGTTGTATAAACACTGACTGGCAAGATCTTCCAATAGCCAGATAAAAATCATGTTCCCGCGAGGAAAAAACCCAAGACTGGAAAACTTTTCTGTGAAAAATAAGATGCATCACTCATAAGGAGAGAGAAAAATCAGAGGAAAAATAAGAAGCAATATGGAGCTGCTAGACACAGTCCAACAAAGGGTCATGAAAGTTTTAAGGGACATATGAGGAAAGTCTGATAGAGTTGGGATTAGTACTTCTCCAGTATGAGGTGACTCAGGACTAGCAAGGTAGCCAAGAGGTTGTGGAGTCTCTGTCCTTGGAGATATTCAGTAGCTGTCTAGACAAGCTAGACAACGGTCCTAGGCAAGCGGCTTTAGGTGACCCTGCTTGAGAAGGGGGTTGGACAAGATGACCTTCAGAGGTCATCTAAACAATAACTAAACAATAGAATTGCACAATAGTGAAATAACCAGTTAAAAGTCTAGACATATTATCTGAGGTAGCAGCAGAAGTTAGACAAATCTCTACTATAATGCAGACCTGGTTTTGTGGAATTTGCTCTGAGTTGCAGGAATATATACATCCAGCCTGGAGAAACAGGAAATACTTAGGTCTGGTTTCAAAAAGCTCCACTAGGTCTTCATGGGAGACTCTAAAGATTTTGGATGCCAGCTTTGAGATCTATATTTTCCATGGAAACCCTGCTACATTTCTTTATTTTTCCTTTCACTGTTCCTATGCAAGAAGTCTAGCTCTTCTAAGCAGCTGGCAAACATGGAGTTTAAATAGAAAAACAGGAGGCCAATTGCAAGGAGTTAGGGCAGCTGATTGGGAAAAAATCTTATTAAATAAAGAAAGTTGTAAAGTTAGTTAAAAGGCATTGTACATCAACTGGATTAAGTCTTCAAAAAGTATGTAAATGTCCTTGTTTACAAGTGCACTGCAGCATTTTATGGGGTTGCCCAGCGGAGGTATATCCACACAGAAACACGTTTACCCACCCATGTGACCACATATGCATGTAATGCCTCACTCCATGTCACTTACACAGGAAGTGAAATTGTTTAAAATTATATTACTTTTATGATTTTTGTAAGACATAGGCAAAATTTATAAAGTTCAAACTAATTGCTAATGATATGATGTTCTGCTGGTAAGTGTTGCTGTAAATCAGTTTTAAAAGACCACATTTTAAATTAAAAAATCCACACTTAATAAAGATCGTTCAACTTGACTTCAAAGAGAGATGGAACAAGGCTCTTAAAAGAAATGTTGTAATACAGAAAAATTAGTATTTTTACTCTTACAAAGGCAAAATTTGTAAGTACACCTCTCACATTTTATTCATCTTTCCTTAGCTTTTCATATAAAATTCATCTGGGCATTTTCTACCCAGTAAACTTCAAACCTGCTTCTTTCACTGATAAAAAATAATAGATATATCACCCTGGAAGTCAAAAGATATAAGTAGAAATTTTAATATCTCTTTCAAAAGATGGAAGATTGAGTTTATGTGTTCCAGATAATATCTGGACTACAATAAACTTAATTATAATTTTATTTTTTTAATATCTGAAGTGCAATATATACAGTAAAGAACACGAGCAATTGCTGTACATTTAAAAGTCAAAAAGGAAATGTGTAATTTTGCATTACACATTCATGGTGTTGAATAACTTTTGAGGTATTTTTCTTTCTTTTCTTCTATAAATGAGATGTGGAGAAATTATTTGAACTATTTGAGTAAACCATACACTACAAAGGGTTGATATTTAAAGCGTATGGGAGTTTTTTGCTGGTTGTGAATACAAAACCCTCCTTTTTAGTGGATAGTACAGAAAGTAGTCACAATAAGTTGATTTCCCCATCAGAAGTAGGGAGAGTGTACACTTTTATTTGCTGATCAGACAGCTGTAGATATATCTTTTTATTTCTCTGTCTTTGACTAGAAATCGGTATTCAACTCCTATCCATCAATATTTAAGAAATTTTAACACATGCACATGCTTCTCTGTCAGAGAACTTACTAGAGACCTGATTTTGCATGTAAATATTCATAGAAAAGTAATGAGAATTGCACTACACAGCAAGCCACCAGTCATTTATTTGTAAGTTTACTAAGCCAGGTTTTTTTACAATAATTTCTGGGCACCTAAACCAGCCTTGCCCTCTTGAGTGGTGAGGTATAGTTCTCTATAAAACAACTCTTGAACAACTCAGTACAGAAAAGCATGATTACTCTAAGATATTTTAGGTCATTGCCTCACAGTATTTGATGATATAGTAGAAGTATTGGAAGAAGATGGACAAAAGATTTTAAAAGCATAAAAATCTTCTCAAGTAATCACTAATATCATTATAAAATAGAAAAACATTTCTGTATGTAAACATTTTTTGTGTGGTGTTCAAAGGGAACTTAGCTATTCTGCTCAGGAGAGTGACGAAAAAGTAGTAAGAGGAAAAACAATATGAAGTTAAATAGCTATGCAAAACCCCCAAAATTATTTCTTATTAGCCTAAAATGAAATTTGTTCTGATGGCTCCTTTCATATTTGTAATCTCCTTGAAACTTCCATAGATATATCTATATTAGTACTAATGATATCAAAAAGTGTCCAAAGAAAGCCTATAGTTTGCTAGACACTGTGGAAAGTTCTGTAATAATTATAGTTAGCAATATTATGTGCTGCATTTGCTCTTTGGTTTCTATGTTTTCTTTTAAGGACAATGTTGTGAGTAATTGCAGCTCTTTTGAAGACTACATATTTATAACCTAAAATAATGCTTTTCATATTTTTAATTTCTTAACACAGTCATGAAAGAACTCGAAGCTGGTAAGTCCAAATGTAGCTATTTCACCTTGAACATCTACCAGCCATTAAATCAGCAAAAAGTTGTGTGAAGACAAATATTGTTGTAACAACACAAACTATTACCCAAAAGTTTGATTTCTGAAGTACCTTCTTTCTTTTTTATTTTTTTTTCTTTTTTTCACTTTACTACTCTCAGCTTATATTTACAAAGTATTTTATAGTGTAATTAATATAGATAGTGATTTAGAAACTAATTCTATTGCTATGGTGACCTCAGTAAAATGGGATATACTGGAGGTGTTAGCAATAGTTGGACATTTGTATGCCAAAATTATGTATTTCTCTGTTTCATTGCCATCTATTTGGAAATAAAAAGACAACAGAAAAAAAAAAAATCCATGTCTTTGCAACTTCTTGCTAAGATTGGTCAAACTGAACAGACAAGAAGCACCTGAATGAATTCCACTGGGACAGAGCACATGATAACAGAAGTTGCAGATAAACTTCTGTTTTCATGCACATGTTGGCAGGCTTTGGAATTTTAGCCTGTTGTCTATCCTGCAAACCCTTTAAAAGACCCACAGATGTTGGGGAAGGTGATACAGGGAAATCTTACAAATATGATTGTTTGGCAACAGGTCCTGAAAACGTAAAACCTGTGAGTAACATAGAAATGAAAGCAGTTTTTGAGATGTAAGCAGGCCTCACCACGAGGCAGAATATTGAGCAATACCTCAACAGGCCCGAGACCCATGGGGGGAGGGTACTGTTGAGGTAGGAAGATGGTATCTTAGAAAATGGCATTTAAATGTTTAGGATGTAGTGCCTTATGTAAATCTTGTTGCTCCCATAGGCTATATGTAAGTCTTGTCAGATTTGTGTCTCACAATGGATTGGCTATTGTAAATCAGAATATTCAACATGGAATGGGATAAAACTTACTGCAACAGGAAATTCACTCTCTGGACAAGCCTCTCAGCTGGGAGCTGGCAGCTGAGAGCAGGGTTCTGTCACCCAAGGCCCTTGCAAATAAACCACGTGTCCGGGGAGCACCCTGTCTCCAAATATCTATATTACCATAGCGGCACAGAATCCACAAACTGGCGCCCAACGTGATTGTCCTGTTCATTAACTTTTGAACACACAGATGTTTCTCTTCTGTAAATTTTGTTTTGGTTGGGAACCATGTAGGAAAGCAAAAGGTCAAATGAGATTCTGGCTCTCATCCTCAAAGGGTGTTTCAACCTAAATCCTGTAAGTGAGAAGTGCTTTTTGGAAATGACCTAGTGACAAAGGAGAGTAAGAATGGGCAGTGATGTCATACTCAGGCTGGTGAGTGGAAAGAGGATGTCCTGCAGCCTTGCTATGTGTGGGGTTATTTGACAGATCATTTCATTATGTTAAATATTCACACTAGTAGCTGAGTGCTCTAATTAGGCATTATATTGCGTTTATGCTGCCCACTGTGTGTGGAAACACAGGAAAAAAGTGGTCCTATGATGAATATTTCAAGGGCTGCATATACCTGCCTCTGCTGGTTGCCTGCAAATGTTGAAAGAAGACTGAAGGAGCCCAGGAGTCCACTTTATCTGAGTAATGCAGCCTTGCTGTGACAGTGCAGCTGACTTGACCACCAGGACTGACTATCTTTCAAGGGCAGCACCTTGTCTGTGTCGCCGCAAGATAATATCCTGGAAGCTTCCTATAATTGACTAATGGTCTCTGGACTGGACTAGGAAGAGAGATGTGCAACGCTACGGTGCTTTTCCTGAATAATGTTGAATTCTAAGTATTCCTAGTCATGCCACTTCAGCAAAATGCTACTAAAGGCTCAGGGTTTGTCTCACCATTTTTTTTTTTTTATGGATGACTCCTAGCCCAGTCCAAGGAAATAACAATTTAAGTTCGTGTCAGAAGACTAGGGGATAAAAATGAGCCCAAATGTTTAGCCACAGCTGAGTACCAGGGATTACGTCTGCAGATTGAACCTATTTACACATGGTTATTTCTTGCTACCACTGAGTGCAGAATATGCACATCCTTTTCAGGGTATTTATGCTGCATAAGTCCACTGGGTGGATTTCTCAGGACAGAAGGATCTTATGAGAATAGCTGTGTGATTTAAAATAGCCTTTGTTGTTTTTTCATAAGAGAAACATTTTCTCCTAGTTTTACCTCAGAACTTTTAACAGAATGAATGCATTTACTGTAGTGTTCTTTTGAATAGCTACACCTTTTACAGCTATTGTAGTCAACAAAATATACTACTGGTGCTGCTTCAAGTAGCACAGTACAACCTGTAGTTCATGACACATTGTGGCACATTTCCAATTAAAAAAGAACTACAACACAGTGTTTACATCTACTAATATTCTCCTGCTGTAGCTGGCCACGCCAGTGATGTCATCTTTTTAAAGGTAACTGCACCTCACATGAGAAACTCAAATATCTCCTCTAGTTTCCATGTGTCAATAGCTCACTTTCCACTTTAACAAATTCTTCCACGTCTCCAAATATTTTTATCTTACAGCCTAGCAGAGCACCAGGTGGTCTTTTGCTACAGAGCAGAATTCCGTCAGAGAACACCAGAGGGAACTGAATTGTGTTTGTAAAAAACAACTGCCTGCTTAATCATCTGGCCATATATCAGGAGATGAAACAGAAGAATCGCTCCAGAAAATAAGATTCTTAGAGTAGAAACAAGTGAAATAGCTACAGACTGAAAAAATCCCATTCATTAGTTTATTGTGCAACTGCTAGACTTTTGAAAGTTGTTGGATGTATTATATTCTAGTACTCTCCTATAACAAAGTCATTGTATGATTCAAAAAGTCAGTGTCACAGGATGTTTTTAAAATGTATTCTGTATCTAGGGTAGAAATCTTTAGGATCAAAGGGAAAAAAAATCTAAGTTTTCATCCCCACTGGAACCTGAATGTTCTCTTTCTAAAGGAAAAAAATAGAAAAAACATATAGCATATATCAAAGGAAAAGTGAAATTCATTTTTTAAACCCAATTGTCACCTGCAATCGTATTTATATATGCCAACCACAGACAACTTTCAGTGAACAAGAAGGGGAATTATAAAAGCCACACAGCCCAGTGAGTTGCTGAGGAAGGCATATTAACACCAAGTCCCAGAAACAACTGTGGGAAAAGTTGTCTTGTCATTTTAGAATTCATAGCAGTATAAATTTCAGTGGCACCAGATCTTTCCTTCTTCTGCTGCTACTCTTAGGAGGTTTTCTGGCTAGAAACTGTCCTCTCAGGGAACACTGAGCTGTTGGTTAGGATCAAAGGGACAAACATACTTCTGTAGTTTGAAGAATCTGAGAAGATTTGCTTTTAAGAACTTTAGCTGCAGAATATATTGGGGAGTGTCTTTGGAGACATTCTAACACTTTTGCTTCTTCATCTTTTTAACTGCATAGGGCAGCAGCTCTTCCTGAGGAAGTGTTTCAGAAAGAACATAGCTCTCTGTTAAACTGTGAATTCTGTACTTAAATTACCCACAAACATTTTATTATAGAAGGTAACATTCACATATTTAAAGGATATAAATAACACATTGGAAGTAAGCAATAATCATTCTCCCTTTTCCAGTATTATGAAATTCATCTTCCCCTGAGATTATGGGAGGAAAACTTTTAGACAATTTTGCTTCCTGTTGGTTATAACTTCATGAGAGTGACATTCACTTTTGTTAAAATTCATCATTTTTCTCCAATTTCATGCAATTAAAAGTGCCAGATAAAGTTCCAACCACACTTAATTCCTTATACTGACCTACAGTAGACATAAACTGCTGGAAACAAATAGAGGTCAGATGAGACTTCTATAATTTTGATGAGAAAAGTCCTACTGTATGCTTTATTATGGAAATCAAACACAGTTCATATCAACTCTAGCCCCAAACATTTCCACTGAAATTAATGGATAAAGATTGTACCTCATAAACAACACTAACATATGCTTTACTTGCATGCCTGTATGAAAAAATTAACATAAGAAATTCTAAATGATGGCATATTTTCTTCAATCTCTTTCTCTTTTAATGACATTTTTCTAATGGATCTTCAGTCCTCTCTAAGTAGCATTTATGTGACATGCTCTGTGTTCACAAAATGACCTCAGACTGGTTTGTCGTGAACGTCACAAATAAGTGAGTAAGTGGAAATTTGGACCTAGAACTTGAGTAGAGTTACATTCATGTCTATAAAACTCGTATTGTCTCATACTTTTCCTTACCCCAGAAATTCCAGGTTCTGCTATCCCTAAACACTGATTGTGTTAAGTATAGATTAGTAAATCTTTAATTTTATTATCATAACTTTAGATTTTAGGTTTAAAAATTGTCGTTTACATGGAATTTAACTGATTTACATCTTTTCCCCCACTGTACAACATCTACTGGTCTGAAGTAGTGCTTTGTTTTCAATGGATTGCACCATAATTTTAATATTGATTCTAAAAGAAGCAGGCTTGGGTCCACAATCTGAGTTGAATTTAGCAATTGATTTGAGTCCTACACTGACTGGCTCAGCCTAATACAGAAAATAAATACTGATCTTCTGCATCACATTAATGAAAAAGACATTGTGATGCATTGAATCACAAATTAGAGAGGCAGCACTCATAAGTCCTTGTGTCTACTTTATACAATACCTAATATTGCTATGTAAGTGGCTGAAGAGACAGGGAAAAGAGCAGCAAAGTAGGTACTGATTAGAGATTGTCTAGTTCTACCATTGATGTGGTAATATTTAGAAGGAATGAGGTCTCAGGAGAGTTTTTTTTGCAGCAGAAGCAGGTCAAAACATGATGGCCAGTCACAGCTCTCAGGATTGTTAAGAGGGGGTCAGCTGCTTACCCAACAAGTAGGCAATAATTAAATTTCATTTGACCAGATCAAGATTTTGACTGCCAAAGAGCAGGATTTTTCCTAGCTTGATTTAAAAGAGTCATTTAAAGTTCTAGAGATAAAAAGAAAAAAAAAAAAGCCAAATATAAATTAAACCTTTCATTTAAAAGTACTTGCTAAACTGTTGATATATATTTATATTAAAATACCACTGATATGCAATAATCTAAAATACAAATAACTGTATTGTTGCTAAAAAATATTTGTGTGGAGGATGCACATAAAATTACAGAGATCCAAACTACCAAATTTGATTTCTAAAATCCTAGGCCAGTATGTGATTTGTTAAAAAAAATCTAAAAATATTTTGTAGAATTTTAGTATGGAATTCATAGTTAGTAGAAGTTAATAACCAACTGTCTAAACCACATAATGATATCAACATTTAGGAATAAAATATTTTTGGGAAGTATTTTCCGCATTCTCTTTTTCTATGTGAAAATATTAATTTTCACATAGGCTTGAGAAATGAGAGAGGAAAGGAAAAGAAAGGAAAAAAAACACCACAAAAACAAAAAAAAACAAGAGGAGTATAATACAATCTTTTGTTAACCCACATACTGCAACCAGCAGATTTGATAACATTGTCTCTTGAGCTTCAACTATCAGATAACATCTGGCAAATGATGTATGTAAGTCCGGTTACACAACATCTTCTGGCTTCTCAGTGTCATCTAGGGGACTGATATGTGACCAGAATAACACATTTCACACTGCCTGCTTCTGTCATGCTGGTACAAAATTTTAACAATGGATGTGTCACAAAAACCAGTTTATTTGATTCTGACTTCTCAAAAAATATTTTGCAATTCTCTTTTTATCATCTTATTGATGACTTAAGCAAACTTTCTTAACAGAAATTGCTAGATATTACATAGAATTTTGACATCCAAGTGTTCAAATAAACTTTTTGCATCTCTAATTTGTAATGACCTCTGGAGCAATATTTTTGAAGTGTTGATCAAAAGTATTTGCTTACTTATTTTCACAATTTTACAATGAGTTTATTCCTTTCAATGACATTCTCAATTGATTGGAACATACCATCGCCCTATATATTAAAAAACAAAAATTGATTGGAGGTACATTTTACAGTGTGTATTCCAAACATTTTTTTTTTCTCATTGAAGTTAAAACGTCCTCTACAAACCTATTTGAGGAAATCACAATGTCAGGCATTCATCCCCCTAGTGAATTGCAGACTATGCTGTGGTCGTGTAAGCAATGTGCATTTGAAATAAGATGATTTTTTAGAGAAAGATTATTATTATTATATAATAATATAATTTTCGCTTTCAAAAACCTATCCATAAGTTCTGCTCCATTTTTATTTTAAAAAAGAACCTTTGACAATGGATGCATGAACAAAAGTTGTAGTGGGAATGCGGTAAAAATGGACTGGAAAATTATTTTATGTTTCAAATTTTAAATCCAAGGAATAGATTTTAAATCCAAGTACAGTACTCACTGCAAATAATTACAGAACTTGTATCACTTAATTTTACAACTTGTAAATCTGACTGACCAACAGAGTTGAACCAAAAAAGCTTATCTAAATTAATTATATCCTAAGAAGAAGATGATTAAAGAAAATAATTTAATTTCAGACAATTCCAGGTAGTTTTTTTCAGGGGCAAGGTTTCTAGAGGACGAGTAGCACAGGAAGACAGAAAAAATCATTAATCATGGTTTTCTAACTGCAACAAAAACTTAGCTTACTGCAACAGAATAGTAAAAAAAAAAAATAATAAACAAGGAGAGAGTAAATTGAATCTATTTAAGGCTATATTAGTTTGGTACTGATCAAATGGACAAATGCTGAATTGATATAAATCTACCACATAATTGGTGTGAAGGTAGAAAACTAGTTTTAATTAATTAAAAGAGTTGAAGAAACAGTAGTTTTGCTTTCAAAAACTTCAGACATTTAATTTTTACTTAGCTCCATAGATAAAAAGGTAGAGGAAAGTTTTTAAATATACTTACTTTTAAGTAAGAACCCAAGCCTAGAGATTGCCTGGATTTAGGCACATGCTTAGATGTAGGCTTCCTGAAATTCTTTGCTAAATTGAGACTAGATTTAATGGCCTGTCAGTGCAGCATTTGAGTATAGTAAGCTTAAGCAACTGTTCTTTGGAATTATCCTTGAGCATATCAGAAAGTAATTTCAGAGATTTTTGATGGATTACAGTGTTAAATTATAGTAGCTGTTATTCTTACTTGGCCTGAGGGCTGTTATGAAATGAACAGGTTTTGCAGGGAAAAAAATAAGGACATCTAGCATTTGGGTTTGCCACAATGAAAATTAAAAAAAAAAAAAAAATTAAAAAAAGTGCAAATTGAAAATACGTACACATTGAACATAAATTGGACAAAAAATGACTTGCTGATTTTCCCAAACAAAAGATTAGGAATATCTCTATCTAATGTGAGTTAATAGTATAAGAGAAAAAACCCTTGTTTAATCTACTCAGCATTCTCAAATATCAAACCACACCCACAATGAGCAGGTGACTCTTGCATGAACCCAATTATAGTGAAAATTGAATCTTTTTAAAATAGGACTTAAAAAAATTTAACTTCTCACTACCTCAATTTGTCATGATCATTTTTTAGGACAACATGCCTTATTGTATCGATGTCATCAATGTTTTGAGAGGAGGTTTGTGTGTATCTTCTCAGTGGATGTATAATATAAAAAGATATATGGTAAAAAGGAAGTTGTTAGAAGCTTGAGATGGGCTATAATTGTACAGAAAGAAAATGAAAAAAAGGAAAAAACAAATAGGACTAAATCAGGGTGTTCATAGGCTCGATTCACAGTCTTGATTTATCAGGAGTTTTGTGTCTAGCAGTAAGTATATTGGTCAGATTTAGCCATAGAGATGACACCTACTTCTCACAGAAATCATTGTATAATCTGTTTCTCACACGAAAAGGTCTTTACATGTTAGTATTTCCCTACCCCATGACAGCAGTATGGTACTAAAGACTGCAGGCTCTTTGATATCTTAGTACATAACAGGAGAAAAGAGAAGATGGATTAAAGGCATATATGCCCTAATGGGCAAGTTAACTTTATTTACAAAATATTTAAACCAAAATTTGTATCAAAGTTGAATGAAGCATGATCTTATTTTTAGACCTGACCATCAAAGAAGCTCAAGTGTGATATCTGAAATGAAGATATTATATAGTCTGCATTATTCAGCTAGACAGTAAACAAATGAAGATAGGTCCCAGACATGAATATGGCAAAAGATATATTAGGATGTCAACAAACACCTACTAGAACTACATATATGCAAAGAATATTCAATAACATTCACCTCAGTACTGGTAAGCAAAAGAGATTCTCTGGATTATCCTCTTTACAAAAATATGAGTACTGTCCTTAGAAAATTAACCAATTAGGCAACAGATGAGTGTACATAACAAATGGTAACAGAGGATTTACTTCTTATCTGACATATTTAAACATTTACTAAACTTTGAATACTGCAAAAATATTTAGCTCTAGAAAAAGAAACATGACTCAGTCTTGCAATGACTTAACTTTACAATAACTAATTATTGGTCAAGAACCCTGTTTAATAGATATAGGGAACTGAGTGACTTCTAACAAAAGTTTGTGTATATTTCTTTAAGGAGAATTGGCTAGAAGCACTATACAAAGAATAAAAAATCTGTTAAGGAAAGGTAAATATCTCAAAAAAGAACATCCTTTATTGCTGTTAGAATTAAGAATTGCTTCATTAAATAAATTAGACATTAACAAAACAGTCTACAATCAGAGTTACTTAAGCTATGCAAAAAGATGACTGAAAAGAAATTATATAAACATGGGTTTTACCTAACATTTACTGACAGCTAAAGACTCAAACCTGTCAAAACTGAATGGCTATACTAAAAAATAGTTTTCCTGCTTAACAGATGGGGAACGCACTAAGACTGATCAGAAAAAACCACTGGGGTGATTGCTAAGATTTATTGGTTATACCAGTAACACCTCACAAACCTGTAGATACAATGCATAAAGATGAAAATTGAACAGCTTAAGAAAAGTATTAGAGAAGAAAAATAATTTCTTCAATGTCAGCAGAATCTCTCCAATTAGCCACATTTCCAAGTCCCCAAGAGAAACTATTACAGACAACAACAATTTTGTCAGGATGAGACCACAACACAACCACCCATCTAGGAGTGGATCCCAATATGACCTATTAGAAAATCTGCCAGATGGGAAAATCAGATGGAAAACCTTTGAAGAGTAATCAAAAACTCCTTATTCATTACATATGAGACAAGAAGTTTCCATTTTTCCCCTGAAGAAGTGCTATAATGTTTGAATGAGAACTACCAAATAACACCACAACAACAGGTTTTGGAGGTGCTGTTCTGAATGTGGGTAGTGAAAATTCTCATTGTAAATAAGTTGTCTTTAAATACTTGTGGAAGACAACTACCCAGGCTTTCTGTTCAGCACAAATTCCATATAATCCTCCCTGATCTGAAGCACATTTTCAAGGGCTTCACAAATGTTACAGAGAAATCAAGAATTTAGAGGGAAAACAAGTGTCCAGGGCCTTTATTTTACACGTTTAAAGCAAAGGGTAATCACTTTATATCAGATCTAAGGTTAAGCTAACTCAGCATAGTATTTACATAAAGTCAAAAGTTTATCCTTAGGGAAAAGAGGATAAGAAAAAGACCATATTTAAGGAAAATCCTCTGCTGCTTCTAAGATTTAGATTTAATTGTTTTGCAACAAGTAATAATATAAACGATTTACAGAATGACAACAGTATTGTAAAAATGCATCTTAATCTAAAAATATTGGTTTTATAGGACTAATTTTTAAAGTACATCTAAGATTCCTAAAGAGCCCTCACAGGTACTCCAAAAACACAGACTTTTTGTCAGAGAAATGAGACTCCTCTGAGAAGAATATTTATTATTGCAACATCATAATCACCATTTGTCTTAGGGTGACTTTATGATGCCTGTATCCCCAATCGTCTGTCCTGCTTGTGATGTATATTGAGTTCTGTACCTTTAAAACAGTCTGACCGTGAACGAGGAGAAGAAAAAATACATGAAGTTTTTGTTTTGAAAATACTGCTAAACTCCCACGCATTCCTCTCCTGACTCCGGCGGACAGCGGCAGGACAGAGAGCTCCTGTGCTTTTAGTTAGTTTTAGCTAGCTGAGGCAGAGAAGTTCCCTGGACTGGACTGGTTTTTTTTCCTTTTTCTTGGGATTGTTTANGAGGTTTCCTCCCAAATTTGCCCCAAACTAAGACACCATTATTGGTGAGGTCACCTACAAATGAAGAAAGGTGTTTCCTGTGGAGCTGGAATAGAATTATTTGTACTTGTAATGCTGTAGAATATCCCAGTAATTCTTCTCTTGACTAGAAGACTGTGTCCAGCCTATTATGGAATGAATACAGGGAAGGGATTTTGTAGAGAACAGGGTGTACTGATGGCAGGGGAAGCAGTAATTATCCCTAGTTCAGTTGTCATTTTTCTTTGCTCCAGTGTTAGAAATGCTTAAAACTGTATCTTGTATTTCTCTTGCTCTTGTTTTTACATCAAAGTTCAACAGAGTAGGGACTTAAGTGTTCAACTTACTTTGTTGGTCATATCATACTCCCAGCACACAGAGATTTCTAAACAAGGAAGTTGTGTATTTGCCTTTTGGGTATTGTCGAAAGAAACATATAACTATGTGATGGCAAGACATAGTATGGGATCTGAGAACCCCACGAGACCTTTAAGATACTCATTTACTCCTCTATTCCCTAATAAGGAATTATTTTTCTCTTGAAATTTAATATAAACCTGTGATCATGACTTTCAATGTAATGCATCATCCTACTTGAGAGAAATTCCTTCCCTTTCCCAAGATCAGATGCCCTAATACCTTGTAAAAAGCAACAAAGTGCCTGACTTTCATGAAGTGCACTTGTATGAACACAATAAGCATGCATAACTTCAGGAATCTGCTTATAGCAATTTGATGTGAATATATCTCAATAAATAAAATAGACTTACACTTTCTGGGGATTTTTGACATTGCTTGGTTCTGTCTCAAAAGTTCAAATGAAGTTATAATGAGTAATATCTCATACTCCCAAACCAATTCTCATCCCAGAGACAAAAACATTGTCTTGTCCAAAGCTGAGTAGCTCTGGCATTGTTTGTTGGTTCTCAAAAAACTTACCTGGATTTCAAGTTGCTAAAAAGTGATTGTCATTGCTGATACTAAATTGGAAGTAATCAGACCAGGTTCAGAAGAGCAAACAAAAAAGTACAAGTTAGTGAGATAGCTCACGTGAATATTCAGCCATCCATTCTCAGCCAGATGCCTGAGAAATATCCCTTGCTTAAATACATTCAAGGCAGAACATGGAGATTAGATGGCAAAATGATTTGATAATATTTTATCTAAGATTTTAGATTTGTAACTGAATTTAATAAATTTACCTTAAATTTTTCATGAGTTCTAAAATATGCAAATTCTCCAACGAGGAAGAATCTGGGTTGGTTTTTATTTTTTTCCCTCAAGATAGATGACGTAATTATTCTGTTACTCTGACATTCACTGAAATGGGAATGTACAAGTACTATTACTCTGGTTAGAAAGTGTTTCATATTCCACTTTTTGGGACACAAGACTGTAAATCGTTTTTTCTTTTTCTATTATCAGTCAGTTGAATAGAAAACATTACTGACTGACGTTTATATTAATGAGGCTAAATAAAAACACAGATGGCTTCTACTAAGTGAAGGAACTGAAAGTAATGATGTGCTATCTTAAGCCACTGTCCTGCAAAATCAGGGACCAGGATAAACAGAAATCTGATTATTCTAGCTGAGCAAGAAAGCTCAGATAAACACAGCCTCTCTCTGCCTGAATCCTGTCTGTACTAAAAAAAAAAAATACTCTTTATAAAGTAGAGTTGTCGATAATTTGAAACAGGACTTGAATTTTTCTACACAAAGCAGTGATCCAACACCACTTTGGAAGACAGTCTTGAGACAAAACTTTTTAGAAAAAATGACTGTAATAGACTGAGTCAAAGGACCCAGAGCTGTGAAATGAAATTTCAAATGTAGGCCCTTCAATGGCCCAAAGAATGGCAAAACAAGAACAAGGATGAATTATCCTTTGACTTGTGTTGCGGGTTTTTACCTAGTCAATCAAAATTTTATTCCAAATGAACCAGAGGAACCTGAAAATATTGTAGCCAGATATATATTTCTCTTATATATCAGATTTCCTTAAAAAGAAACAACCCAACAAAAATTTTGTATACATTTATGAAAATTCAATAGGTTCAGAAAGTTCCGTTTTGAAATGAACACAGTTAATCAGAATTTTAAAATAAAAAATAAAGTTAAAATAGTATATAAAAAATAAAGACGTTTTCATTTCTTTATAAACTCTCCTATATGCAAAATGGTTGAAAATTTACATCAAAATACATCTGGTCATGACTGATATTAGCTGTAACAATGCAAAAGATGAATACTTTTTCCCTTAGCTCAGAGTTTTGATACTGGAAATAGTCTATTATGCCATAAGTACAACTTCATTCATTCATATGTTGCTTAGCACTATAATTTAGAAATGACAAAAATGAAAGCCTAAATTATCCTCTTAATAAGGAACTTTTTTGTAGAACTTTCAGTAGTTTTACCAGATTCTGGGTGTGTTCATATTGGCTATGTGTGTAGCTCTGATTTTGTTGTTGAAGTTTTTTTCTTCTGCAAAATCTCACACTTTAGAGTACTGAAAAGACCTCTGAAAAATGGTTTATGTGAAAGGAAATAATGTAGTTAGGCAGAAGAGTTACACTTGTTTCTGAAAGTGCAGTCCCTACTGGACTTTTGCCTTGTTGGATGAATTTCCAACCATTTCAATATTAAGGAGTCAAAGAAATTATTGAACAGAAAAGTTGTAGTAATTGCAAATTATTAGTCTATCCCTTAGGATTTTTCTATATAATTTCTTTTTATAGTCCAAACTAGATTTAGAATGCCTTAGGTGCAGGACTCTTTCCATTTCCACAGACTAATAGATATTCATTGCAGCATTTTTCATGATACCCTAATTGATCTTTCTTTTCAACTTCATCCAGTTAGCTGTTTTTATACACCCTGAAGACATAGCAAATAATTTCTTTCCCTGTTTCTCCAGGTTCAAATAACAATAAACAGCTGCAGCTTCAATTTAGTCAAATTTATCATTTTATTTTTAAAAACTTGGCACACACCCACACATTTAACATCACATCTCTTAATCCTCCATTAGCATCTCAAATGCAAAAGAGGCAGATGAGAGACACATCAGGGGTAGGTGGGCACTCTCAAAAATTGCTGATACTTGACAAATAGCTGTGTTGCACTTGTCTCTGGATGAGGAAAGCCTCCTCTGTAGGATGCAGTTAGGAAGAGTGTCCTGCTTTTGGAAAGTGAGATGAGTGGCAACAAAAACTGCTCCCCTGAGCACTCAGCTGCTTGAGACAGCAATCATTTCCAAATGAGTCTTTGCTTTGGATAATTTGGATCAAGTTCTTTAAAGAGAGGTTAATTGATTTTCTTCTGATCTCTGCATTGTTCGTAATTTAATTCTTTAAGTTGTCACTACCTAAGCTGGTTCTAGGTGGTTTAGGTGAAAATTTCTGTATTGGAGTCCTCTCTATGCTACTCTGTTTATACTCTGGAGTGGAGTCCTCTCCGTGTTACTCTCTTGCACAATCTCAAAAGCCATCATTCTGTTTTATGAGTTGGCAGGAACCTCTCCCAGCTCACACATATGGACAATAGATCTCAAAATGTCATGCCTTATCCGTGTCTGCATAACAAAAGACTGTCCAAGTAATAATGTGGAAAGTGAAGTTCTTCCTCTTATTGGTGATCAAAGAGGCAGCAGTGCTGTTTTGCACTTGTCAGATTAGTCATATTCTCATATTGGCCAATATTCCTAAAAACTGCCTACTACTTGCAGAGCTTTCTACTGAAATGTATGGAGGGGGAAAAAAGGAAGAAACAAGGAAAAAAAAAAGATATAGCTATTCCATCTGAAGTCTAGAATAATTTATGTTGCTTTACCAGTTTACTAGCATTGATCTTTTTGTAGAAATTCTCCTTACATCAGTTGAAAAGGAATGATGATAAAACATGATCCATGAAATTGTCTTTAACTTCAAAGTTTTTTAGACAAAGCTGCAGACTGTGCTATGAATATCTTTCCAACCACAATGCATAACACTTTGGAAAAAAAAAAGGTAAAGAAATCTAAAACAAAGCACTTATGGTGCGGGGTGAGTAAATGGCAAAAGCCCACAAACCCATGGCAAATGTGAGATAAAAAATTAACTTGCTTTTCAGAGGGGAATTGCATGGTTATAATAAAATTTTGTCATTGTCTTAGAATTTACAACAGATATATATACCTGGGTATCAGATAATTTGCTACAGAAATCCTCTCTTTGGTTGCTGTTTGAACCTTCTACATTTGTTTAGCCACTGCAAAACAGTATCCTTGACTTGAAAGAAAATTTAACTGTGCTGGTTAATTTTATATGTTTTTTCCTTGAATTAATGAAAGGAAACCAGAAAGAAGAACAACATAGAACATGTAGACCTGCCAACTTCCATGATGCTACTGGAATAATTAAGGAAGAATTTTGAGTCTGCTAATTTTAGACAGTATTCTTGAGAATATTGTTCAATCTAATACAACAATTTAGCTGAAAAAATAGTGATATAATTGACAAAATTACATAATAATTACAGTGCTTTAGAGTGAGCTATATTAAAGCATGACTCATCACTCAATACATAAGAAGTCACAGAACTACGTCACATCCAGCAGTGCAGTTGCAGTGCAGTATAGTGGAGCTGCAGCCAGAGAAGAAATTTAGAATCAGCAATCTTTTGTTAATAAGTGGGGGAGCAGGGGAATTAATGGAAAATATGACTATGAATTTTGTTTTACTTTGATGAATTAAACAGTGACAAGGGATACTTGTACAATTGCAATTAAGATTTGCAGTCTTTTTAGAAAAATATTAATACATGTTACTATTTGAACTTTACACATCCTCTGGTAATACTTGTAATAGTCTGCTTTATTGAGGAAGGAAAACTATTCCACTCCTGAGCTGGGGAAATGATTGGTGAAGTGGAAGAGCAATGATGGAATTTTCTGAGATAATTACATATTTTATTAGAATACTTTATCAATGATCTTTTTAAAATAAAATCTGTACAGTGTAACAGTCAAGCATAAAACACTAAACTTCCCATGAAGCATTTTGAATGACCTTCTGTAATAAAATTCACTTGAAAATAATACTTTTAAAAACTGCAGAATCTGAACATCTTTCCCTTGAATAAGCCTTACTTGTTATGCAAAATATACATGTGACTTTTATCAATTTCCTATGTATTAATACCTTCCTTGACAATAAACTAAGTCCCAGCTAAAGATATTATTCAACAGCAAGATTATGCATCATTAGAAAAGTTACAATGATAAGCTTTTTCTATTAAAAAAGTGATGGCTTGTACTTACCAGGTGTAAAATTATACCGAGCAGAAAACCCAATAGATTCCAGTTCAGCATCAGCAAAAAATTTAATCCACAGGAATCTGCCACTGGATTTTATCATAGGTGGATTTTGCTGTCCACAGAAACGTCCAAGGATTGGGGAAAAGCCAAAAGGTCCATCTCGTACTTCAATGTGATCAAATTTACATTCCCAAGAAGGCTCTATGGAATATTTTTCATCAAAGTGTAGTTCAATGCATTGTCTAGGAGCAGCTAGAGACAAAAAGAAAATTATCTTAATTTTTTCTAACCCAAGACCTTTAAAAACTAAAGCAAAATGGAAGAAAATCAAATATATAAATTTTGTATACATCTTAAAATTTTGTTTATAAACCTGTTTGAAAAATTAGTACATCTGCATTTTTTTATAGATTTCACACTGCTGGCTTATTTGTCTATTGTTCTCCTTTAAAAAAAAGTATTTTTGACAGCAGTACTTAGGAAAGCTAAGAGAGATATCTATGATGAAAAGAAAAATATAGCCAGGAACAACTTCTGCAAACATAAAATGTTTCTAAGAAACTTACATATTTAGTAAAATAGGTTTTCTATTATTTTGGGAGGAGGGGTGTTAATCAGAATACTTTTTTTATACCTAGTTCTAAAAAAGATTATGAAGAAAAGGCTGATCAGAACTGTGCTACAGTAAGGACAGGTTATGTTTCTATATGTATTGCAGTCAATGGCAAACTGGAGTGTAATTGCTTCTACTCAGAATTAATTCTCATGGGAAACATAAAAACAAACTCACTTAATAAAGAACTAGATAAAGATGATAACTGAAGAGCAAATAATATACTGAAAATCTTGAAGGAAATTCATAGTGGCCACTTAATTAGACATTTTAAAAAAATTCCATCTTTAATGGTAGGTACTAAGTCTAGAGACAATCAGAATGATCTCTAAAACAAGTATTTCCTGACATCTGTATAAAACAAAAAAAGTAACTGATATAAATACAGTATTTTCTTAACAGGAGGAGAAAAAATCATGGTTTGATTGATACATTTTATCAGAGGCAACCTCCTAGAGGTGCTCTGTTTTCTACACTTAATCCTGGACATAGCAAAAACCGTGTGCCTTCTGTGTCCAGAGTATGGTGCATTGAAGCCTTTTGCTGACAAAGCCTTCTGCTAAGTCAAGGATTTGTTGTGTCATTGCCCTCTATGCCTCTCATGGAATCATGTCCTACACTTGACGCACACCAAAAGAGGTTTGTTATTACCATGAGCTCTGCCAGAGTTACCATTCTTTTCACATGAAAATATGCAAGATCAAACTCCATGCTGAGTTATTAGCATGGACCCTGCTTAGCATGGAAACTGCTGCCACTCCAAGAGTCAGTATCTCTACATTTCTTTCCTTGAGAGTAATAAAAAAACTGTCAGTGTGACCAGAACAAATAGCTTGTTTGGATTCCGAAACATTTTGAAATTAAGCTCTTGGTAAGAACTCATTACTCACATAAGAAAAGAGATTATTTAAAACTAACTGAATAAGAAGATATTAACTAAATTTTGAAATCTTTACATAAGAGCACATAGATCCCTTTTGCAACTATTTAATGTAAAGAAATGCATCCTCATTTTATAAGAAGCATTTAAGAAGTAAGTTAATAAAAACACCTAATTTGAAAAGAAAGATTATTTTAACAGCTTTAATTATAATGTTAATAAAATTGGATGATTGATATTTATTGAAACATTTAATTTAACATAAGAAAAAAACCTTTTCTACTGGTCTCAATTTGAAGAAATTCACATTCAGGGAAATACTTACTGTTGACTTGTCATTATTTATACCAATTTACAGGAAATTTGTGATGTTTATGCCCACCAAATTCAAGAGTAAAAGCAAAGGTCTATGTTTTACATATAGCTGCACCAAATTCACAGTCAATGGTAAAGAAACCACTTTGAAAGTACAAAAGAATTTACAAAAGTAAAGTCAGATAATAAAGCTTGTAAAGGAAAACATAGTGATGTTATCCTTGTGAGGTTTGAAGAACAAAGTAAATCTTTTTAGATTGTAGTAAAAGCTTAAATACCTGGAAGATATCATCACTTAATTTTATCCAGATGTTTCTATCCTTAACACTTGATTAAAAATTATTGATTTAAACTCAACTAGGCAATGCTAGGACAGAAGACAGCAATCAACAATTTCAGTTTGGGATCATATTCTGCATGCTCTTATTCCATTTCAGGAGATTTGTTGAGAACTGTTCATCATTCACCTAAGGACCGCGATCTATCCTGACAACACTTTAGGTAGTCTTAAGAATGCTTGTCATGACTTGAAACTCTTACACATTCATGACTCCAGTGTTATGCTATTAACCTGCCTAGAACTTTATTATTATGTTTTCATGTCACAAACTAGATAGGAAGATCGATTCTCCTGCTGTTAGTGACATACAGCAGCATAGCACAGTGTATGGCTGCTGTACTTCCCACAGCCACAAAGTGATTGTTTCAAAAATGGCTTATGTCATTATCATAACATAATTATCGTTTAAAAAAATTCTTTTCTGCTGCCTTATTTCATTTCAAGAAGAGGGTTACAAGTGCTGGCCCATAGTTAAATCCTTAACAGGTCTTCTCTGTGTCCAAGACTCATGTAATGTTAAAAATGCCTATGAGGCCCCCGCAGAGCTCAGTCATTTGACGCAATTTTTGGTGTTGAAAAGGAGCCCTAGAGCCAGCTATAACCTTGGTATAGGAGGCTCTAAAGTAAAAAGAAAGATTGTGGATAAATAAGAATCAGGCCTACAGAATTAGACAAGAGCTATTACCTGGATGAATACATGATCTGAGAAAAAGCAAAATTTCCACAACCATAATCTCCATGTGGCTTTCTCAAATTGCCAACCAGTTTTATGATGAGAATATTGCTACAGTTTACACTAGTCTGTTTTCATTTATTTTTTAACAAAGTCAATATGAGGCTTTTCCTAGTGAAGCTCAGCTCTTGCAAGAGGATCAGAGAGAATCACAAGAGCTCAAGGACATCTCAAGAGTTTCCACTTTTCCCTAAAGTCCAGTGAGTAGAGGCTACTTCACTTTAAGAATGGAGCGTTGAATATTCATTAGCAGCACTTGTCCACTGGGGACAAAACAGAGCTGGAGATTGAGTTTGAGGGCTGGACCACTGCCCGTTCACACTCCCTAAATGTAAAGTTTGTTCTGACATCATTTTGGCCATACCAGTAGGAACACTTCATATTTCTGTAACTGTGTGTAACCCCAGGGTGCAACACACAAATCCATGATCTTTTCCTCAGATGCTTTCAAATGTACCTCTGTTTCTTGTCTTGTGCTTCATATTTAGTCCATGGTTAAATGTTTGCAATAATCTACATAAGACACAAAATTAATCAAAACTTCCTAGATATGACCATAAGGCATGAAAATATGTAATTCAAATTCTCAATTTAAGTTCTTTTTAACAAAAAAGGTATAATTTCATACTTATGCCCTGGTATTAATAAGGGGTTTCTTTGCTAAATGCAATGTAGAACCAGCAGCTATTTAAATACACATCTTGTACCACAGCTTTTGCAACCAAGTGTGTGTACATGAGGTCACAGTAAAATTTCCATAAATAGACTGGGAACAAGTCCTGAATAGTTACTGATAGTGTGTGTGTACCTACAGAAAAATAAAACAAAAAATTCCAGTTCATGCAAATCTTCCAGACTGGATTGTCATCTGGCCATCTAGTCAGAAAAGGGAGGATGGAATTGTTATTCCTGGTATCCTAATGCACAGGTAAAGAGCATTCACATCTTCAGAACTTCTTCTGTGGCTACATTGTCATGAAAAGTTGTCAGCTCCAAATATAATATATTGAATAATATCTCATAAAAGGACTTGATTTCAAATCACACAACTTCCATATTTAACTTCCAATTATCTTTCTTCAAGAAATCTTTAGTACCATGGAAAGGCCTACTTAATGTTTGCATGTCTTGTCATATTTTTCATGTAATTATCTTACACAAGTGCTGTCTTGAGATTTTACATCCAATGAAAAAGAAAAGAGTCATTGGGTTCCAGCTTGCAGTAAAACAGTTGCAGCAAAACTACACAATTAAGGTTTTAATTCTGATCAGCCTCTAAGTCTGTATAGTGACAGCTGAAGTTAAGTGAAAAAATCTGTTTCAATTTGCTACACTGCATGGAAATGAGAAACAACACCTATTGCCATCTCTATGATGATAGTTTGAATAATCTTCATTCCTTCTGGTTATCCTGCTATTATTGATAAGAAAATCATATTTATCTTCATTTGAAAAGAGTGCTCTTTCATTGTTTTGGTGAAAATTTTTTAAACACAAAAATCACTGTGAAATACAAAAGGGCTTTGAGCAGATGTTTTTCATTCAGTGATAACATGACAATTTTCTAACATCTGTGAAATATCATGGAAGAGTTTAATGGTCTTCTGTGAGAACATGAGACCCTCAAGAGTGATAACCCATTAGGTTCACAAACATGTAAAGTGGAAGATATATTTTATATCTCTGTAAATCAATTCTAATCCATAACTATATTCATAAATAAGCACTTAATAATTAAAAGCAGAAAAGTGGCTAAAATTGCACAAGTATTTCACTTACAGGATTGCTAATCCAATTCTCAAGTTATAGTGTGTATAGGATGACTATCCCACTCCTCAAATATTTTAATACAAGTAAAAGCCTTTGCTCCTACAAAATCTCCTGTGCAAATTTCCTTTTGTAGCACACATGCCAAATGTTCTGCAGTCTGGCAAAGGCTACTGCTGTCACTGCTGTGATTGTTCTGGGCAGCTGTGAATTTTGTCAGGTTAGAATCATGAATATGCAAAATAGGGGTGAAATTTGGCCAATTTTTCTCAGCTCATTTTCTATGTTTTCTATATGCCAAATAAGATTGAAAGGGGAGTTAAAAAAAAAAAAAAAAAAAAAAAAAAAAAAAAAGGGGAA
>VYXD01001701.1:214321-295010 GCA_013397195.1 Hylia prasina | reverse complement strand
AGAATGTAGCAAATCCAAACTACAGGCTCAGTATAACAGTTATACGCAGTGTGACATTTGGAAACACTGAAATGAATCACCAAGTTGATCAGCACATCTACATTCACGGTTTAGTTCAGCTTAGAAGTGTGGTTCTAAAATGAATCTCCCAATTGCCCTCACTTACTGCATTTTGGATTACAAATTGGAGCAGATTTTGAGTGTGTGAGCTGTTCTCCTTATAGATGAAACAAAGTTGAGAGATGTGTTCCTAGAGCAGAGCCTGTTTTCTAACTTTTAAAGGGCATGCAGCCCCACAGGAACAGACTAAAACCAGTGCTAAATAAATACCCTTTAAAACAGGTACAGAATAGTCATGGCAAACTCTGTACCAACCATTTTAGCCCTCAGATAGGCTCCTTTTGCCCTGAATTGTATATTAATATGGACTTATTCAGTATTTCTTTCAACAGTGCTAGAAGCTGAAACACAAAAAACACTGAAATGCATTCCATTCTTTTGTGGTGAAACACCTACAAAGAGGTGTAACAGGATATCAGGATAATGGAACCCTTTAGTCCCTTAAAATTACATCTTTTCTCTTATCCATTTTCTGAGCATTCGCAGAATGTCTCTTGTAAGCGCAGAAGGACTTTGTGTCTGCACTTTTCCAACAAATGTTTTCCTGAGTACGACACATTTAGAACATCTCATACAGTTTTCTTGAAAATTGAAGTGTATTTCCCATTTGCAAACCAGTCTGGGAGATAACCCTTAAATATGAGAAGAAAGCAGTTTAAACAAGGAATGAGGAAAAATTGGATACTTTTCATCTGCAGGTTTTCATAATTAGCTTGTATTAAATAAGTGCAACTTATTTACATGATACCACAATTTCAGTGGATTAAAGACTTCTGGTCTACAAGATACTTTTATTTCTTCTTCTCTTTTTTTTTTCTTTTATCCTGTTTGATTAGTCTCACTCTGGAATGGAATGAATTAAAAAAAATAATTTTGGCAGGTGATACAGGAATTGGCAAGGTTGCCTACTGTACTCCTTTTTCTTTATTTAGAACAGTAGTCTCCAAAATGGAGGGAGATTGTGGACTCATAGAGTGTACAATGCAACCCATTGGGGTGCAGAAAGAAAATGTTTTTTTTACATCATTAATTAAAAAAAAAATAAAACAAAACCATTTTTTTTCCAAAAAGTTTCTTAGTTCATCCTTATCTCATCCTTCTTAATTTCTGGTTTTACATATGTTTTATAAACACAATGCATTAGTACAGTAGTCTGTGTATGTATTTTATAAATAATTAAATAAGCATATATTAGGCTGCATGCTTAACAATCTCTTACTAATAGGCATTTGCTACCAAAATAAGTATGAACACCATTAAAGTTCTGCCAGGTATCCTCTCTGGAGCATATGTCATTTGCAAAAGTGCTAGCTCAGATTCCACATTTAAGACAGAGATAAATTTGTCACTTAAATTAATGCTTTCAAGAACCTTTAATTTTACCATTTCAAGATAAGACAATTCCGAATGGGGGGGGGGGGGGGTGGTGTTTTAGTTTTGTTTGTTAGTTTTTTAGGTTTTTATCATTCACATATTGATGATTTGATTTATGAATTAAACACAGACACATTGCTATCTGAAAGAGCTCAACAAATCCCATGCCTATTATTGGCAAAGTCTGGAAGAAAGCTCTTGAACAGAAATATTTGAAAAAATTTCCTCCTTTCCAAGTCATCTAGTAAGAATTTTCTCTGACTGAAATAACTAACATCAAATAAAACCCCAAAAATGAAAACAAAAGAAGAAAAAAATTATAAATAATCAGTTTTCAAAGAAACAAGTGTAAGAGCACATGAAATTCATGGTAAATCTTCCCAAGATTGTATTCTGAATCATCAGTCACAGGTTAAGAATTTGAAGACTACAGCAGAAGATATACCATGGAAATCTGCATAATTTAAAATTAAAACCTGAAATGGTAGAAGCTAAAATTAGTTTTAAAATAGATAACTAGATCCTTACAAAACTACTATGGTTACTACATAATAAAAAAATTAGCAAAAAATTACTAGCTTATTATCAGCTGATTCATCTGCACTTACCTCTGAGCCATTCCATTGCAGCTTTTACTGCACTCTTTTTCCTATAACCCTTTAGGGTAAATAAACCCAAATACTCAATGGGGTTCCCATCTGAAAACTGTATTTAGAAATAATGTGACATATGAACTGTATGAACCTGTTCTTCATTGTAAGAATGAAGAGCACGTAAGAGAAAAATTCAGTTACATAGATAATTGGATGTTTTCCTGAAATATTCTCTTTGGTACTGATAAAAGAAATTACCTCCTTAATAAGACAAAGCAGCATCATTTCTCCTACATAGTAGTGTGGAATCTTAGAAGGATTAATTGGAAAGTTCAACTAATTCTTATTTCATTAGTGTTCCAGTGGAACGCTGTAATCAAATGTATTTTTTCAGAGAATTGTTAATAGGGCTCAACTTACCATTTAAGATAAATACTCTTTTTTACACTAGGGAGGCAGGGTGAGACATATTTATTATTTAGGTGGAATATTTATAATATTGTGCCAAGGAAATAAGTGCATGAATCTTGCTGTCTTGCCAAACATTTCATCCTTGAGAGAGTAACAGAGGTGGTGGCAAATCATATATTTTGGAGTAAAATTAGTTATTGCAAGATACTATGAAATTACTAATTACTGTAGACCTGGTTCAAAAAAAGAATTCATTTACAATCTCTTATGGAAAAGGAATCTGAAAGCTTCATGCAATTTTCTAAATTCCAAGTCAGCATGTTTGCTATACCTAACACATGAGTTATATATGTAGTGCATGCAGCAAAGCTCCAAGTAAATAAATGATGGACTGCAAACTAGATTGAGATGAAGGCAGAAGCGGAAGAGTTATTTGGGAACACTGAATTAGAAGAAAAAGCCTGGATTACTTGGCAGTTGTAAATCAACAGATTTTCACTGAAGATGCTGGATACACATTTGTCAGTCCAAGTGAAGTCTTATTTTAAAGTCTTTAAGTCTTATTCTAGACTAACACACAGTTTAAAATTTAATTGTATTGTCCTCTGTATTGTCCTTTTATTAATCTTGAGATGGGAACAAAGGGGAAAGTTGGCAGAAGATGGAAAGAGTACATCTATAAGGTAAGTAAGCATAGTCCTAGTGGAGATACTTAGATATTAATGGATAACACTGAAGACTTTTCTCAGGTAAAATTGATGCATTACAAATACTAACAGACCTAGAAATCTGTATAGATGGGGTTTTGTTTTCAGGAAACTGGCATCAAAATATTCTAAATAGGGCAAAATTATTGCAATATGCTTTGGGGCTATATGTTAGTACACTTTAAAGTTGCAATTTTTCCAAGAAGGTAGAGAGTCCTTCAACTATTATTTACATGAATAAGTTGTTAGGGGTGAAAACTTTTTTATTTCTAGTTTAAAATGCATGTCTTGTAATTTAAGCCCTGTAACACTTCTTCATAATTAAGAACATTTGTTGAACCCAGCATTTTCAACACACATTTCCTGGAAAATGTAAACTATTTCTTTCCAAGGCCCGATCTCATGTAAAAATAATCATCTCTTTTTAAAGTCATAGCTGGGACGAAATTTAGTATCATTAAGTCAATAAATGTTCAAATTACTTTCAACTTCCATCTTCTGAATGGCTTTTCATTCACAGCGTGCATATGCAAATTTTGACTATGAGGTCTTCATCATTAAATGAATAGTATCCTCTTGCACATGACAGTTTTTTAAATTACAGTTCATCTTTCTCAGTGCATTCTGCATCAGCCTACTAAACTGAATAGCCTCAAGTTTAGCTATTCTATTTTAAAACTGTCAAACATTATTAGCAGAGCACAGAAGCAGTTCAAAAAGTAATTAATTCCAGGGCTTAGAGTAAACTGCTATTTTAATTAAAAGAACACTAAATACTAATGTCCTGATTTTTTGTACTTAGAACACAAAATAAAAAAGTCTAAATCACTTACATTTAATACATTTTAAATGCAAGTTGAAATATATTAAAGGTATATCTCCTGTTCCTGCTCTTTATAAGCTGATTAAAAAAAAATATATGCCATATTTATTGGTTATGTTGTGCCATTTTTCTTCTTGATTCTCTTCCAGTCTGCGCTGAACAGGAATATCAACTGTCACACCATAATTGTGCTGTGTAGGATGCCAGACCTCAGCTGTGCAGTTGTGACTATTGCCACCTCTAAGTCCACAGAAGATGTGAGGTCCAAAACACATAAAGATGTGAGGTTCTCTTTTGAAGTTGTGAAGTGCTTTCTATGCTCCGCAAATTTACAACTTCCATCTTCTGCAGACTTTAAATTATACACAAGGAAGGCACTTAACATGTGAAGAAGCACTGTTCAGAGCACTGGAACAGGCTGCACAGAGAGGTGGTGAGGTCTCCTTCTCCAGAGATATTCAAATCCATCCTGGACACGATCCTGTGAAATGTGTGCAGGCGAACCTGCTCTAGCAGTGGGGTTAGATGACCTTCAGAGGTCCCTTCCAACCCTCACCATTCTGTGATTCTGTGAAACAAAATTTTTGGGCAATTTGGCTTTTACTACAACTTTACAGTCTCACATCTTTGGTGGGCCTCTCTCCTGGAGGGAGGTAAAGTCTACAGGTATGTCTGCAGTGTGTCACAGAGCACAGCATGGCTGGTTCTAAATTAGAACTCAGTGATTCCCCCACTGCCAGACAGAAATCTCCAGCAGGATCATCACCATGGCCTGAAGAAGCTTGAGCTACAAGGTACCCATGAGTTCAGGGTTGCTTCTCTGGAACAGGAGGCTGTGTGTACCACATGATGGTATCAGCATTGCCTGGGGCTAGCTCAGGTGTCTGTCTATGTACAGAGCTTCTTTGCACAACACAGTTCTGCCTTACTGCTTCTGTCTGTGATGCTTGTTTCATCTCGTAGTAGAACTGCAGTAATGCAATATGTGTCACCACAACATTTCCCATGTGGAGAAAATGCCATCTTGTGCAAGATGATTGACAAGGACACACTATGTTTGTCCTTCCCTCTCCACAATACCTTGACTTTCTCTATAATTTCTAATTCAGTTGCTACTTTATGGCCAGGAACCAGGGAATCTAAAAGATCAATTCAAATTTTGGGAAGGAAGACACAGACAACAAGTTTAATCATCTAGTTAAAAAAACCAACAAATAAACAAACAATCAAACAAAAAACAAACCAAAACCTAAAAATTTATCATAGATTATATGTCCCGCTTGCAAGAGCATCTGATAAAATTTAAGTAACTGATGCAAGACTGTCATCACTGTGAAGGAAATTATAGAAAAATACCCCCCTTTCTTCCCAGCTACAAGGTTCAGCACTTTGACCTTACCTTCTCTAAAACACTTTTAAAGATCTGGACAGAAAGCCTGCATCTGAAATCTGTGAAATTCTGATTCAAGGGGTTTTAGCTTTTCTTTTTCTGATTTAGACTACAGATTTAAATTAGAGGTGCTGCATTCTAAATAGTTATCAAGAGGGCCTACCATGTGGCTTTGTTTTATATATTTAAATTTCCTGGAAAATTCAGTGCTGGACATAAGAAACTTTTGATGTACTGGACACTTGAGCCACTGTTCTTTGCCTACAGACAAAACTTTATGTCAGTATCTTTTTTTTTTTTCCCCCAGAAAATTTTATCTGCATTATCATGTTATTATATGAGACAAATAGTTTTTCGTCTGCAGTGTGGCCATGTGGCATGTTCATATTGGTCCAGTATTACCAATATCATAAAAAATCCTGGAAGGAGTATCGAGTATTAAGGCTTATCTCAGGTGCTTTGGCATTTTTGATTTTAGGGTCTATTCTCAGCTTCTTATACTTTTATAAGCTTTATTCACTTAGCTTTTTTTCTGCCAAGTATCTGATTCTGTCTTTATATTTTGTAAAAATGTCAAGAATGGTTGAATCATTTCTCAGTCTAATATAAAGAAATAAAATTCTGCTAATTAATTTTTTATCTGAAAAAAATTAGAGACCTTACTTTAAATAGAAGAGTATCAATTTAATTTAATTTTTTGATGCTTTGTGCAAATAACTACAGTATTAAAAGTCTATACAAATTTGACCAAATTGGAAACACAGAAGGGCTATCTTCCAGCCAGTGCAAAGTAGGGACGAAAAAAGACATGAAATGACTAATATATAACTGAAAGTAGGCGTCTTCTAGATGGTGCTATTGCTTTGCTCTTCTGTGAAAAAATCTTTTAGAAGAAAATAGATTGTGATAAATTAATTAAGGTCTATATTGTTGTTATACAAATGAGAGAAATTACCAGGATATAAAATAATCTCACACATAGCATACCTAAATTCTAAGTGTATATTATATTTATGTTTTCAAGTACTTGTCAAGGTAATTTTCAATTTCGTATATATTGTCATATCTAAATTCCATTGCATCAATTAACACTATCACTGGACTTTATCTTTAAAATTTATACCAAAATGAGGCTTTGACCACACTAAACTACCATTTTCCCCTGGCAGTATTAAAAGGCTTGAAAGATTCATAAAACCCTCTGGGATTTGCATGTACATGCTACTAATCAGATGACCTACCCAGCAGTCCAAATTAAGAGAGGTCAAATAGGAAAATATCCATATTACAGAAATGTTCTTTTTTTATATTTACATTTATTAATATTTGTAGCATACTGCTCAATTCCTAAAGATCAGAATGTGTTTCCTTTCTGAACAGATGCCTAATTTTTTATATGGATTTAAGAATAAAAACTTCAATGAAAATAAATTGAGGGATTCAGTATTATAAGTGTTCAGAAAAGCTGTTGTTCAAAATCACTTACCTGGCAAAAGTCCCAGGAAGACAGCATTGGTGTCATCTCTTCAAAACATTATATGGCTCCTTTACTCCATCTCAAAGCTTTTATTGTATTTATTTTCAAATCTTCATAGAATCATAGGGAAATAAAAATGAGAGGGCCTTTAAGAGGTCACTAAGTTCTCTGGCACAAGGCTGGATGAACTATATATTTGTCATTCCTGATACATGTTTATGTAGTCAGTCCTTAAATTCTCTATTGAAGGAGATAAAAAAGTCTCAATGGGCAGTTTCTTTCCATGCTTCAGTAACCCTATTATTCTTAATATTTGACCTGAATGTTTCTGGATGCAAATCCACCACATACTGACAAAATGACACAGGTCAGCTGTGCATGTTTAAGCAACAAGAGGCTCCAGGCTTACGTTGCTCAGGGTGTAGTGATGCTGATCAGTTGAAGCTTACTTCTCCATCAAGGGAACTAGATTTTGCTCTTTAATATTATGATCAGTCTAGTATTTGGGTCTGAGATCACAAAAAAAAAGTACAAAACCAGAGATATCCCAAATCATAAACTTCAGGTTTAACACTCAGAGTTCTTCCCTCTAAATTACCTGCAGAGGAACAGTTTGCCAAACTGCCTCTGCAAGCTTCTATGTGGGATACTTTAAGTGATTTCTCAGTGGTCTATGAAAAGTATTTTAGTTTTAACAGAGTTACCTCACTTATATTATTTGTGGATGGGATATTAAAGGGGATATAATTTCTGAGATGATTTAAAAGCTAATTCAAGAATACTCTGAGGTACAGAGTGATTTTTTTTTTTTGCATTACATCTGTATACTGCCCTTAAATGCTCTTTGAAATGCACTTTAAAAAGTGAACCTAAATTTATCACTAAGTTGTCTTTGCCCTTGCAAAATAAATTATTTCAATTTTAAAAGTCTTACTGAAGAGGCTTAATTTCCACAGTAGGTCTGAATGAAATCATAATATCATTCATTTCATTTAATGAAATGCTGCATTTCCCAAAATAAGCTACCACAAGTCACATTCACATTCTGAGTTACAAGATGAAAATTTTAATAGGATTAATACTGGATTTCATACTACTTTCAAAATCAGAAATACACGATGTAAAGGAAAAGGGAATATGTTCATTCAGTTTTCATTGTTTCACAGTTTAATGAAAACCTGACAAATCAGATATATAAGACAGATACAGACAATAAATAGAATATGTGAGAACACTAAAGTTTTATCAGAAAAAGAAGATGATGAATCCTATTTATTGGTTTTGCTTACAAAGGAGGTGAGGATTTGCCCTCTCTGGAACTATTCTTTATGGGTGAGTTCAAAGTACTGTTTGAACTGGAGTTGGTGTTAGGAGAATAAATTGTGACTGTAGTAATTCCAACTTGTGAAAGAAATCTGGATAATGATCTGGATAACTATAGGTCAGCACCATTACTCACAGAGGACAAAGTGGTAGAAACAAGAGGATAAATACTGGTACTTCAAATAATAAACACAGCTTTTGTAGAGAAAAGCCATGTCCAACACATCCACAAGAATCTTCCAAGATAGCAATAAACTTGAGAGAAAATAAAAGGCAATTTGGTTAATAAAGTATTCTTGGCTTTTCTGAACAAAAGTTCCTAAATAAACTAAGAGGTCAGAGATACAAGGGAAGATTCATTCATGGTAAGAAGGAAAACATGGCAATTAATGGTCAGTTTTCACAACTACAGGGACTTCTCAGAGACCCCTCTTTGGTTTTTCTCTGTTGTCAAATATGTTTACAAATAAATCTGAAAATTATAGGAGCAATGACGTGATATAGCTCTCTAAGAATACAAAATCAGGCACAAGGGGCAAAGCTGAAAACAAAGTACAACAAAAGGACATTATAATACTTGAATGAAGCATCACACAAATGGAAGATAAAGTGGAAAATTAACTCAAATGAACTAACACAAGGTAATTAATTTTTAAAGAGTCACCTGGTGACATAATCACAATAAAAGATTCTGCTTTATTATGATGTGAAAGAGCTTCTGAGATTTCTTCAGGTAGCTCTTTGAAAATAGCGTATTGAATTTTTAGCAGACAAAAAGGCAAAATGAATGTTAGCCATTCAGGAATATAAAAAAAGAACAAATGAGAACTTGGTTAGAATGCATATTCTTGCATTCTGCCTGCTGTCCTCTTCATCCTATTTTTTTAAAAAAAACCCTAACATTAAAATTAAAAAAATATGGATCAAAATACAGGAAGTGTGTTGAGAGAAATGGAGTACCTTCTATAGGTTTGGAGAGAAGCTACTAACCAAAGATGGAAGGCACACAGAATTATTAGTGAAATGAAGTGAGTGAATTGGGAAATCTAGAGTATGATTCCTATTTCTTTTTTTTTAAGAATATGCTCTTGATGACTGTGAGAGACAAGACATCAAACAAGATCTTGGTTTGATGCAATGCACAATATTTTAAAATTTTCTTATTAGCATGCTTTTCATGTTCTGTTTCAAAAAAAGACCAAAAAAGGAACACCACAAATATTATTTGCATGCAATCTCTATAAAAAACTTAAAAAGAAGGAAATTTTTACCTGGACCTGGTCATATCATGTATCACTGGCCAAGTACTGGTATGTACTGGACTTCCATTGGGTCATCCTGGCTCTTTCAGAGCTGTCTGTTTCTCTGTCTATCAGTTAAACTCATACAAAAGACTTGAAAGATTCTTTTTTTTCCCTGTGTCAAGCAGGTCAAAAGGGCTTGAAGATACTCAGATTCTCAAGCTCCAAGGGAGTCTTGACAAGCTTTCTCCTACCTTGGTGACCACAGAGCTCCTGCAATATTCAAAGCTCCTTGAGACACTTGGCAGTCTCAAGGGCTCTTCGTCTTCTTAAGTCCCAAGGGCTCCTTGTCTTCCTTGAATGAGCTTAAGAGTCTGGAGTTTTCAGTTTCTTCCCACTCCAGGGTTAGCAGGAAGGTTTTCTCTTGCCCAAACACCCTTCCTGGGATTTCTGGAGTCCTTGTTTTGACACTGAGTATCTAGAGAGTCTGGAAATCCTGTTTTCCAGACTATCTTTCAGTGCACTGGTAACATCCCACAGCCTGTGTTTGTTCTACAATTTGGGTAAAAGCCTGTAGTGGGATACACAGCCTAAGTCCTTGAAATATGCACTCTGTTTTTTGATCTGATTAATTTACATTCCCAGAGGCAAAATCTCAGTTTAAGTTTAACCAATATAGAGACTGAACTGTTAAATCAACAACTCAGGTGTGCTACATACTGCTGTGAAGAGCAAAGAAACCTTAGCCAACCAAACAAAACTTACAAAACCAAACAGATCCTTTAACAGAACTTTACAGAAGAGTTAGCAGCTTGGATATAATGAAGGCTGTGCCTTGAGTCAAATATTTTCTGTGTTTCATAACCCTAAGTAAAATAGAGCTTGCTTATTTTTTGTCTTTTTTTTTTTTTTTCATAATGCCACATTAAATTGTAATATTTAAAAGAAAAAGAATGAAATTCACTTGCTTGGTATGACTCAATGTGTGAAAGGAAAGAAATGCAAATAGTTCATACTTTTTGCTGTTCCTTAGTCCTCAATGTACTCTGCATTTACATGTATTTTGAGTGCACTGAATGAATGGTATTCCCAAAATCTTGCTATAACTACAACATACAATCCAATACTCTTAGCTATACACTAGGAAAAAAGCCCCATCCCATTTAAATTCTTCATTTCAAAGTCAGTTCTCATCCTTAAGCACAGACAGAATTTTCTTTTATTTTAGTGATTTAACATGGATCCATAACTGATGTTCATGTTTTCCCCCGTGTTTAATTACAGATTAATATCTTTTAAGCAACTTTAGTTTTGGAAACTACAGTTCAGATGGGAGCAAGTGTTCTAATTTTTTAGGACTGACTAAATGAAGAGAGATCATAATGGAAATGAAAATAAAAGCAGGATGAGGACATCAGCTCATAAGTTTATTCTATTATGTGCCCTACAGATGTCATAGATGAAACGGAGTGTTTGTTCCATGATGAACCCAACATTTTTAAGAATTGCATTAATAAGGTTTGGCCATATTCCAGAGTAAGCCAAAGTCTTTCTTGAGCATCTGTCACAACTTTGCTTTCTCCTACAGCACAAGAGGAAACTCCTTCTCTGTTGAAAATCTATCATACTTGTCCCATATGCCTTTCTCAAAGTATAATATGGATGTGAACAATCTCATTTGAATGACCAGGCTTGAAGAATTATTTTATTTTGACAGGGAAAATAAACCTACTTAAAAAAGAATTTATACCTCTGCATTGTAGTTATGTGTTACCAATTACAAGAATACAGTGAGATTTTTTAAAATTTATTAAATTTTGAATTTTTTACTTGAGCAATACTAGTGTTAGAAAAATATTGATTGGTTTAAAAATGTGATGGGATACTTTGTAGAAAATAATTTTGACTGGATTACACTTGGTGAAATTCCAAACAGCTATTAATGAACAACCAACTCTAGAAACTATGAAGATTTTATCTTCTGCACACATGAAGCATTAAGCTTTTTCAAAGACATCATAAGATGAAAGTTTGAATGAGGATGGGCAATCATCACACATACACATTAAACATATAGAAGTACAAGATGGTTTCAAGCTTTAAAGTTTCAGAATCCTGACACGCATTAAAAAGATACAAAATATACATCTATACATCAGGATAAACAGACTTAAATAGCAGACTACACACTTACCAAAATACAGCCAAGATCAATTGACTCCATGAAGAAAATGATGTATTACACAAAGATTTGATGATGCCCAAAGTACTTTACAAAAATAAGTTCTCTGTAGCACAGTTTTTTCCTCATGGGTTCCCTTAAAAATGGTACAGGGTGGGAAAAATGGAGAGGGACGGTCTACCATAAGAAAGTGTAGATGATCCCTTTATGCAAGCTACAAAAACCTGTTCTTCTGACCCTGAAGTGCTGAATGGTGACTAATTAGTCTTCTCTGTTTTGACACCTACCATTGACTGTCCTTGGGGCAAGCAATGTGTGAAAATTTCTCTGCAATCTTTAGTAGCTTTAAAAAATGAGGTGATCAGATATATTTATGGTTTTGACTAGTGTTCATGTGGTCACAGAAGTGTCTTATATTGTCAGATAAATTAGCATACCATTAGTGTTCCAAAATCAGCAGGGTATTCCATAATGTAAAAATACTTTGTGCAGAAAATACTTTTCTCTCTGCAAAACACCCTTGAATAGATACTCAGTATTTCCAGAGGATAGTCATAACAAAAAGAGAATATTGCTCCTTCAGAAGGTAATGAAAAGTCAAACAAGATTTCATTTAGCATTTACACCAGCATACACTCATTTTGATTTTGGAGTTTTTCACATGGTGTCAAATGCTGGTGGTGTTGAGAATAATAAGACAGTTCTGAATATATCGAAAAATGTCATGCAGGAAAACAGATTTTCCTGATGGTATGGTCACATGTCGGGGGATATGAAAGCTTTGATAGTGATTTATTTTTGAGAGATTCACTATACAAGCTGTTCAAGTACCAGTTCATGGGTAAATGGCACTTAGAATGTTGATAAAGTCAGCCTAGTAATGGTGACATGAATGATAAAGTGATATTAATAGCAGGTGCTTGGCCCTTTTCTTGTTGCAAGTTGAAAATAAGCAACCACTTGATTTTCTGGTGTCTTATGAACTACCAAGTGACTGCTGTAATCCTCTGTAAAGCTGATATATATCCTTGCCTTAAGCTACAAGATCTGTAAATAGAACAGCAGAAGATAATAATCTGATACTTATTACAAATTATTTTCATTTTTTGATTCAAAATAAAATAGAAATTTTTTTTTTTACTTTATGTGTGCGCATTTAAGTGTAAAGTTTAGGATATTCACTTGGATGAAATTTTTTTTATCTGTACTGAAAAAATATTGCTCAAAATATCTTATATCTTCAGGTCATGACCTTGAGCAATCAGCCTGTGATAATGTTTTCACCAACACAGGGAAACAATGCAATACAACAAAAATGTTCTGACACAAGATGAGGTCACAGTTACTTCTTTCTGAGCACATTTTTGTCTCAGTCTCCACTCTGATCTATTTTTATCAAAACGCTTTCAGAAGACCTCTAAAAGTTACAGCCAGACCCGTTTTTTCTTTCAAACACATTAAAGCAAGAGTTCTTTGTCATATGGTTTAATAGTCCATATAGAAACAAGTCTTGATCGTATTTACTCTCAGCAGGGTGTTATGCTTCCATTAATTTCAATTTTAGACAATCAGTACACTGAATCGTATAAGTACATAAATTAAATTTGTTAGGATCCAAGAAACAGCTACATAATCTACTTTACTCATATTCTCAAAACATTTTCTGAAACATTTATGATCATATGTGCTTATGACTAGGGAAGTGTCTTACATGTACAAATGATAGCACAGCAAATCTGAACTCAAAAATTTTCTGCAGGAGCTCAAGCTACCAGGCGATATCAACACACCCACCTTGCGTTTCTATGTGCACCCTTTTCACTCATATAAGAATTCTTACCCATGCATGAGGCTCTATTTTGAAACACTTTGATAGATAACAGGTGGATACATTAGGGTTATCTTCTCTCTGATCTTCCAAAACAGCTCCTCTGTTTTCTCAGACCTGTGAAGAATCACAGACCCTTTGGAAGAATCTCGATACACTTAAGAGGAATAAGGAGATAATTCTGTGTTTACCAGCTGGATAATTGAATACTCAAGGCAAAGTCAGTATTTATTCAAGGCAGATGTAGATGACCGTCCTGCTAAAAAAATACATCCATAGAAGTTGTTTAACATTTTATGCCAGTTTTTCTAGCTTCAGAAAGATACAAGGTTATGCAAATATTCATGTTAACACCCTAAGAGAAATTATTGAGCCATCTTACTTTCTCTGTTCCATGACAGAATGGAAGAATGAATAGGGATTATGCCCAAGAGAATGTCCAGTAATTTTACAGTGACGAAGTGGATTTCTGAACTTAACAGGTCTCGACATCGCAGGTACAGAGATATGAATGAATAATGTTCGTATGTGAACAAAAAATATACGAAAAGGCACTAAAATAAAGCTTTTCTTCACCTCATTATCCTAATTTTTACATCTTACATGTTTTAGGCATAGCAACCTTTTTCTTTGAATTCCAAACACATTTGTGACCTTACTGTCTCCCAGTTAGAGATTATCCCTGCATTGTTTTAGAAAAGCAGAACTAATATCTTCCCAACAATTGCATGAAGATTGGACGCCTGAAAAATGACTCATAAACCATTAAATATTACAGAAAGAACAACCCTTATGTTAAGATTTTCCAGAGAGCATACTTAAATAGACAAGACAGACAAGTCAATTCCTTAAACTGCAGTCAGGCAGGAATTTCTTGATTGCAAAGAAGGATAAGAAAAATTATCTCAGTGTTATGTGGCACAGGTTTCTAATATCCAGAGAAATCATCTGCCATAAACATTCAAAGTTCAATTACCCAAATATACATTGGATTTATTGCTTAGTTTCACTGCAATTTCAATGCATTTTGTTTTAGCAGATTTTCAGTCTGTAAGAATTCAGTATCATATTTACAGCTGCATTGCAGTAATTGCAAAAATTATTTCATCATATTGTACAAGGTGAGCTGAAAGAGAGCTCCTTTAACATTTGCTGTTCGTGAGCTACTGTATGGTAGCTTTGCCATCTAAAATAGTCTTCTTTCCATGACTGGTGGTGTGGTTCAGTTCTTACTGACAGTAAGTGAGGAGATTGTCTCTAGGAATCTGCATCTTCTTGGGTTTAGATTATTAGGCTTATTTCAGTGTAAAGTGGTAGCCTTTGGCTGCAAAGACCTCACCAGATCTTTTCACAATCTGATTTCAGGAAAGAGGTTTATTAAATCAATAAAACATAAATCTAACAAAGAGATATTGTGGAAAACAATGTTTCAGTTGTTGTTGATCTTATTTCCCTTCAGGCCTTTGACAAGGAGTGTAAACTTACAGTGACCTTTACCTTGATTATTACAGGCAAATTAATCTGAAATTTAAATATCTCTGGTTTGTATTTACAAAAAAGAGGTGGGATTTTTGTTTTGGGTTTTTTGGTTGGTTAGTTTAGGGGGTTTTATTTGTTTGGTTGTTTTTTCACAATAATACTTTGATAATTTTCTTGCCAGATGGTTGCACATGCCAACAAAAGATTTTGTGGTAGAATACACAGTATAAATTCTCCACAATATCAGGCAGCAAAGTGCTCTTCTTTTTAATATATACTTTTTCTTCTTTCATATTTTTTTGTTACTAGATGAGCTGCAATAAAACTTTGTTAGAGCTACAGCAGGTGTATGAGATATGAGGGATTTGCCTTTTTTCAATCACATGCAAAAGAAAGCTGGAAACTTTAGGTAAAAGTGAGTAGAAAGGTATGCTTCAAAATATGGCCATTATAATTTTTAATATTACTAAGATATTAACAATTAATGGGATCTTCTTAGTTTATTCCCTCAGGTTGCTGTTATCACTTTTCTAGAATACTAAAATTATTCAGCCTTAGCAATATTTCCTTGATAATTTGAACACAAGATTTCTTAACCCCAGACAATCACTTTTATGTTAGACAGCAGATTGCTGGCTCCTCTGTCTGCAGAAAGGACTGCAGTAGACATATATTATGACAAATGAAATGATAAAAATGCATATCTTGATTAAAACTATGATTACACTGGAATAATAAGGAAAATATTTTATTTTACTTATATTTCTTTCCAATCAATTTTTATACAATATATTTTAAAAGTAAATTCTTTAACTTTCCATATAAATAATAATCTTTCATAGTTGATGATAAATTTGTAATTATTCCTTCAGTCTAAGATTTATCTTTACTATCTATTTATAGAAATATAAATATGTATTCATAAATACACACATAAATAAAGTTTGCCATTCACATCAGAAAGTTTGATTTCCTTTTGCACAGGGAAACTGGTTTTTAGACAAAGGTAGACACAGACCACTGCCAAGAGGAAAAATTACTTAACTGACTTAAATGCAACTAATTTTCTTTGTCTAACATTGTCTCTCCAAGTGCAAACGCTAGGCTAACTTCTTCTAAGTTGCTGTACTTGCAAATGCAGAGTAGTAAGGAAAAAAACACATAGAATAGAAAAAGATGTTCTAAACTGAAATGAGAACTCTTGGTTCAGTAAGAGCTGAAAAGAATATGACAAGATTGCTTTAAGGATACTCTTTTATCCTGTTTACTACATGTTTCAGATAAAACTGAAATCACAGAGAGGATGAAAAGAAATGTTAGTCATTTACACTTCAAAAGATTTTCACAATGACTAAATTGTCTGTTCCAAGTGTGAGTGTCACACGTAAGGATTTTGTATGATTCAAAGTGCTTTTTGCAAAATACATATAAAAGCTAGTCCTTGCTTTGTTCTCGGGAGCACTCTGGTAGTTCCAGGGTATAAGTCAGTGAAGACAGGGAAGCAGAATAGACTCCTTATTTGTTAGACAAAATATTTAGTGGACTTGAGACTTTAAATAATGTATTTGCACCATAAATGTCATCATTTCTGAATCAAATATCTTGGTATACTAGTTAAAACAAAAAGTTATAATTCAAGAAGGACATGTAACAAGAAAGGTATCTGCAACAAGTGTCCCTGCTTTGCTCTTCAAGAGTAACAATAAATCTCAGAGAAAATAACAAGATACAAATATTTTCATTTTATAGTTAGTTAAATATGAGCAATGATTCTGTTCCTTAAAACACTTAATGGTCATTTAAACTCAGTGAAAACAGGAAGAGGATGTCATTCATTCTGTATAAATTAATATCCTAAATGCAATCTCTCGTTACATATGTAGTAGATTTCATCAAAGCTATAAGGTTTTCAGCTGTCTCTATGATCATTTGTTTGAACCTGGAAAACCCTCAATGAGATAAAATGTAGTAGCATCAAGCCATGGTCAGATTTTGTCAGATGATATGATATGATTCATTTCAGAAATACTAGCTTGTAAAGATCCCTTTGGCATTAAAACTTGTTACTTTAGTAATTCTGAAACATCTGTAGCCACGAGAAGATTTTAAAGATCTAAATTTTGGATTTTGATATCTGAAATGTCATTTATCACTGACAAATCTTTGTCTCAGTAATCTTATCTCTGTCTTATTTTAAGACATCAAAAACTGTTCAAGATAAATAAATTCTAGCACTCTTATTTAGGGTGCTGTGATCGTTGAAAATATGTTTACATACTCATTTGAATAGATTTCACCATCTGTTCAGATATGAGTGGCTCCTAAATGATGATCTGCATAATGGTACTTGAAGTTTCCTTCACATGTGGGAAGTTTTCATTGCCAACCCATCTTTGACTGCTGCCCTACAAAGCAGTAGAGTCACTCACTGAGAAGGGCAAGAAGAGTTTTTATTTTAAAACTGTTTTGCAAATGTCTTTTGTGCAGCTTTTCTCGCTCTTATTATATTGAACTCATTTACATGCAGTGAAATAAATTAAAAAACCCCTTAAATTAAGTATATATATTCCATAATTTGAAATAAAATATTCATGATTGCAGAGCTACATGAACGATCAAAAAGAAAACCAAACAAGATGTTTACATAGCCTATATAAGTGTAGAAAGAATATTAATAGATCCTGGAATTGTTTCTCTTCATAAAGATAGTGTCTAGGACATCCTGCATGGTTTTTATCAACCAACAGCCACAATAAATTAATGATATTTTAGGTTTGTCTAGCAGTGGCATGCAAAGACTGAGGCAAGCTGCCCTGACGTTTCGCTCAGATAATCTCTGACTACTGGGCCAAAATTTAATTTCGCCTAGATTTTCAAAATTTAGTTTTAATAATCTTACATGTTTTAATATGCAAATGCCAACTTTAAGTGATTTAATTTGAGGATAAGGATTAAGCCAATTTTGGACCTGATTTCCACTTCTGACATTTTGAAATGCTGAAACCCACTGAGTTTCACTCTTGCCAGTGCATCTTTTCTCTCCTACTTCATTCATTACTTGCTCTCATTTCTTGATCAGGTATTGTTAGCAGTGCTATTGTTTTCAAATTTTTAACCTATGACAAAATATTCTGGTCTTTGGTAATGATTATTAGATAGGGCAGGCATACATTTGACATTGAAAATATTGAGATAAATAGTGCCTAATGTAGTAAGTGGATGGTTTTGTAGAGTCTGAAGAGTTTGAGGAGTTTGAAGTGGTTGTTGGGAGTGCAACAAAAAAAACAAAGAGGAAAATTTGCCAGAGAGAAGCAACAAGAACTAATGCAAAATTTCATTAAAACGTGACATAATGAGATATCACTGTCTCTATAAGGAGAAGTCTTGCCTTTTCTTCAGTCTAGCAACTCACCTCTGCCTTTGTGTGACACTGAACCAGATGTAGGAACTGATCTGGCTTTATTTTTTTTTTTTTAATTTTTCTTTTTGATTCATTTCACCAGTTAACTACCAACTCAAGGTGAAAGTTGGTTTCATTTAGAGAGGGACTGCCTCTAGGTCTAAGTGAAACTCAAAACTGAAAAAATCAAGTTGATTAAAAATTGATTTGACTGAAAATTGAATTGATTTCTGAATTGAAATGAATGAATGCCTCACTCTTAATAGGTCAGATTTTCCCAGCCGTTACCACTTTTTCAAGGAAATATCTCAGACATAGTGAGGCATTTATTATTTGTTTCTGAGATATTTCTGTGTCGCTTTGGAAACGTGTTAGCATGCTATCAGACAGAGAAGATTTCTCTGGATGAAGGCTATAATAAAATGGTCAATGGCTTATTAAATTGGTTGATGAGAGAAGTAGAATAGCCTCAGGCATACAAGGGTGCAGAAGAATAACTGGAATCTCTTATTTACAGAGTATACATTTTGGCTCTCTAAATATCTTTAAAAGGAAAAATCTTGGTAAGTTTATTGTCTGAGTCTAACAAAAAAAGAATTTTAGGAGCCTGTTGGGGAAGATGAAATAAGAAGGCCCTATATGGAAAGTGCAGAGAATGCGAGCCAAATTGAGATGAAAACGAGCTTTGAGATGACAGACCTTGGTTGCTGAGCAACTGGTGGGCAGTGGTGCAGCTGGTGGAAGTAACTCCCTTTTCTTTCCCACAGACAAAGCAAAGGGTCCAATAAGATGTTTTGCTCTATTCCTCAAAAATGTAGTTTATCTTATACTTGTAACTTCCCCCTGAAGTATGATNTCAGCGCTCGCTACAGGCAGCATAACTACAGGAGCCCATTACTGTATTGAACATACCCATCAGGATTTTTTAGGGACATTTTAAAATAATAAATGAATCTAATTGTGAGGCTTTTTTCCTCCCTAAAATTTCTGACAAAACAATTTCCATTTTAGCCATGCCTGCTTGTGTGATGTAACTAACAAAATTTCTGTCTTCATTATATTTTATCAAACCCCTTGAAAACTACTGGCTTTAAAAATTTGACAAGTATCTGAGCCACCTTCTTCCGTGTGTGCATACATGTGTGTTGCAGTTCCAGAAATCTTACTGAATCACTAGAAATGATATTTAGTGGTTATTTAGATCAATCACTATAACTTGACAGAGAGTGGTGATCCACACTTCTTTGTTTTATTCCCCTTTAATTGCAGTATAATTTGCTCAAAAGCTCTTGAGTTGAGATATGGAAATCAAGGTCATATATCTGCAGTTAGATTTGTCATATAGAACAAAACTGTCAGCTCTGAGCTTCCTGCATGAACAAACACCAACTGACTAATTTCTGCTTGCATTCAAAGCAAACATTAAATACTTTGTAATTCTCT
Source organism: Hylia prasina (assembly GCA_013397195.1). Lineage (NCBI taxonomy): Eukaryota > Metazoa > Chordata > Aves > Passeriformes > Sylviidae > Hylia > Hylia prasina. The sequence continues at coordinate 275,219 of VYXD01001701.1, read as the reverse complement.
CATCTCATCTCATCTCAGAAATAATTTTTCTTAATGATCAAATGCAATTCTTTATGAAGATTTCAGCTGTGACAATACAGCGTGACACATTAGCTTTTCTCTTGCTCCCTTAGCAACAAGCACTGTGTATTGTTCCTTTATTAAGGTATAACCTTGTTAATCCTGAATCTTGTGAGAAGACACCTTTATCCCTAAGAAACTCACTGAAGATTGGTAGTGATTATCATACCACAAAGCAGATTACATGCTCTTAATATTAGAAATGTGTTTATCATATTTCTTCCTGTTTGTAATGTAATACTTCATTATACATTATATTAAATTTCATTTTATTCCCATTTGATGTAGATTTCTCGTCTGAATCCTGATCATTCCTTATCTAAAAGTTTAAACTGTGCAAAACTCTATCAAAATTAGGTACAAGGTTTTAGTTTTCTACACTTTGTTCTTTCTATTTCCCCTGTGAGAGATGGAGGGAAAAGAGAGTAAATGGGGAGAAAATTCAAGTGAGAAACAAGTTAAAAGTTTCTACTCATTCACAAATTCCAATACTGTAGAAATCAGCATGAGTAGTTACATCCACAGCCAGAACTGTAATGATGCAAAAGACTGAAATTCAGAAAGCTCTGATTATAGACTTCTACTTCAGTGCTTTGTAAATATAAAGCTGCTGTATCTGTGTTCAGATAGATTTTAGACATTAAAAAAATATAAAACCCAACAAAATAAACCCAGACACACAATCCCAAACCCACAACCCAACCCAACACTACCCAAAACCACAAAACCTCCACCAAAACCCAAACCCAATGCTCCCTCAAATCCCAGTTACTGTAAATTACAGACAGGATGTTGTAACCATGAGTTAATATACATTTAGTTCTAAAATTTAACACAAATAATCAGGGAGCACACAAAAAAGTTTACATCGAGCTGTCAGTGAGCATAAATCTTTGAATTAACTTTGGTATATTAAAAAACCAGAATACACTTTAAAATCTACATAAACATAGGTTTTCATTTTCAGTTCTGTACAACTTCATCAGTGATTTCTGTTGTTAATGTAAACCTGAAGACAGATGTGTAATTTCAAAAGTTAGCAGTGTACACCCTATAGATTTCCTACACAAATATTTTTAAAGAAATCAGATTATTGTATCAATAACAATAGGTAAAAGGTGCTATTAGACTAATATTTTGGAATGTTAGCATTCAGAAGACATCAAAGAAAATTACAAGAATGAGGGTTTATTCCTTGGGACTGGAAGAGAAAATAAACCTACTGACAGTCGGTTTAATAAGACCGTGAATGAACTAGGAATTTGGAGTAAAAAGACTTTGGTAATTCTTAAAAAATCTTAAATGAGTGTTTTGTCCTATTCGCTTTGTTCAGGTCTTCTTGAAATTACCAGACCTGAAGAAAAACTAGGATGACATTTTAAACTAAAATTTCATACATAATAGGAGTGCAAGAAAGCACACCATAAATGGCATTAAATAAAAAGAACACTCACTCTGATTCCATAACACTTTTCATTCATTATTAGGAATACCTTTATTTTTTGGTGACCTGTATCTGCTCACCTTGCTGTCTCCAGCAGTCTTTCTAGCACTGGAAGTTCTTTTCACGTTTACAAAGACTTTGGGGATTTTCTCTGTCTAGTACTATGAGCGGGCTGGAAAGAATGAGGTATATCAAGTTATGCCCAGCAGGTTATTCAGGTAAACCAGTAAGGAAACTGTTTTGTAAAACCTCTCCAAATATCACAGTGCATTACTATATCTAGGAACAGAGAATTTCCTTTCAGTAGTCCCTTTAAAGCATTTATAAAAATTCAGAAACATTGATCTACAGTTAAGGACTCTACAGAGACTATTTGAGAGAAAGAGCATCCTGAGTACCTGTTCAGGCACAAAGTGATTCCAATTTTAGCAACAAATGAATCTCATGACAGAGCACTGTGTTGAAAAGGTTTAAGGAAGGACAGCTTTCTTCTTTGTTTTTTTTTGGTTTTGGGTTTTTTTTTTTGTTTTTGTTTNACTTCGTACCAAACAAAGTTTTCAGAGAAAAGTGTTGGCGTATTTTCACAGTAAGACGTCAGGTCTCCAATTTCTGTGTCCCTTTAGGGTATACTCCTGTCTAAAGACTCTTTAGTCTAAGTTACTACTTTGCCCTGCTACAGATAACTGAGCCTTTTGGTAACTGAAAAATGAAAATAAATATTATTAAATGTTATAAAATATTGGCTAGGAAAGGGTATGAAAAATTGGTGCCCAAAAACCTGAGTTCTAGTTGTAATTTTTAAATTAAAAGGGAAGCAAAAATGAGAAACTTCAGTTAGTTCTACCCATCCCATATGCACAATGCTATATATATATTGCAGTGCTTTGAACAGGATTATGTTCCTTATGAGTTGAATATGAAAGGAGAGACCTATAGACTATACATAAGTACTTAGTTAATTTTTAATTTTATTTCTGACTGAGAAGATGGAAAAGTGAAGAAATCAGAAAAATATTAGGAATACTCATACTACAGTGAAACAAAATAATAGATATACTGTCACAAAATCACAAAGAATAAGAGGTTTTCTACCATCACTTATCCTGCTTTATACTTTGAAAGGACTTGGGCACATGACCAAATTTCTCCAAGAATAACAATGTACATCAGCTGATCTCTGCTAAAATTAACATCCTCCACCCTGTCACACTCAACAAAGCTAGCAAAGCTGAACAAAACATATCTAAATGTTTCCACAATTCATGTGATTTTGATAAAGATATTATTTGGGAAATAAACAGTTTATATGCACATATTATAGAAAATCAGTCTTAGGAAGGAATACCCATTCTAACTGGCAGAAGACTTTTTTTGGGGGGAGGGGGATGTCCAAAATGGGAGCTCTTTCTACTTTGACAGCTGCTGTCTTTTATCTTGGAAAACTCACACTTCTCCACAGAGATTATTACAATATTATCTTGAGTTGGATGGCTATGAGAAGGTACATAATAAGGAAAAAACAAATCTGAGAGATTGACAAAAGAAATTAAGTGGTTCAAGAAATACAGTTTGCTATCCACTGCAAATATGCAGTGATGCACCCTCACACTTGTGCTCATCCCTCTAACTCTAGCACGCACTAGATAGTTACTCATTTCAGGTGGGAAGGAAATCAGTCAATTATTTGTACAACTTGTACACTCCTACAAACTTATGTCTTTGGTTTCACAGTTAAGCAGGCTAGATCAGTGCCAGCCTGTCAATAGATGAAGTTCTAACCTGGAGGTACCTCACCCCAAGGTGAAGGAAGAATATCCATGTTCTTTGCCCACTGGCAAAGTGTTTCCCCTAATAAGGACATTTTCAAAGGAGGACAAATTACTATGAGGGATCATACAGCCCAAATGTCAGCTCCCTTTTCTTATCTGTAGTTAACATTTGACAAGAAATATGATAAATATAACAGAGAAATTATTTAAGTTTTGGTTTTGTCTCCAACCCAAAACCTTCCTATAGCCAAGACGCTTAGCTGTGAGTTAAATGTGTGAAAAACAGCTGAGAAGATGACAGGTTCCTCATAGATTCACAAGCCCCAGTAACAGGAATTGTTGAAGTATGGTCGGTCTGGACTTGTGCTTTCAAATATTTTCCCACGTGAGCTGGCAAGCAGGGGCTGACAAAGCACAGTTGATTGTGCCTTAAAGCAGCTGCAGTGTCAGGACTAGGAGCCTGGACTCCTAAGGTCAGTCATGTCTCAGAGCCTTAGAAAAGAAGTCCCTATTTGGCAGGAAATGCAATCCAGGCATATAGTCAAAATTTGATGAGCGGAGACTTTTATGTTATCATTGCTACATATTAAATATAACAAAGCACTTCATTCGCTGCTTATAAAAATACACAAAATTGAAAGACACCTACACAATACATAGACAAGACTAATTTAACTAAAATGATGTAAATCCTTCCAATAGATACTAGTTCAGTCTCCTTACCTTCTGCTGTGGTCCTTGTGGTGCAGCTGTGTTATTCACTCAGTAATGAATGTGATGACACATTAATTCAGCTTGTTAAAAAGCCTGGAAATGAAAAATATTTAAAGAAAGCAAGACAAAAGCTAAAACTCAACAGGAGTTGGTAAGTCTGACAGGAAATTACACAGGTCCAGTTACACACTGGAAATACTCAAAGAATAAGATGCACAGGCCATTTTTCTGAAAGAACTGTTTAATTGAATATTTCTGCTGTGTTTCTCTAATCAAAGACAGCCTGATGGGCCCAGAAAAACAATTGCCTTTCCTATGCAGTATTAATACTCATAAGGAGCTTCTGGATCCCAGATTGCATCATATCTGTCATTACTTGAAGGTTGTGGTTTAGCACTGAAGCACCTGCAGCATACTAAATGCATCCCAGACACTGACTCTTACACAGTATAGTCAAATAGTGCATAAGTAAATTGTGTCAAATAGTTAGAATTATCTAGTCTTCTCTCTGCAGTTTGTCTTACATAACCTGCATTAGGCTTGTGAGTTCAGAAAGTCACATTGGCAGCTTGCCAATCCTCAAGAATTCATTGGGATTTTAAATCTCCTAATGATCTTACTTGATATCACTGCCAAATATTTGTACAAGTGACTTTGGTTTGCTGCTCTTCAAATGAAAAGATAATCAGATGAGAGATTCTCCTAGGCTTTTTAGAGTGTGGTGGGTTTTTTTCTTAAAATTATCCTGCAAGCACAACCATCATACTCATTTAAACCATTATTCTCAAGGAGAACATATTGAAGTCACACACACACACATAAAAAAAAAAATAAAAAAAAATCATTAATTCTGATTCAGAATTTGTGGAAATTGAGACAATTCTTATCCTTGTGCAACCTACATATCCTCAGCACTACACTGAAGAACAGTGGTTCTCCAGATATTTACACACAGTGCTAGAGGCAAGTCTAAGCTACTGCTTCATATCAGCATTAATGGCATTTCCTACTAAGCAGTCTGTTCTACCCCCTGCACTGCTGTGGCATGTACTGACAAAAAATCAAGTGGCAAATGAAAGACTTCAGTCTGCCATTATCTAATCTCAAGATTAGATTCCAAGATAATTACATATTTCAAATATAAATTAGGTTAAAACTAGACTGATATTCTAATCAAGTGAGAGTTCAGTTTGGTAATTCTTATTGCAACATATTAAAAGAATCTGGTACATTTAAAAAAAGGCTATAGTAGTACAGCTGAAATAATTCAGACTCCTGCATATTTGTAGCCACTGGTCTATTTCACTTCAAGATGGCTCATCCTTAAGGAGGCTAAGCTACTCAGGAAGGCTCTAAGAACTTGCAAAGATTTTCTCTAAACTACCTTTGTGTGAGGGTGTTTTACATGTTGAAATAGTCACATTTAAATATTTCTACACTTTTTCAGCCCAGTTTGAGCAGTTACTTCTCAAATGAGATATTTAAACCTTCCTGTACTCCACTCACATAAATAATTGTTTCTTATCTGACATCCACTGCAAGGAACGGAATTAAGTACAAAGAATGTTTGTCTGGGCTGGGAATGCAGAATTAGGCTCTCAAAGAAGCAGAGTGAGATGAGGAGCTAAGGAAAGTATGATCTTACTTGTAATGTAGTGGTTAATTAGCTAATTTGGACTCACAACAAAGCTTGGCAAACTATATCAACTGCAGAGTGCATAGTATTCTGACAGCAACCTCACAACTTGGTATCCTAATGGTCATTAAGAAGGCTTGATTTTCCTACTCTCATTAAAGTCAGGTTGTGATTTCCTGGAGTGAATTTGATTGAGTATTCACACCCTGGAATTATACCTCTCTTTCCAGTGTCTTTTCCCACAAGTAACCTAAAGAGAATAGCTTGATTCCTAAGCAGCTCTTCTCACGCTCATGGTACTCAGATGTGTTTTACCAAGTGTGGGTTAAATACTGAAGGGGCAACAACCCTATGGAAAAATAAAGCAGTCACTATGCTTTCAGCAAAGCCTGGACAACATCCAAAGACAGGCTTGTTTTAGCAAGACGGGATCTTGGCTGGAATCCTGGTGGCCTGAAAAGGAAAGAGAACAAATGCAGAAATCAAATCAGATACTCTCAGGCAGACAGTAAAGAGTATTACTCATAACAATTTATTAGCATTGAATTTCTAAACTTTGGCCATTTATGATATTTCAGGTCCTCAGCTCACTGGAATGTTGCAGATTTTTTATCAGTCCTTCAGTCCTTTCACTGATATGAGTGAATGAATTCCTATTTACCAATACAAGAAGGTTCTCTACTCATTCTTTTACTTCAAAGCATAGAATCAGAATCATAGAATAACTTGGGTTGGAAGGGATTTTTAAATGTCAGCTAGCCCAATCTTTCCTGTCATCACCAGCAGCATCTTTAACTGGATCAGGCTTCCTCAGGGCTGCCTCAAGCCTGACCTTGAATATTTCCAGAGATGAGGCATATACCACTTCTGGGCAAATTGTTCCAGCGTTTCACCACCCTCATCATAAAAAGCTTCTTCTTAAAATCTAATCTAATCCTATCTAATCCATTCTACCCTCCTTCAGTTTGAAAACATTATTGCTTTTCATTTTGCAACAAGTGTTGCAAAATAGTGTGTCCCCATCATTCTTATAAGATCCCTTTGCACATTTCAACACCTCAGTAAGGTCTCCCAGGATCCTTTTGTTCTCCAGGCTGAACAACCTCAGCTCTCTCAGCTTTTCCTCACAGGAGATGTGTTCTATTACTCTAATTATTTTTATGGCCCTTCTCTGGACTGTCTCCAGTACATTGAGGGCCACAAAGCTGTATGCAATACTCCAAGTGGAGTCTGCTCCATGAGAGCAGAACAGAGGGACAGAATGACCTCCCTGCTGCCACACTTCTTTTGATGCAGCCCTTCTGGGCTCTAAGTGCACATTGGCAGTTCATGTCCAGCCTGTCATCTACCAGCACCCCCAAATCTTTTTCAGCAGGGTTTCCCTTGGTCTCTTCATCCTTCAGCCTATGTTGATACCAGGGGTGGCACAGACCCAGTTGCAGCACTTGCACTTGGCTTTGTTGAACCTCATGAAGTTCACATGGGACTACTTCTTGAACTTACCATCAGGGTGACATCATATTTTCCAGGTGTATCAACGCCAGCACTCACTCAGTGTCATCTGCAAACTTGCTAAGGGTGCACTTGGTCCCTCTGTTTAGGACATTGATGAAAACATTGAACAGTATTGGTGCCCATACAAACCTATGTGGGATATCCCTCAGCATTGATCTTCATCTGGACACTGAGATATTGACCACTCCCTCTGGACTTGACCACACCAAAAATTTCATATGGTTGGTCCCTCTACAAAGCATCCTTTTCATTTTCATAATGTTTTTACCTTTCATTCTGAATGGTCAGTCCTTCATTTACCGACTCGTATTTTCAGTTTTCTTTAACTGTTTTCAATCTTATAGACTTTTCAAGGATTGTGTTAATTTGGGATTATGGGTGGTTTATGTGCTTGAATAGAATTAGCTAAATTTGTTTTACATTTTGTATGCTTTTCTGTTAATAAATAATTATTCCTTGTAGTTCAATAAACTAGAAAGTTATACTGAAAGAGTATAATGTGCTAGCATTTAGGAACAATGCTAGAATTGTGAAGTAAGATTTCTTTCAAATATTAATTAGTTTTTAATTTTTAATTTTCTCTACAATACAGTTCATATTTCATTGCAGTCACTCAAACATAATAATGTCAAACAGTACAGAATGATGCAAAGGGTTTCTGGCATGACCAAGACACACTGTGAATGCTATTGTCTATTGCAGTTTAATGGGCCTCAATTGTTGTAGCTAATATATGATATTGTGCAAAGAAAAAAAGCATAATTAAATGCTATTTCTATGTAATTACACCATCCATTATTCATTACTAAAATTAAGGTAATTTTTAATCTTCTATCACAATAAACTGTTAGAGAAAAATAAAGATCATTTGAGATGAAACCTCGGTTTTATGCTTTGTTGTATGTCTGGGTGCTTGCAGCCTGTGCTGAAAAAGGAACACTAACTTCCTGAGAGAAGTCTTCTTCTCCAGAAAGAAATAAGAGCACACCAAACCATCATTATCCAATATTACCACTTACATGTAGGAAAGGATACTACAGAGGTATCAAAAACCCCCATATGAGAAAATCATAAGATATCACGCACACAATTTTTTGTGTTCAGTAACCATACAGGAAGAGGGTTGTACATACATCAAGAGGTGCTGAAAGATAATTGTACACTTTATATTCCATGAGAGAAAGATAGTGAAAATCATTAAGTTTTTCCAACCTGAATCTGGGAACCCGAATCATAGAAATTCAAGTTTTTCGAAATTGTTTTATCAATATATGGAATATATGTCACAAGTAACAAAATTTCCTATGAAACTCAATAGCATACAAGACCAGTAACCCAAGTGCTCTAAAATTGTTTTCAACAACAACATTAGTTAATTAATTAAAAAACAACCAACGAAACAAAAAAACTCACCAAAACCAAAATAAATCCCAAACCTTTCCTTTTCCCCTCTATGCCCACCACTGAAAAATTCAGAATATTGTTGAACTGCCAGAAAAATGTCAGATATATACTTCAAGCATAGGAAATTCTACTTGTCTGTTATAACAGTGCTTAAATGCTGTGGCTTAAAATGAAGTTGTGATAGGATCCCAAAACTAAATTCTGAAGCTTATTATTACGTAAGGACAACAGTACCCACAAGATAAATTGGCTGAAAAAACCTCTCTAAGGACAAGTTTATCAGCAAATCATTTATGTTTCTAGGAAGAAAACTTTATGAACACTGAGATCTAGGGAGATATACTTAAAATATTCATCATGAAAACGTTCACAGAAGTTTGGTTTCTTCTCAGTAATTAGGTATATACATTAAGGAAAATTAGTGGTAGTGAGATCCAAGTTCCTTTCATATTTTATGTTTCCTATCAAAAGAAGTGTAGCCAGAAGATTGAGGGAAGTGGTTCTTCTCCTCTGCTCTGCTCTGGTGACACCCCACCTGCAGTGCTGCATCCAGGTCTGGGGTAACCAGCAGAGGAAAGACATCAGCCTCTTGTAATGAGCCCAGAGAATGGTCACCCAGATAATCAGAGGAATGGATCACTACTGATGATTGATAGAGAGATGGGAAGACTGATTCGGTGATCAGAATTCGATTTTACTCAGATTTTATAAAAGCTTATATAGCATTTCAGGAAGGTTAATAATTTTCCACTACAGTAATCAGGTTAAAGATCATACAGACAACTCATACATTTTACAACATCCTTTTGCTTGCAGAAGTTTGATTGAATCTCTTCTCTTTCCGTAAAAAGGTTTAATCCCATCTTCTGTAATCAAAGTTCTGTTTGTTCCTGCCATGGCATCTTGGTTATCAAACCAGCTATGCTAATTAAGTCTGTTTTACTCTCTGTCCTGTGTATTCCCGCAGATCACCTTTCCTAGAAGGGAAGAATGAAATAGTATTTTTCATGCTGGAGAAAGGAAAGCTACAGGGTGATCTACCTGAGGGTTTCCAGTACCAGAAGGGAACAGACATGAAAGATGGAGAGAGACAATTTTCTAGAGCATGTTGTGACAGGACAGGGAGGAACGGCTTCAAAAGGTGAAAGAATAGATTTAGATTAAATATTTGGAAGAAATTTTTACTATGCAGGTGGCGAGGCCCTGAAACTTCTCTAAGGTTTCCCAGAGAAGTTTTGGATGCCCCATCTGTGAAAGTGTTCAGCATCAGGCTGTATGGATCTCTAGGCAGCTCAGTCTCGTGAAAAGTGTCCTTAATCATGGCAGGGTGTTTGAAAACAGATGATTTTTAAGGTCTTTTCCAACCCAAACGATTCTTTAATTCTATATCCAGATGGCGAAGACAGGAGTAATGATGCAGACAGAAGGATGTCCTCTGCCAATCTGGACACTGGCTGGCAGCAAAGCAAAATTTGAATCAAGACATTAAAGATATTCTTGGAGAGGAAAGAAAGTACTGTCCTATTTATTGAACTACTTTTGAAGTGCAGCTCTCCATGAAAATCTCAGCACTTGAAAGATGAACTCCAGAACAGGAACCAAGAAGAAACTTTCAAGACCGGACAAACAGCACACAGAGAGTGGAAAGAAGGTGACACATTTTTTGCCACAGTACTACTAAGAAGATTATTTTGACTCTTAGAACAACTCGAATATAAAACATTGTAGAGGCAGTATAACAAAGCATTTTTCAGCAAGTGACAGCACAGAAAATGAATCCAATTACACGCTGATAACAGAAGAAGAAATGGACATTTATAACAGCAAATAATGTCAAACAGATAAAATTAGAGAAACATGTGAAGTCAGTTACAAATGAGAAGATGGATTACATATAAAGAGAAATGAAATGAACTATGGTCATAAATAAGACACCATACCACAACATGTACAAATTCAGTGATCAGACCCATTTTTCATGGTAGATATTAGATCTGCTAGAAGATAGGAAAATTCCCACCATCCAAAAAAGCTGGACAACTATTGCATGAAAGGGATGTTGTCCAGGCTGACAAACAAAAAATTCCAAAACTTAAAGTCATTATAAGACTAATAATTTCCACCAAAAAATAACAATAGATCATGTAAAATTTTAGAAAATATAAAAATAGGATACATTCAAAAAAAACGAGAGGCAATGAAGGGAGAAAAATATTTTTCACATGGTTCAAATGCACTTAGATCTTGGTTTTAATATTAGTCTGAGGCTAATGACACAGAGACTTGAATAAGACTGAAACTGGCCCACTGAAACAATACATGGAATCATAGTTTGCATCCAATGTGACATGTTATATCCATCCAGAGTTATATCAGTAGTTCAGATTTTAGTTTAAATATTTTTAGTTTCTAGGTATATAATATACGTATAATATTTTGAAACCTTAGTCATATGAAGAAACAAATTTATTCCAAGACAAGACTGCTGCACCTTGAAAAACACTGTTAGCAACAGACAATTTAAAAAACCATAAAAGTACAAAACATTTTTCAATCTGTTGTTGATGTATCTTCTACTTAATTTTTTATCTATCTCTTTTATTGCATATAGATTGCCAACAAATTATAATATGTAAACTAAAAAAACTTCCACAGCCAGTGTTGCTCTCTCAAAATATTGTATTTTACTGGCTGATATAAACAAATGCTACCACAAGAAAAAGAAAGGGCACAGCAAGTTACACAGAGTGGCACCTTTGGAATATATTTGTTCACTAAAATTTTCATTAAAAGTTCAGAAAATTATGCAGACAATACAGCAAAAAATAAAATGCAAACTTAAGTCAACCTCTACTGTATAGTTCACAAGAAAAGATAAAATCAAAGATGCAGTCAGGTGGTGCTTGGTGTTTTCTGACTGGAATCAAAACAAGGCGCCGGGATGTTAGAATGAGGGAAAGAGATCTTGTCCTCTCACCTTACCTACTGTCACCTATCATTACCTAGAAACATAATAATGTCACCATCTGGCCTTCAATGAGACTTTTACTACAAATTTAGCTTAATTGCCAGTGGAAGTCAAGATGTAATATCAACCCTGTGTGGTAAATGCCCCTTATGCACTGGTCAAAATATCATCTTTCCTACCAAACACCGAGCAAGCTTTCTCATTATGTTTATTAACATTCCTGCAAAATAAGCATCTTGCTGTCCTATTTCCTAAATACTTCCAAAACATGATGCCTACAGGTGCTCTGAGTAAACTCTTGCAAAGCTGCAAATCTCTTCAAGGGCTGACAGAAAGCAAAAAGCAACCAAATTGTAGCTACAGAGTTTTTAAAGCTCCATTGGTCTAGAAAAAAGTTGCTGCTGTTTCTCCATGACTGCAGACCTGAAGCTATTGATAATCACTTTGATGAGTCATTCTCTGGGTAATCTCAATTAAGTGGTTTCTAGTGTTCAGCAAATTCTTCTTAAATGCATTTTGCTTCACAGAAGTGGACAAACAGCAATATAATATTGTCCTAACCTTGTAGGAAAATGTCAGACTTCATTAGTACTTTTATGAAGATTTACATCTTCAGGTAATGACGCCATCTGCTTAAATATATTTTTCCCAAATCATAATTAGAAAAGCAGTGGTTAAAAGGTTAGGTAGTTGAGGGTGGCTTAAATTATCTTCATTCAAATTAACTCATGTCAGTCTTTCATCACATTCACTATTTTGTCCAAATGTTCTCTAGTCATGTCCATTTGACTCAAATGTCAAACTTGTAGTGGAGCACTAGAAAACTTGATAAATTTATTCATAGAGTAAAAGCCAACTGCCTCCTCAATATATTTCGCTGTGTGCTAGAAATACTGCAGCCCATTTTAAAACTTCCATTTTAAAGCAATATTTTCAGTTCTTAATTTGAGCTTCATATTTTACCTAAACTGTATTAAATTCTCATATTATGAGACTGAAAATTATGTAAGTTCAACAAAATTATCCAAGTCTGATATTAGCTGCAAGAAACCAAAAGCATTTCTGAAGTCTGAAGAGTTTAAGTTTTAATGTCTTGCTTAATTTCATGCTCCAGCTGGCTGCTTCTCAGATTTAAAAAGAAGAAAAAGAAAAAAAGACTGATGAAGAGGAAAGAAAATACTTCTCACCACTTTTTCTAGTACAAGAGCAAAAGGGCATCAAACAAACTAGCAAGTACAATAGAAACTAAAGAAAATATGCCCATACACCATGCAGAGAGGACTTGTGGAATCCATTGCCACAAAACTTTTTCATTCTACAGGGGTTTGACAGTTTCACAGAAGAGGGTCCATGGCCTTCTATGTACACCATGGAATAGCCTGCTTTTATCACCAAGGAGCACCTGGAATTCAGCTCAGTAGTTATTGTGAATTTATCTAGACAGTATCACTACATACTGCACCAATTTGTACTTTTTTCCCTGGGATATCGACAGGGGGGTTGTTTAGCTGGGGCTTTGATGGAACCTGCACTGTGTATCTTACATTCTTAGAAAATGCATCCCTGTGCTTTTGCAAGTAGCAGGTAACAGAATTATTTCTATATTGGAGGGCAAAGACCTGATATAAATTTGTGCAAATCACTAAGTTGAGGTCTTGAACCCATGACCTATGTGATTAGATTGTAGGCTCATCTATGAACTAATTACTTACAGAAAGCATTCCTGTAATAGCCAGTTAAAAGCCGTTATAAGTTCTAGGAAGTATTGTGTATTTTTCCAGAAAAGTCACCATTTTCTGAAATACACCTAGGTTACATGGCCAGGGACTAAAACTTAATTTTCAGAATGGAAATAATCTTCAGCAAAATTTGCCTTTGAGTGGTCTGCCATAAACTGGTGTGTTTTGAAGGTGTGAATTGACCATTCAATGTCTCACACAGCTTTTTTATTACTGCAATTATAAACCATTAATTTAGGTGTTGCTATAATTATATATGTTGCCATCAAATTAAAATTAAATGTCATGTTAACCTGACTCCAATTGGGCACAGCAATACTCATAATTTGTCTTCAGAGTGCACTTGGCAACATGGAATCTAGATAACAGGACATCTGCTCTAGGTTGAGATGCAATAGTGCCTGAGAGCTGTAAGCCAAAGCACCAGTTCTACTCTACCATGTTTTTTGTAATTGCTATGAGATCACAGAAAAGTTATTTGGTGTCCTTGGGTTCCCCCTTTCCAAGGGCCTAATATTTATGGCATTTTTGGTTAAAGTGTCAATTTGACACGTAACGACTGAGAAGGCACAACCCCAACATAATTTATTATCAGTACTGGCTCTCTGGAATCTAGGCACAGAGTCATATTGCAGAGAACAGAATTTCCTCTCCATAGCCAAAACTTCTCAGAGGGAAGATCATCTCAGAACACATAAATAATTGCAGACTGACATATTTTCTTTTTAATTTTTTGTGCCAAAAAGTATCACAGGCAAAACACAGAAGAATAAATTAAGGCATTAAGGAGATGTGGAAAAAATGGTTTTAGTTTGAATATTTACTCTAGCAGAATTGTTCAAGTCTTTATTAGGCAAAATCTGTCTTGCACCAGTCCACTCCAGGGAGGAGGAGGCCAGCGATGAAGTGATGAAATGACGGCTGTGATTTTCAAAGCCTAAACTAATAATTTTACTACCTCTTTCAGATTTACTGTGAATCTTGCATACTGGTGAGTGGTGGTAAGGGGGAAGAGAGAAGGAAGTATTACATGTGCAAAAACCAGCACAGGCCTCTGTGCCAGTTTTAGTAGTGATCTAGTGAGCTTCTCTTTGCCTGGGCTGCAGCTCAGCACTGTTCTAGGAAATGAGCACAGCACACACACACAGAACACTGCTGCACATAAAGAGTGAAACCAATGCATCCCAAACACAGTGAATTATTTCATGACATGATTCCAAGCCAATGTCTTATAGAGAAGGCATAACTGGAATTTGCTGCGCCATCTGACACATTGGTGATGCTGACCAAACTGTGCAATAGAATCTGTGCTCAAACTCAACTCTTCTTCTTATAGCAAATCTGTAACGTAATTTAGACTGAAAGTGGTACCCAAAGTACTGGAAAGTCTGGAAAATATTTAGTTCAATGCAGTTTAACATTACAAAAGTCATGGTTTGTTCAAGGTTACCTAGAAACAATAGAACTACATGAACAGAAACATTTGTTTATGTTGCCATCTACCCCCATTTTTTAGTGATATGAAACAGCTAATTCACTGAAAGACAAAATGTATTCAAAGAATTTATTGACACTGGAAAGGATACTAGTTATGGAAAAAGTGGCAAGAGGGACCCAAAGCAAGAGTGAGATAAGCAAGGAAACAAACATGATGACAACAAAGGAGAAAAGAACATGCAAATAATAGGAAAGGAGTGAAGGTTCAGAGCTAGTGCAAGTGTAGGCATGAAGATTAGTCTTGAAATGAACACATCAATAATGGATTTGCTTTATTATTTCCACACTTATTAATTCTACAAGTGTTATTTATTCAATAATTACCAATTTACATCTCATGTTCTTAGAAGTGGTACGATCTCTTCTTCTCAAAAACTTGATGTGCAAGATGATAGCGAACATACAAACCAAGGAGCACAGGGTATTCACCCAAGAACTATAAGCAAATGTGTGAATAATCCCTTTAGACTGAAAGTAACTCTCGACAAATACAGTATAAGAATCTTCATTTTCACTGGAAAAAATAAAATCAACCTTAAAAATAAGTTTATAGTATAGAGGAAAATCAGCAGCAAAATCATTAAAATTAACACAAGTTGGAATAGAATAAGGAAAGAAAAATCCAAATACCACAGAAAATACATTAAATTTCTTATTTTAGAAGCAATGCTAACTTTTCAAAAGCAAATAGAAAATTTGTTTAAATATGTTTAATTACATATTAAAGGGATTGTAAGTCATACATTTATTTCTTCTCTTAAAGCACATGAACACTGCATTTTTTCAAAACTATTCTGAGAAAGAGTGTTGGTTCATTCTGTGGAAGCAGGAGCTACGCTATGCAACATTATTTTTTATTCACGACTTGTGTTTCCTTTGTAAATTCCCGCCTGGATGTTATTAACAGAATCAGAAGACTTGAAAACAGATTGAGTCACCAGCTTCTTGGGAAAAAAATGTAAATTCTTGGAAGATGGCCAGACAACAACCAATAAACAATATAAAATTTTCATTTGTGAAATAATTTTCGTTCCAGAATTTTGATGAAGAAATAAGGGTAAATTTTACCCTTATAATACTCCATAGTATTATATTATTGTTTGGTATTGTTTATAGTAGAATTTTAGTCTTATTGTTTATAGTATTATTTTAGTTGTATTATTTATTAGTATTTTAGAAATATGGAAAAATGCATACAAAAAACGTTGTTCTGAGCACTGCTGAAGTTTTCTTATTTTTGATATTTTGCACATGCTATGGTGGGGTTTGCTGTGAAAAGTCATACTTTACAGATAGAACCCATCCATTTGAAATAGAGGAAGTAGTATTTAAATGCAATAAAGTTGTCAATTTATTAGCATATGCCATTATGGACACCTCTGCCCAATCTTTCCTTCCCCTGCTCCGTCCTCTTTTATTTCTTTTTTTAGCATCCTCTGTCTTCATACTCCATCTTTAAAATATGTTTTAGGAAGAGATGTAAGTCCATAACTCAGAACAGTCCACTATGGATTATGGAATCTGGTTCTGTTCTCTCCTATTTTCCTGGAGAGAGATTTGATCACATGGCAATAGGAAATCTCTGTTTGTTTCTATTTTTGAAGCTGTGCACTTTGCAAAGAAGAACTGCAAGTCCACCAGACAAAAAAAAAATTGAGAAAAAGAAAACGACCCTGCTTCACTATGTGTGTTTCACTTCAACTTAGAAGAAAGAAACCTGTTTTCTTATCCCCGCTCCAAATGCTCAGTATTTCTATTCCATTTAAGTATTAAAGCATCTTAATGCTCATTTTTAGCTGTAATATCTTCTTTCTCCCTAGGATATTAATTTGATACATTAATAAAGTTTTGCCATCACCAGAGTTAGACAGTAGAAGGAAGAGTCGAGGACCTGTGTTTCAGATTTGCGCTTGAAAATTCCATTTAACTGTTACACCAGACAGTGAAAGTTTTTTATGGATTAAGGCTTTAAACTTTTATGCCTCAAATCATAAAACAGAGATACATAACTTTCAGTGTCTCACAACATTGATGAAAGATTTAATTCACTCACACTGACTGAAAATTGCTTGAAAAAAAACTTGAATGAAAGAGAAGTGCAAATGCAGCTGTCTTGGCAGAGGAACTGTGGAAAGGACTTCTCTTAAGCAGACTTGTCAAGCTTGGCCATGTAGTACACATTGCTTGCTAGGGATATCTGCTTAACAGCTGAATGAAAACAAGATCTACTTTCCCTCCCACTTTTCCTCTGTTTTAATGAACAACTTAAGCGGAAACTCTCATTTCACAAAGACAGTAGATAGCTTCTATTTTCTTTGCCAAACTGAACCACCTTTAAATTGCTCACTTTTTTTTTCCTTCATCAAGAAAATGATCTTTTCCTGGTTGAAGGAATAGTGAAGTTTATTCATCCCTTCCCACTTATATTTACGAAAAAACGCCCAAACCAGAAGTTATGTTCTTCTGAGCTCTAACACCCAAGTGAAAAGGGAGAAGTCCCTTATCATGCTTGACAGCATATCTCATGGGTACATGGGATGAAATCTCATGAAACCCTGGTGGAAAAAAGTTATATTTAAATAAGCAATGATAATAAGCAGTCAACTGACAAGATTTACAGTTACACCTTTAAATCCATACTGCAAATAAAACCAATTTTACCTTCTTTGTCTTATGCCCCTTCCCATTTACCTTCCTTGGAGAATGATAGTTTAAAATAATACAAATATTTTAAAATTCCAACCAGATACTATCTGTAATACACCAAGGCATATTCAATATAGTTGTACATTTAGCTTCCTGATATGTGTTCTCTAGAGTATATTGCTGGCTTTGAAAGAAATAATAGCTAAAGAGGTTTTCAAGCTTTAATAGTCATAAATCTCTTCATATGCTTCCCTTACAACATGTTACAAGATTATAGGATATAAGATTATATTTTAAATATTTTTAGTCTATATTGTTGTGAAATATGACAATGGCAAAAATGCTAGATACATGGTTTGTAATCAGGAATGATTAGTTTTAGATTAAAAAGCTTTAAAAAGTGTGTGATACAGCTACAGTGCCATGAAGAAATATCAGATTTCAGGGGATGATAATTATATTGACATTAAGTGATCAAAAATTCTAAGACAACAAATAGACACGTGGCTGAAATTAGTTGCAATTATTAAATACAAGAGCAAACATTTTGCCTCCCATTTCTGACAAAGGAAAATAACTTTGATACTGAAGTAATCCACTTCACCTCACAATTTTTAAGGGTTGCAGATTGTGTTTTAACAAAAGTAGCAGGAGTTGTTTATTCTCAAAATTCAAACCACATAAGTCTTTTTCATGACACTTCCTTAAGCATCAATATTTTATTTTTAAATTGAATTGATTGGATGAGTAACTCATGCAATGCACAGAGTAATAACAGAAAATGAAAAATTAGATCCTAAGGTTTGTTTTGGGTTTGTGGAGGAGGTGTGTGATTTTCTGCAAAAGCAAATTAAAAATAAAAGATAAGCTTTGGAAGGGATATTTGAAATGTCAGATTGCCCTTATGTAATTAAGAATTTTGTATGCTTTATAAAAATCAACTCAATCTTTCTAATACTTTCAGTATTGTTGTACAACTGCTGTCATTTATGTCATCTTAGTGCAAGTCTTAGAGTGAGTGTGGCAGTACAAAATAGTCTAAGCATAATTGCATATTTTTTAGGTTCCACTTTATTTTCATAATTTGCTTTTGACTCTTTCAACACTTTTAATATATTTGTTTGAATTACACTGTGCTTGTTTGAGGAGATTTACTGTTCTTCAACTGTAGGGATAAGCAGACTTTAGGAATGTTGCAGAATCATTATCACAGGAATCTGAGAGAAGTACCAAACACATTCTTTAAAAGGGCTGTTTCTCAGTTATACAGAAGCTGAAAAGTGAATGATTCTAAGCTCAATGACAGAAAAGGAATAAATTGTACTGCAAGCATTTTCAAAATGTTATAATTAAGTGGGGTGAGTAAGAACAGAAAAATATCAAAAGTATATATTTACTTTAGATTAAAGTCAGGTTCTGTGCCCTGCCCTTAAAAAGGACAGTACAAGAATAAGTTGCAGTAAGAATAACCTTGACCATGAGCCAAATGTGACCTGCTGATACATGCATTAAAATCAGCTGCAGTTGTCCAAATGCATTTAAGAGAAGATTTGTTACTAAGTGTATTCAAGATGGAAATCCCCCTTTACAAGCTACACAAATGATCTCAGAATCATATCCCCATAAGCCAAGGAAACTGTAAGTTTCTTGATTATTTAAAAGAAAGGCAGGTTGAAAAGATTAGCAACTTTACTCTCTTTTGTGGGAAAACATGGAAATATAAAAACAATAGACATGGAGAAAGTTCTGAAGTTGTATCAGCCCCATATGGCTTGGATTACTGAATTCAGAAAACACAGTTTTCAATGGAAAGCCCATTCCCCCATGTTTGGACTGTGATCCCTTTTTTATAGTCATCTCTCAGTTACAATGCTTCCCTGGGTTTTGTTTTCTTGAGCGTGGCTTTATAGCTGAAAGTTAGGGAAGAAGATGTGAATTTACCAAAGGATTTAATTATAACCTTGCAAATTGGTCCTGGCTTTGTGTTTGAGATGCATGCATATAAACTAGCAACAGTTAGAAGGGGCTGACAAGCTCCTGCCTGCACTGAAAATATTGTTAATGTTGGGTTCTAGCAAAGGTTGACTCCTGCTGATACTGGCCATGATTTTCAGTGAGCTATGCTGTCCACCTTCTGCCAATCAACATCATGTCTTCTAACTTGTGATCTCACCAAAAGAAATGAACCAGAAAATGATTGTTCTGTGGAACAAACTTCACCTGATGTGCACAGCCACAGCATCCCACTCTTTCTAACTTAATCATTGATCTGGCGAATGCAGAATGAAAAACACATTAGCCTCCTATATGACAATAGAATGGTGCCAGGACAGTGAATTTTGTAATGAAGAACAGCAAAACAGTTTGCTGCTACTTTGCTTCCTTTAACAGTGATACTCATGAAATGCGTTTGAAAATTATCTTTGCACATAGTTATGTGCTTAAAAAATATCAGAGCTAATGACTGGAGAAAAGAGAAACCAAAACAAACCTAAGCCTCCTTCACCTCTCCCTCCTTCTACCCAGGCTTGACTTCTCTCCGTCATTTCCAGCCTCTCTACTTCTCTACCCCTTTCCCCTGCGTGACACAGAGTAATAGGAAATTAGAGTTGTGGTTAGTCCATAACAGCACCTCTACTATGCCTCTTCCTCTTCAGACTTTTCCACATAGATCTTCTCCTCATGCTACTGTCCTTTAGGATAATCCAGCTCCAGCATGGTTTCTTTATGGGCTGCAATTTCTTTCAGGGAATGCGTGTCTAGTCTGACATGGGCTTCTCCATGGGCTGCAGGGGGACAACATGCATCACCAGGTTCTTCTCCAGCAGCTGCAGGAGAATGTCTGCTCCAGAGCCTGGAGCACAGCCTCTTGCTCCTTGTTCTCTGGCTCGGTGTCTGCAGAGCTCTTTGTCTCACTGTTGCTGGGATTTTTGCTGTGGTGGTTCTGTGAGGGCTTTTTGCTTCTTGTCCTCCCCCTGCCCTGCCCCCCAAATCGTCCTCGTTAGGTTCACAAACACTTTACAAATTGGCTGTCCTACTTTAGGAAGCGCCTCATTTTTCATCAGATACATCTCAGTCAATGACTAGATGATCCCAGTGAGGCTGCACTTGCTTACACCTGCAAAACTATTATATTCTTTATCAAGGATACTTGCTCTTACTCTTAATCTGGCTTAATACAAATTATCAACTGAAATCTTGAAGAATTTCCCATATTCCAAATCTCCATTATGGCCTTTTGTCTATGAACTCTTATAGAGGTTTTTTGTGTAAAACTTGTGCTTTATCTGTCAGAAATGCTAAATTTAGCCGTTACTTATGTTCTGTATGGGTAACAAAAGAGGAAGTTTTTCAAAGAGTTGTTGCACAGTATTTCAAAGTCACATTACTTATAGTGGGAGTAAGACATTCACTTAAGAATAGGGTTGGGGTTTTTTTACTTTTTTAACTGTATTTCAACTTTGCACTATTTCAAGAGACGTTTGCTTTTTGTGAATTTTTAATCATAATCAAAGCTTCTTATTTGAAATAACTTCTCTGCCCAAAATGACCATCAGCTGCCTTCCCTGTACAACAGAGAGTGGTGGTAAAGGGAGAGGAATTGAAAAAAACTTTACTACTAAAACTTATTTTGATAGACTAACTTTTTTTTTTGTTGTGGAGGAATCTAAAATAGTAATGAGGATAGTTGTCACTATTAGTATTTAAACTATAAAATTCAAGAATTGGGAATGGATATTTAACATATGCTCAAATCTTCCATAGCTAAATGTTGTTCTTGTGGTGTATATTAAGGATTGTTCAATAATCCTGGGTTTATAGTGATTGATTTTTCTTCATCAGATCAGATCCACATCACGAGAGATACAAAAAGCCAAATGTTGTTTTCAAGAAAATATCTGTATTAAAAGAAAGTTGTCAATCCTTAGTGGAATCCAAAGTAATTAACTAAGGGCAAATAATTTAATGTGTCTTTAAAATCAGAAAACCAATACACCATAACCTTATTGTGAATTAACACATAAAATTGTTACCAGGAAGGTGTGATGATAATACATTACAGTTAATGGATTGCCTCTAAAAGATTCCAGCAGAGTGGAGACAATATGCAATAAAAGACATGGGGGTGTACAAGTTACTGCTGCCCTGTCACCACTTTGTTTGCCAGATCTTTGGACTGGAATACAAATTTTAAAATGGCTCATTAACTAGGGGCTTCAGAACAATAAGCCCAAAAACCCAATATTGAGCACTGCTCTGTGTAAGATTAGACTGGAGGCTGAATTCCTAGGTCTTTCTTCACCATTTTACAAAGAAAACTAAAAAAAAAAAAAGCAACAACAAAAACCAAACAAACAACAAAAAAACCAACAACAAAAAAACCCCACCAAAACAAAAAACACCAAACCAAAAAAACCCAAGCAAACACAAACAAAAACCCAACCAACCAACCTAAACCCCACAAAATGAACCAAACAAAATAAGAAACAAAAAACCAAACAAACAAAACCAAAACCCACAAACAGCTGTCATCTCATTCTTTACCTAATTCTTTAAAATTTAGCAAATGCAAATGCTCAGGTGAGGAGACCTGACCATTTTGAGAGGCCCCAGAGCTGGGTGCATCTTCTCTTCTCTGTATGCTCTTCATCTTATTCTTTGTAACCAATGCCATAATTTGAGGGTCATTATTCCATAATATGCTTTCCCTTAAGTGTCCAGATCTACCAAGGGTGACCTCCCATTGAGGTACTGTGAGAAGAGTGAGCCCTGTGTGCCAGCCAGTCTCTATGGGATGCTGTTTCAGAAACACCAGGGCAGAGAATTGATCAGATATTGATCAATGAAGCTGCAGTGTTCAGTTACTTCAAGTTTTCCACGAACTCGCAAGGAGATCAGTCAGAAGGGAAGGTGCGTTGTAGATCAGCCAAGTAAGATGCATTTTATTTCAGGAAATTTTGGAAAAAGTTGTAGCTTGCCAAATAGCCTTGAGCAAACAATATGCACTTTACTTGCGTAATTTGGAGACAAAGGATGACAGCCAGCTCTCAATTCACACATGTTAATACTTTTAGGTAGGATTTTTCATATTTGGAGACCAAGGAATATATCTTAACACATTGCCTGAAGACAATTGCCACTGAATATTATCACAGCTCTTCTGAAAGTTATGTTGCCCCTTATTCTGCGATTTTCTTATGTCCAGAATTTTAAATTGGCTGGTTATGCTTAATATAATGAATACATTGAGAAAGGAATTGCCAGTGTATCCATAAACATATATTGGAAAATCTTCCTGAAAAATTAAGTATTTCATCAAGTCCTTCTACATAGGCAATGATATTAAAATCTTAACTGAGATTAAGCAGTAATTGCAGGCAGTAACTCTGAAAAAGATGCAATTGTCTTCATTATGTGCGAAGGAAAGACAGACATTAAGTTAGTTCTGCTGCTTTGAAAATGAATAAGCTTTTGTTGCTAATTGCAGTGTTAAGATGTTACAAGACACATAGTAGCCAATATCAAGTGTTCCAATTTTCCAGTAATTCACCTGTGTGATTACAATTTAGGCTTTATTGTTAATTTTCTTTCTTGCAGATATGAAGAATAATTTTTCAATGCATGTGTTATATCTTTAGGATATAAATTTAGGAATATGTACATTATTATTAATTGTCATTTTTAATAACTTGGCAGAAAGTTACAGATTTTCTTTCTTGTCTATGAAAAAATCTTTTGTCTCAATATAATTGAGCTCAGTGCTAATCTCCTTCTGGTTTGGGGTAGTAAATATTACTATCCACTGAATGGGCATGCTGACAGTTCCTTTGTCAATATCTGGAACTACCTGCAAAGATGTTCTAAAGAAATAAATCCTAGTATTCTATGAGCCTTTAATACAAAGAGAATTCTTTTCTCCCAGTTATTTTTCACTGAGTGATTCTCAGAATGCAGAGATACTGATTTAAAAGAGGAATCATTTGACATTCTTGTTTTGTGTTTCAACTTGTCTTTTTAAAGGTTTGGGATATAAACAAAGCAATTTTACTAAAATGTTGTGACAAATAAGTCAGTGAATCAAAGAGGTAAAACAGCAATGAAATATTCTAAGAGCTACAGAATCAAGGAAGCATATCCTGGAGGGGCTCTGAGCTCCATTTGTCATTAATTTATTGGCACAACTTTGTGAATATTCCATTATAGAAACAACCTAACCAGCTATCTGTGAAATCCTATATGTCTGCCAATTGGTAATTTTCTTTTGGAACTGTCAGCACTTTATACTGTATATAAGGCAACTTACTGTGAAGGATGAAAGAAAAAACAAAATCAATAGCTAAATTTTTTTGATGCTGAAATGCAGGTGTAAAAAATAATCTATTGTAAAGGAGCACAAGTTAATTGAATCACATGAAAACACTGTCATATGTTGCTCTCAAAACAGTACAATATAATACTATATTTCTAAAACAATAGTCGTGTTGCCCTTCTTATGCATTCCCTTTCGCTGTTCATGGAAAAAGTCAAGTTACTGACATAGCACAAGAACAAGTCAATAAAATCCCACTTAACATTTTTGTTCATCATGAACCTGTACTGCAGATCTTTCCTTAGGTACTTCGATGATTTTTTTTCTAATATATAACATTCATGAACATAACCAGAACATGTGGAACTGTTTGACTTTCTGATATCCCTCTCTACCATGCCTCTTCTAGTGATTGATTTCCAGACCTGGATTCTACCTCACTGATTACACCAGTAGTGCTGTCTTTCATTATTATTGAATAATATTTATTAAAAATTAATAATTATATTTTTAAAAATTCTTCATAACATGACAAGAAGAAATTAGTTGAATGTCTTGAAACAAAGCCCATGTCTTCAGTTATAGTCTTTTCATCCCTCAGTTTTTCAGCCAGCATCCCATAACTTTGATCTTTTGTTTAAAACTACTAGCAATATGGTCATTTCGGACTTGGCTTTTATCCTTCTTAGCCCACTTGTGATTGTCTTCTTTGGCACACAGACTGATAATTGTATGGCTGAGGGAGGAAAGCAGGATGAGCAGCAGGGTAATAATATCTAGAAGTTGTTTCCAACAGTATGTGAAGAAAGATAAAACTACAGCATTACACCTTACTATGAATATAGTTATTTTTGCAATTACTATGTCATAGCACTTGAATCTACTTACTCTTTCTCCAGACCAAAACAGTAAATTTGGCTTTCCCCAGTCCATTATGTTATCATGGACATTTTTAAAAAGTATGTTCAAAGTGACTGCAGTTCTGTGGGATGTCTGAGTTGTCATCTTTATCCATCATGAGCACTCTTCACAGCTCTTATAATGATTGAGTCAGATTTAATACGTACATATGACACAAACACACATATATGAGGCTATATTTATATACACAAATAAGTGTAGCAAGAAATACATATTTCACACACAAAGTGATAAAAGTCTTGCATTTTTCTCTGAAAGGAGTATTTGAGCTATATTATTTTAGTTTTCAGTTTTCAACAACATAATGGCTAGCTGAATCTGTCAGTCCCCTGAGTTTCAAACTGAACAAGCTCTGGCTCTACCAATAAATATAGTTCTCATGTAATTTTTTCTTTCTCACATCTCATACTCCTCTGTATCACATTCCATCTTTTCCCTTTGCTTCCTTTTCTCATAGTGTTTACATTCTATAAAATGTTTTGATCATTTTTTGTTTTCTAACATATGTTCACGAACACAGCCAGAGCACGTGGTTCTTCACATACTCTTCCTTGCAAATCAAAATCCTCCAGTAAGGCATATGGAAACTTTTTCAACAAGGCAGGTGTCAATTATAAAAGCAGCTTTGTCAAAACCAAAATATGAAAAAAGAAACATATTGTTAGAAACAGCAACAAATGGTCAACAGGGAAAGTAAAAATGGGTATTTTTATTTTGCTTCTTGAAACATTTCTTTGACTTTAATAATTAAAAATGCTATCAACATTTTTAATTTTATGTTTGCTTAGAGGTTTTGTGTTTGTTTATTTGTATGTTCACTTTGACATAATGCTAAATACAAAAAAAATTCCTCAAGAAAACTATTTCTCACATAATTTGGAGCAAAAATTTTGAAATATTGGAATTTTCAGGTCAAAGAATACCTTTTTGAAGAAACTTAAAAAACTGCTCTTATTTCACTTTACAGTCATGATATATTTTTCTCTCCAGAGACCACAGATGTATGGTTTGAACAGATTTCTATAGAAAGTTTACCCAAAGGGCAGAACCTGTGTTGAGTCACTGTCAAGTCTTGGCTTCCCATCACTCAGGGAGAAGCTGACCCTCACTGTTCCCTGACATAGATATAGAAGAGTGGCCAGGTATTTCAACAAATAATGAGGTTTTTGTATATCAGGAAGCAGTTTTCTTAGTTGGCCTTTAGCTGTGATGGTTCCTACCTCTTCACAGAAAGGGCAGCAATTCAGGGAAAAAGGACCATGGCAGGAACCAGCCCTTACACTTCTAGCAGTGAGATAGAGCTGAGATGAGATAGAGCTCCAGGGAAGCTTTGACTTCTGTCCCTTCTGCCTATTGCTTCTAAGGAAGTTTGACAGAATTTAAACCCTTAGTTTTGTCTGGAAAACTGTATAAAATTTCCCTGGCTGAACTTTAGTTACCAAGTAAAACCAGCCTCAGCAGGCAGCACCTATCCTACTCAAGACTCAAAAAATATTTGGGATTTCCATACAAAGCTTGGAAATTATCTTATCTGTTACCTGAAGAATCTGTAATACTGTGAAATCTACAGTTAGCTCTGCTAAAAGATGTATTTCTACTGAAGATAGACTCATAATAGAGATATTTATGTTGTCTGATAAGGAGAACATTTTATTCCTTCTGATTTTTTGTCTGATGTACATATTCCAGTCCTGAATTTTGCCTTTGGAGCAAGCTTATCATTTCTGTGATTATTTTTCCTTCCATTAATATGAAAAATGTTTGAAGTCTGAGCAACTCCTTTCATAAGAAAAAGCTTCATATCTCTGTGGAAACCCTCTTCAAAGCTTCATGTCACAGTGGGAAGAAAAGCCTTTTATAAAAGCTCACATTGTATGAAGCAATTATCTTAATCTCTTGGAACTGAGTGGATACATAATTTTTAAGATATCTATGTAAGTGAGCAGGGCTCTTCACTCTGCTCAGGCACTTTATTTAAGCTTTTTTTCACCATTGTCAATGTTAGTCTATAAAGCAAATGTGTCTCATTAAGCTAAGAAATGCACATATTGCATGGTTAAAATAATATGTAAATATATATTTTTACAATAGTCAATTCAGACTTTAGAAAACAGTGTAAATAAAATTTATAATGGTTTGAACTATTTTTTTAAAGATTGAGGCAATATTGGATAGCAATATAAAATCCAATAGCAAGGGAAAAAGGTTTTAAAAAAGTAAGGCCAGTTATTTTATGTACATATGCACCTATGTGTTGGAGCTATCTGTGTAAGTGATATATATAGTTACTATAACTAAAGTACATAAAAATATTGATAAAAATAGAGTTTTTCTTGCTCTCTTGAAGCAACATGTTTGGAATTGGTTTAGAATTAGTTGTGAAAATATTATATTCAGATACATATCTGAAATATCACTTCAGCTAAATAATTTTCAAAATATTTGAAACATAGATTTATAAAGATGCAAAGTACTCAGTATATAAAATATATATATTATGTATATAAACTGCACCTAAAGTAATGGTGGTTTCATGGTTGTCTACAAGCTTAAAATGTCAGGTTTCAGCTACCAATAAGGCATATTTTAAACTTAAACTGACTTAAAATTAAAAAAATCTATTTTATCAAGAGACATAAAAATAATAAAAATATTTAAGAATAAAAACATTTTAGCAAAGTTGTAAATTAGGGTAACATTCACTTTTCTCACAGCACTGTCTAATGCTTATAAATTGTTTATTTATTGTCTCACTCTCAAAGAATATAGGACAGCTTCTTTCATGTTTAGACATTTTTACTCACTTTTCAATTTTAAAATTAATTTCCAAGAAGTCCTCAAATTTTTGTAATCTTTGCTCATAACTGTTTAGCTTTAAAAAATAACCTCAAAGGCATTTGTCTGTACTTCAGTGTTATGCTTTAAATATTTTATTGGTGGTATAACTGAAGAAGTAAATACAGCAAAGGATGTGCAAGTAATAATAATAATAATAATAATAACAAAAACAACAACAACAATATTGTTACTACAATCACTGGAAATTTTTTGGAGTTTCTCAAACTGTCACTCTCAAGATCCTCTGTCATTTGCTGACTCTTTATTCTTTAGCCACTCATTGCTCATTGACTGGAAGTGCAGAGATCATCAGAAATATTCGTGACTCGTGCCAAGTGACAGACAAATCACAGGAGAGAAGTGAAGCAGGTACTTCAAGAACTGAAGCAGCATCCACAACTTTTGCCTTGAATAGGATACAAAGAGCTATCCACAAAGCTCAGGTTTTTTTAGAGTTTTGTATGTGGGAGTATTTTTTATGGTAATGGTTTAATTTAAAACTTCAGTTATTGCTTCTTTTAAAAGACAATATTTTCTTAATTCCACAATTTGTTGGGTTTTTTTTTTTTAAATCCAGGCATGTTAAAACATGTTTCTTCTCTCTTCCAACCCCAAAACACATGTCTCCAAACTAGCTTTGAATCATGACTTCTACCTTAGGAAAAGAATTTCCTATTCTACTATAAGCCTCAGTACCACGGGAATATTGGATTTTATTAATGTCTTGAATAAACTTAATTCATGTCCAAGCAGTACAG
This sequence comes from Hylia prasina, assembly GCA_013397195.1. Lineage (NCBI taxonomy): Eukaryota > Metazoa > Chordata > Aves > Passeriformes > Sylviidae > Hylia > Hylia prasina. The sequence continues at coordinate 247,000 of VYXD01001701.1, read as the reverse complement.
TGATGAGTTGATAAAGGAGTAATTTTTCCCACTCTAAACCTATTCCACTGGTAATATCCATTTGCATTTTTGTTCCAAGTACTGGTATTTATATAACACTGGAATTTATTTTGAAATTAAAACTATCTTCCGAGCCAAACCTTGACCAGATCTTAGTCTTACTGTTATGTCATGACATTTTCTGCGTGCAGTTTTTAGTAGTTTTACTGTAACTTTTTTTTTATATTTGTTCTTGTCTGTGTGCAAATTCTAGCTTTGTTATTGAAGAAACACTTCCTAAACTTCCTAAACACAGGACTGATGTCCTGCCCTCATAAGCATCAATATTAGACAGCTGTGTTCATATAGTGAGCAAGCTCCACTAAAAAGTTGACAAATGGTGGGGGGGTTCTGTATGGATTTTGTTCCCCCATCCCCTTCCTTTAGAAGGATGTTTCTCTCTTCTCTTCACAGGGCTTAGTTGTTTTTTCATATTCATAAGGACTGTCCTGGTGGACCTGCAGCTCTGCCATTCAGCTTCTGCTCACAGCTCTCTGCCATCCTCATTCTGCTGTCAGCTCTCTGCCCTCATCTCCTTGTAAAATATTCCAATCCTCTTCTGTGCTTATTTTGTGTCTCAACTTTGCGTCATCTATGTTTCATTAGCATGATCCTACTATTTGCACCAGTGTCATTAGTAGAAAGAGACTGCCTCTAAGTCTAAACCTCAAGGAATTCCACAGACAAGTCTATCCAACAAAATCATTGCCCTCTCAACAAAGGATTTTACACTTACTAATTCCCTTTTTTTTTTTTTTTTGGTAGAAATTGGTCTACCTTGAAGTTAATAGTGAATTCTTTTATACTAACTGATCCAAATATTTGTTGATGCTGACTATTCAAATTATTTGAGTATTTAAATATTCCAAGATGTCCTAGAAAATTTTGTGCTGCCAGAAAGGACAATTCAAAAACTTAAAACTCTTCTATGAAAAATTCAGGGTCCCTACTGTGGTACATCATTTTAACCAGTCAGACTATTTAATTCTTGTAGAATACACCAATATAATCTTTGGGAGAATTTAAGTAATGCATATAAGCATGCTCTCACACACAGAAGCACATACTTGCTCACAAATTGCACACAAAATAAAGTGGTTATAAACTCACATAAAATTATATTAGCTGAAAGTTATTAATAGACACGATCTCACTAACACTGATAATGTAATCCATGTTTATCTGCCAACTTTCATATTGACAAAATACTTATAATGGCTATGAAAGCTCAAGAACAAGCTTTCTTCAAAAAGTCTATTAAATAGTCATGGGATGGATATCTATATTCTACTTGCACCACTGAGCTCAAAAATACAGTTGTTGCTTTTTCTCCTGAGGCAATTTCTAACCATAAGGCAGTCATTCAGAGAAATTGCATCCCTAGCTCCTTAAGGCTAAGCATCTTTCTACTGTAGGAAATGCAATCTAATTACACTGGCAAATAAGCAGTCTTCTCAAATTCAATTCCATGTGACAGTAACATGTGATGACATTTAGTGCTGTTTATTTCTTGGGAATAAACCATTTCTTTGTATTGCAAGAACAGTCTAACCTGTACAGGAAAAATATCTTGTTCTAACTCCATCTGATTTTGTGCTGTCTAAACAGAAAGCCATTTAGGCCTTATGGAAAATATTTTGTTTCAGTAGAGGTGTTTATGGGATTTAAGTAACAATATCTACACTGCAATATGAGAGTTACCATTTGGAAAAAAAAAAAGACATTAAAAAGCTTTTAGTCTCTTGATTTGCAAACCCTTGCAAGTAGGGTCCTAATACCAGAGATAATCTCCCAAATCTAAAAATCAAACATGTTTAATTAGAATAAGCTAGAACAGCAGGGAGAAAAACCTCTGGAAGTGACTATTTTTACATTGGTTGCCACTTAACCAGAGACAGAAATACTTAACATGTGGTGATAACACAGACAACTACTTTTTTATCCTGCCTTTTAAATAAAGCAGTGGCTTTAGGGAACTATCTACTAATGTTGATTTTACTGAACACTGTCTTACTATAGGTTTAAAATTAAAGAAGAAATTTCAAAGGCAGAACATTTATTCCAGTTGGAGAGCTTTAGAGATTTCATGGTTATTGCACTGAATTTAAGATACCCTTATTGCTCTAGAGGTAGGCAATATCCATACTTCAGATGGCACTGTAGCATCCTGGTAAACTTAGTGTAAATGATCTAATTGAGGTACCAAGAGCAGCCAAACAGCAGCTGCACAGAGCTCTTGCGGCTGCACAAACGTGCACTAATTTACCTTTGCTGAGAAGACCTGATAATTCTCCCCAGCTGAGTTCTGCATTAGCATGGTTAGCCTACCTGCTTTTCTTATGTTATGTTGAGTAACTTCACAGTGCAGGGAAATACAGTGTAAAAGCAACCATCAAGGCTTGAAAGGAATGAATACAGTGAATGGTCTCAGGTTGACCAGCAGTTACAGGTATCAAACAATGATGGTGGTGTCCAAAGCACATAACAACGCACAGTGCTTACCCTTCCTCTGCACCGTGATATCACATAAGAATGCATGTCCTCTGTGTTATTTCTGGCTTTAAAATACACCACTCTGTTATAGCATTAGTGTGGATTTCATCTTTTTGATTCAATACGAATGGCAGGAATAGGGCTGAAGCAGAATGTCTTCCAGGACACAGCAGAAGTGTTCTGTTCAATTCCTGTTTCCTTCCTCTGTTTTGTCTGTAGCAGTCTTTGATTTCTTTGATATTTGCCACAGGAACTGTTCATCTGATTCTTAAAGCCTTTTCAACGTTGCTCTCAGGAAATGCTTTCTCTGTCCAATAATATCTGCATGAGAGGTGGTGCAAATGACCACCACATTGATGTTAGAATAGTGTGCAATGATATTGCTTACTGTTTGATGTTTCACCAGCTGACAAGGGTGGATGACTTGCAATAATAAGTCAGGGGGAAAAAAATTGCATCAGATTTCTCTGATTTTTGGAACCAAATTTTAAGAGTAGCTCCTCTTCACTTTTCTTATTCCTATGTGTCTCTTGTCAATGTTCTTGATCTCTAAGGACATTCTCAAAGCAAATATCTTTCCATTGGGGGCAGATCTCACCATATTAGTCATTCATTCTTTCTCCTTAAGTAATCTATTATTTAAACTCTTTTATTCTTTGTGATACAGGCAGGTTGTCAGTGAATGTGTGCAGAATGAACACTTCCAGGTCTCTAAGTGTTTGGGTTGCTAGCTGTTTTGGTTCACCAAACATGTCAAGAATTCACTTGTCTGGAACAATGAAGTCTAAATGAAAAAAAATGTAACCTTTATCATCTCTGATCTTCCTACTATGCACATCCTCACTCTCTCTGGAGCTAGCATACAACGTAAAAATATGCAGACTTCCAGCTTTAAGATGACAGGACTTTTCTTGTCAGGTTAAGAAATCATTTTCTTATTTCTGCTTGCTCTGCATGTCTCTACTCATTATGTCTTGATCAAATTCCCTCCCCACGTGGTCCACAGCTCTGCTTGTTTGCTGCTCTAAGTTGAACTGTTTCCAGCCCCATGAAGACCCAGACTGGTGGTCTCTCAGGTAACTTTCTTCCTTAATTTCTATGGGACTCTTTTTAACAAACTGCTGGTGTAAAGACTGGTGTCAGATCTTCTCTTGGTTCCTGAACTATCTAATGTTGTATTATATTTTCTTGTTTATTATTTCATTTAAAAGACACCATCTCTCTAAGGCACATGAAAGTCTACAACACATAAAGAACATGCATGCAATAGAATGGGAGATTTCCTTTTTATTCCAAAAGAAGGACAGTGTCATACAAGATTATTCCTAACAACTGTCCAGTCTATTGGTAGAAACTTATTTTGTAGGATGAACTTTGGTTAATAAAGAAACATTTGGCTTCTTTAAACTTGAATCCAAGGTGAAACTTCTGTTTAACTATATTTTGCTTTCTATACAAAGCAGAGAATGTTTTGCAGTGATTTATGACAACTGCTTATTCTCAAATGGAGCTATGAGTAAAACTGTATAAAACACCAGCAAAAAAGTCTAGAAACCTAGCAACACTGCATGTTATATTTTCAGAATCAGTCAGCAAAAGATGTCTAAGACATATTTTCATTCAACTAAAATTCTCACTCATTTTACATTCCATTTATTGCAAAAATCTTTTCTCTGAACAACATTGGGGTTCTGTTGCTAACCATGCTGAATTTTGTATGACAGTTCAAACAGCAGATTTGTCTTTTTAACCACAACATTCATATCTCTGAATGCTTTTATCACTTCTTTCCTTTTACAGTAATAGCAAACTTCTAGAACTGGTCTTCAATTTCACTTGCCTTTTAAACTCTTCCTACAGTAAATAAGAAAGATCAGTTTCTCTTACTGACTGCTTCATGATGACAGCTTTCACTGCCCTTTTATTTCTGTATGTTTGGTTTTGGTCACTCTTCTCTCCCTTATGCTGACACTCAGCATCTGGAAAATCAGCACCGCACTTTCTGCAAACCTCACAATCCATGAAAACTTCCTAAGGAACAGAAATAAAGCTGAAAATGTGCAGCAATGACTGCCTGTCATATCCACTACCCTGTAATTTACTTTGCTTTTTATTTATGACCACAAATTATCCCTTGCATGTCTATCTCATGTGATAGACTTCAAGCAAAGAATACCAGGCACTTTTTTTTGTCCTGCATTTGTATAATAGCTACAGCAGTCCTTTAGAAGGCAAAACAATGAAAAAAGTTTGGTCATCAGGAAAGGTAATCAAAAAACAAACAATAATCTCCATGAGAGAGGAAGGAGAGAAAGATGTTCATGTTCTCTTCCAGGAATAATGATGCTGATGTTCACAAATTTGCTTTTCTATTTTGTCTCTGCTTAACCTTCACTCTCCCAAGAGGAATAACACTTGCCACTGACAAATTATTCACATTGTGTCAAATGACACTAATCAAGTAATTTATTAGCATAAGTTTTCAACTGTTCCTCAGAACAACAGCACTAAATAGACAATTAATTCTCAAGTCATGCTGTGGGTATTAATAGCAGCTGAAATGGAGAAGGACAGTTTAGCAGGAACAATTTGGTCAACTGGGTAAACAATATATAAATCCTCAAGTAACTGATTTATTATTTATCTATCTAATATTCGGGTTGATCTATGCAGTCCATAGGGGAAAAAAAAGGAGGTTATTGTGACTATCAGCAAGAAAATACTGCTCACTGCTCCAGGGAAAAGTGAGATTATGGAGACAATATTTGTGATAATTTTGTTTTAAAAACAGAGAATAGTTGAATTATTATTTGAATCATAAAGAAGATGTTAATTTCATCAGTGCACCTTCACATAGTTTCAGACTAATATTATAGCCAGATTTGCAGAATAGTCCATCATTCTCCATCTGCAAATCAGTGTCAACAACTGGATGCTGACAGCCCCCCTCAAAAATTGTCTTTTTAGTCTTACTATGCCGTTTCTTTTACAAGCTCTTTGTTCACAGCAGTCAACAGCAAAATCCTTAAAATCATTCTCTGGGAATGTTTAAAATAAAGATCAAGGCACTGTGCAGCATGACTCAAGCAAGCTGCCCCAAATGGCACACAAAAAGAGAAATGTGCCAACAAAATGCCTAACCCATATTTTTGGTCTGGAAAAAACCTCAATGTGTGATTCTGATTGACAGAATTAACTTGATTAACTACTGTTAACTTGATTAACAGTAGCCTTGAAAAACCATATGAGTTATTCCACCATGGTTTATGTTATGAATTGTTGGTATCTCAGCTATTAAAAGAACAAGATTGTCAATTTCATATTTAAAACTTAATAAAAAATGTCATCAAATATGGAGCATAAAGATGTTGCACACTTCATGATTTCCTTTTCTCACATGAACAAATTTTAAGTTTGGGTTTAGGTTTAGATTTGCCACAACTTCTAGAGAAACAAAACTATTGCATGAGATGAGCATCTTAAATTAATGCATCCCTAAGAGAACCAAGGCATGTTTTACCATCCACCATCTACTATCAACAAAATTTTGAATTCAGAATGATCCATACTTTTTTATTTCTATGTACATTGTTTCATACTTGCTAGCACATCATATTTCCTAAAAAATATCATTCTCTGCAGCTGTCTGAGCAAAGAACAGTATGCAATCAGACAAGTTTGTTGCAGTTTCTATTGGTTCACCTCCTCCCTGACTCATCTGGTTAAATCAAGTTTATGTGATTAAATGGTAATGAGATTATCAGGAGTATAGAAAATGAGTGGATGTTCTGCTAATGTGCAGAGCTATGGTCTTGTCTTTTGCCCCTGCTTCGCAGAAATCAGGTTGAGAACAACACTCCCAAGCGGCAAACAAGGTTGACTCTACCTCAAAACGAAGCAGCTAAGGAAAATTAACTATTTTGAAAGAAAATTATGACAATGAAACAGAAGTCTTAGCAGTATGTTGATCACACCATGTAATATTATAGTAATTTAATAGCAAGAAATATCTGGCATTATTAAGCATGTATATTTTATTTTTATTACTATTATTTCTGATTTACTATTTAAAAAATCCTTCCAGACTTCTATGCATTTAGAGAAGACTACTGAAAGCAAAGTGTGGTGTTGTTTGTTCATTTGTTTTCTTTTGTTAGAACATAAATTGCCTAGTTATCTGTAAGGACTCTAGGTCAGCAAGCACACAGAGGGTTGCTGCTGGGAGTATCACTGAAACTTGGGATGCTTCTGTATTTGCTCAACTGATTCTTCAGGTTAAAAACAAACAGTTTCCTGGGGGAAAAAAAAAATGGAGTTACAAGGCCTCTGCCAAGATAAGCACTGCAGAAATATCCAGCTGTCTGAGTTATATTTGAAGGTCTGATCTCTATGCTGATGAATATACTCTCTGTCAAAAATTGAGAACAGCAGTGGTGCTGCTCTCTTCTGTGATATCTTCATCCTGGCTGACAACTGTTTCTCTTCCCCTCCTCCTAGGCTAGTCAGAATATAGCTGCTGAGAAAAGGTTGGGTTCATTCTGTTTCCATCAGGCTGAATGTGTTTGTTATTTCTTCCTTCCCTCTACACATTATATCCTTCCACTAAATGCTGTTCTGCTCGCTTCTGTGTTTCCACTAATACTGTCATTGCCTAGAAGAAATCGGGAAAACCCAGGTGAGTAGCAGGCCAGATCTTCATTTATCACCTGTAGAGCTGCTGTGCACCTCATTCCTCACTCTTGGCATCCTATTTTTAAACCAAGTACGATTTAATTATTGTTAATTAAAATTACCTTGAGTATTTTTCACACCAACATTTGCCTACTACTGTGTTGATTGAACTGCTGAGCTATCATTTTCATTGCTGGAATTGGCTTTGGAAGGACAGCTCTGTGTACAGTGGCAACAGAGTCTGTGTTTTTTATATATGTTTAAAATTGAGACAACATTTTGGTGTATCATAATAACACTTTAGAAACACATCTAATGTGATTACCTGGACAAGTGCCATGAAGCTGCAGTCAATTCTCTGCTACTAGACATGCAAATTTGGGTATTGTCAAGGTATAGGTGCCCCCTGAGTCTCACAGTTGGTGGGAACTAGCTGATCATTCAGAAATCATTTTCCCTGGAGCCCCTCCCAAAAAAAAATCAGAAGTCCTTGAAGATTGACCAAACATTAACCTGCAGGATGTGCACTACTGCACCATTCTCATTTCTCTGCATCACTGTGGCAAAAGGCAGGCCAAAACATAAGTGGTAAGAAGTAGGGTTTGATGGGGAAGAATTTGTAGCATTTTTCTCTTGCACAGAGGCATGAACTGAGTGGAAAGTGTGTGAGGGCAATAGCCTAAAATTATGGTACTTTTCTTCTGATAAGCTAGAAAAATGTCCACAATTCACTGAAAGTGTCAGGCAAGCTTAAGTGGAGACATTACAATGAATGATAGTTTATGTCTTATTCTTTAAAAATTTCAGAAATATTTCCTCTATTTTGAAATTTCACAGACTCCTGAAAGAGAACATTATACATCTAGAATAAGGGAAAAAAAATTAGGGAATCAAGAGTCATTTCTTTAAATATTTCCCCCCTATTTTGGAATCAAAAAATAATGTCTGTATCAAGAACAGTGTGGCCAGAAGGACCAGGAAATGGATCATTCCCCTGCACTCAGCAATGGTGAGGTCATGCCTCAAGTACTGCATTTGGTTTTGGCTCTCTCAATTTATAAAGGACATTGAGGTGCCAGAGTGGGTCCAGAGAAAGGCCACAAGGTTTGTGAAGGGTCTAGAAACCAGGTCTTAGGAGGAACAAGGAGGGAATTGTTATGACCCACCTCCACTTACGTGAGGGCAACCCAAGTTCTTGTTAATAGATCCAGTGAGGCAAATTAGAGTGAAAAAACAATGAATGACCCGTGTTTGTAAATATAGATATATGCAGGTTTTACAGGTTTTATTTTAGAACAATCTAGTTGCAATGAAGGGCAGATATGTATCCATTTTGGTTGTTATCTATGGTAACATCGTAATATGAAAGATTAAAAATATAACTTTAAAAAATGTATAAAGGAAATATCAAAAGAGAAAGAAAGGATAAGAGTAGAAAGATACAAAACCACCACCCATGGATCTCACAAGGCTTGGTTGTTGCAATTTAGTTGTCCATTGGTGGAAGTGATGGTCTTGATCTGTCAGGAGTGGGGGAAGGAACCTCCAAAACACAAAGTCTGGTGGGTTAAAATACACTCAGGCTAGATGGGAATGCCCTGGTGACTCTCCTGTGTGGCAGCAAGTTTTACATGGTCTCTTGCAACACACACTTTTGGATCGTGTGCAGTCCTTCAGTGGAAGGCTTCAGGAATGGATCTGGGCATCTCTGATGGTTTATGACACCTCCTTGGCTGCCTCTTACATCAGTGTAGGTGAGCCAGTTATGCCCCATCAGACCTTCCCTGGGGGAAGAAGTGTGGGGCAGTTTTACAACTCAGAGATTGTGTAAGGGAAGGCAATTGGCCCTCCTAAAATCCCACACTGCAGGATTTGCCTCTTATTGGACTCAAAGTCCAGTTTTAAGCCCCCAAGTGGGGATTGTTCACCCCCTCTGTCCTAGGCACACTAGCCATTACACCCAAAAAGTCACCTCCTCCCTCAAGGGATGCAAACCAAGTCTCACCAAAGCATCCCAGCATCTCCTTAAATGGGCAAAAGCTTTGAGTAATTAATCATTAACTGTCCAGTCTCTTACAGGAGCTGGGTTTGTTTAGTTTAGAGAAGAGGAAGCTCAAGGGGAATCTCACTGCTCTCTACAACCAGCTGAAAGGAAGTCGTAGTAGATGGGGGGCATGTTTTCTAGCATGCCTGCAGTGACAGGACCCGATGAAACAGCCTTAATTGAGATCGGATATTCAGATTAGATATTAGAAAAAATAAATACTGTTAGGGTGCTCAGACACTGGGATAGGTTGCCCAGGGAGGTGGTGGAGTCATCATCCCTGAAGGTGTTCAAGAGGCATCTAAATCTGGTAATGGGTGATGTTTTAGTGATTTGGGGGTTTCAGTAGTAGTGCTGGGTGGATAGTTGGACTGGATGATCTTGAAGATGTCTTCCAACCTACATGATTCTTTATGACTTTCTTATTCAAACATTCATTCAGAAACAAAAGAACACATTTCAATGTACAGAAACATCTTTTAGAATACTGATGGAAATTTCTAGCGCCGAGTATCCATAATACTAATTTTAGCTGATTCATATTCCACAAAGGCTCAGGATCTAGGAAAGAAAACTCCCTTGTCCTGGTTTCAATACTTTTCCTAAATATTATTTTAATAGATATTTGAGGGACCGAAAGAGGAATAATTTTGTTCTCTTACATTTCCCTTTTACACAGAGGGAAATAACTGTACACAAAATTCTGCAAAGTCTATTACAACAAATTGCATATAACTTTTTAGACACATAAGACCCCACGTTTACACAAGGAGAATTTAAAGTAATCTTTGAGAGGAAAATACTGTCAGCTTTTTTTCTGACTTATTGAGCAATGTAATATCAACATTTCATTATCCAAAAACCTTAGGCTAATTTCTCTCTTTAACATGGTTTGATGACCAGGAGAGATGACTGCTGAAAGTGGTACACAAGGTCTTCACATGCAGGCAAGTAATTTTTAAAACCTGCAGTCCAGGGAATACCACAGATTTTGTCATCATTACTCGATTAAAAAATAGAAGGAACATCACTGGGCTCAGGTTTTTTAAAAGTTATGAAATTTTGCACATATTACTGGGGAAAGGTTGTGACTTAGGCAGTTAGGAAGGACTTCAGTAGGTGAAAATTGTCTCTTTCAGTGCTGACTTGTGAATAAGAGAATGCATATATCATTTTGCTTCTTTCTTTGTTCACCTAGACAGCTCAGCAGACCAGTACATGAAGCCCTGTGATGTGACGCTGTATCAGCATCTGAGGTACAACTCTCCAGTTTAGCCCATTCCAAGAAAATTATTAAGGAAGCTTTTCCAGTTGCCAGGACTGCAGTTTAATCTAGCCCTCAGGTATATAATGAATAAGAACATTAGGACTTGATCAATCACAGCCCCTCACTTTACTCTAAAAACTTCTTTTAATGGAGTGGAATAAAAATATCTAGCAAACAATATTTGGCAGTCCTTTAAAATAAATGGTAAAATTTTATTCTGCATCATCCAATGCATCATTCAAAATAAAAAGTCCTTATTCAGCCTTTTTATTAAAAGATTGAGACATTTAACCATCATAAATCTACATAGCGGATCTATGCCTTCAATTTTAGAATGCACAGAAGTAATTAGGCTGACACATCCAAAGTGAATTTCCTGAGAATCTAGGATAAATAATGAAGAGAGTGAAAAAATTTACCTTTTGGTTCTCATGTCTTCTCTGTGTAAGGATTTATCAATTTTTCAATATATGTAAAGAACTTCCATTAAAGTAACAGAAAATCCCCAATTTCTTTAGTCACCCTCATTCAGTCAAAATAACAAGGGAGTATAGTCACACTTATAGAATCAACCTGTCAATTTTTTCCCCTTCCCTTTGCTTATTCTCAGTATTCAGTCTTATGACAAAGAGAAACAGTAAACTTAAAAAAAAAAAAATAACCATCTAGGGTTTAATTCCTTATGCAAGCATACAGGTATTTGATTCCCTTTCCTTTTCTTTTTCCCCATAATGTAAGTATTTGATCTCTAAAAACTTAGGCTTTGAGCTTCCATCCAGAACCTTAGCCTTAAGTTAATATTCTAAATCAAATTGTGAGTTCTAAGAAATAAAACCAAATCCTGTCTCAGTCAACCTCTCTTTTTCCAAAGAAAGTCAGAACCTGCAGAGGACATTTTATGTGACTGCAGTATAGGTTTCTCACACTAGCAAGGTATTTTGGAGTGGGCATGAGAAGAGGAAGGAGGATAAGATACATTCTCCACTCTCCCTTCGCAGGTGCTCCATATGGTTCAGCTTTGTGCTGGTGTATATACATCTTTCATTCTTTACTTTCTCCCATGGGCAGTCATCCATCATCCATCACTGCACTGTGTTCAGCATGCTGCTAGTACAGCCTGCACCTCTCCAGGGGTGCATTCTGCTTCAGTTATGCAAACCCCAACATTATTGCTGTTTTCCTACAGGCCAATATGTTTCCCTGTGCAATTTAAACTCATTAGAGTTACCATACAGCATGCACAAAAAGATCATTTCTCTTTTAAAATGTCTCTGTGTAAAACATTACAAATTCAAATTAGGAGTTCATGGCTTAACAAGTGATAACCCTGGCCTTTCTCAATGTAAGGTCAGCAAAGATTTTCCTTACTGGCAAAAAACATGGATAGTGAATAATGATTTTAGAAATTATATTATTGTTAAAAGGGCAATGCTAATGGTTTCAGCATGTGCAGCAAACTTACTTTTAAATTGAAACACCAAATTGAAAAATATGAAGTGTGCCAACATCAAAAGCAGCAGCTCACTAGGTAATAAGATGAAAGCAGTGTGAAAACTCAGGGAAGCATGTTGAAAATTTCATGTCTAGAATAACAATAATTGTAATAATTATATAAATATTTCATATGTTAATAGCTCTATATGTACTTACAAATCTACACATTCACTTTTATATACCATATATCTGTATGTAATAATCTCCCTTTATAGGAGGTTTTTATATATTCACATATACATGTATACACACACACACACATATATGTACTTTTATATATGCATGCATGTGTATATGTATATGAAAGCTTTGTTTTATATATATATATCCAAGAGTTATTCATTTGAAACTGTGTGCATTTTTGAGTTTTCTTTTATTAAATAAAATCCATAAAGCAGTGATAGGTGTGGCAAACAGGATATGCTGATTACAGTTAAGTACAGACTGACCTTTTAGAGAACAGCAATGATTTGCGTGTGATAATCTCTGCTCTGTATTTTTTCCAGCTTACTCTTCTTGCTACCTCAGACTTGTTAAATTAGTAAATCACACTGTGGCTGATATAGCTACCAAGAGAGGTTGTTTACTGAAGAGTGGATCAGCACATCCTGCATGAACAATGTGTGCTATCTTCAAAATCCCTTTCTTTCCTGCAGGGAAAGCAAAAGCTTCATCATCTCCGCTGTGCCAAATGCATTCTCCTGCAAATGGTACTTCCCACAAAAAAAAAAAAAAAAAAAAAAAAAAAAAAAAAAAAAAAAAAAAAAAAAAGCATAGTGGCATAGTGAAAATCTTCACTCACAAAGAGCCACCCAAGTTATACCTTGCTGCAGCACAGTGGCATCATGGACATCCTTCTGCACAACAGCCCTATGCAGGGATCACTGGCAGAGCTGTGATACTGCTGAGGGCCAAGACATTGCACCTCGTTTGTGAAGTACATTCTGTGAGGAGACAAACGGGAGGCAAAGGGCCAGGGAGGTCTGGGGTCACTGAGTCCATGATTGCTTTGCCCAGGGGCTAGAACCACCAGAAATGTCTCCAAGCTCCTCTGGGTGAGTAGAAATCTGGAGCTGAGCCCTGTATCCAGATCTATCAGTAAAACAGTGCCAGTGAAAAATGTTTCATCCTCAAAACTGTTCAGGGAAATAAATATTAAAAATACAATCAATTCCACATTCACTTCTAGGTAGCAGGGAAACTAAATACAGCTTATTTTTTCAGGCTCCATGTCCCAATTTTTGTAGGTTCTTTTTCCGTGAATTTTAGTGCAATTGCCTACTGCTGTCTTTAAAAGCTAACACTTAAAAGAAAAAACTTTTACCTGGGTTTCAGTCAGGCCTCTAGAATTAATTCTCTTCTGACAAAAGAAAATGTGGTCCTAGTGCATTACAGTGAACTGCAGGGGAAAATATTCATAGTTAGATGTCTAAGTGGCTAATCTGCTGCTGCTGACACATGGTCTAACTGATACAGTGTCTAATACCTAGCAATTAAATTACATTGAAAATGAAAGGAGGTTTGAAACTGAGTCCATCAAGACAAAGAACACTTTAAAATTTCAAATTTCAAGTACTGGAAGACTACTCTTAGGATTTTCTAATCTATTATCAATACTTTAAAAAAAATTTCAATATTAAGTAGGCAGTGGGCAACCACTAAACACTCTATAGATTTAGTGCTCATTCTAGATAAAATTGCGACATGTACACCGCTAGAATACAATAATAATTCAGTGTCAATTGCAGAGTTCTTATTCTAAAGTGCACTTTTTAGTTACAATATTTTATGTGAATCATTAATTCTTACACCTAAAAGTATGTATTCCTAAGCTATAAAAGATATGGTACATCCTCATTCTTTACAGTCTGCAAAAAAAACCCATCCTGATACTGATAATTCTGAAGCAGATATAAAAGATGACAGCACTAGTTGGTTTTAGTAGCATGTACTGCATTCTTTTATAAAGCTATTTAATACAAGTCTGCCTCCTATAATGCTATTTAATGCAAGCCTGCCTCATGCTGGTTTCCATTTCCACTGATGTTCTCTACAGCTCATCTGCTCTAAAAAGAGTCAGATCTATTTTCAGGATATCCAGGGTAAATTGAAGGAATCAAATTATTCTTGCCTGTCACAGATTAGGCTCAGGTCCTAGTAGTTGCTCAGTTTTGGTCGGTGGCTGTTGACCCCCAACATCCACAACATCCATAAGTGCTGCTTAGCAAGGTGCAAGCTGCTGTTCGCGGGCTTTGCAATATCCACCAAAACATCCACAATAACAGCCATGAATAGAAAAGTGATGATGTGCTATCAATGTACAGTTCTATATTACAAATCAATACTTCTAGTTTAAGTCTTTTCCTACATTTTCAAAGCAATCAGAGAGAGAAGTTATTAAGATCAAAACAAACCCACAATAGATTTTTGAGAAACTGGAGAGGGCTTTTCCATCATGAATGATTCCCCATTTTTTTTCTGCATTATATAACAATTCTTCAACACAAATTATGAGGCTTTTTAAAATTTATTGTTATCAGCTTCATCAGTTTTATTGGAATTGTACTTGTCTGCAACAATTGTGGCTTTCTTTTCTACAATAGTCTTGCTTCATGACTCAAAAAAATCTTGTTGAGCCTCTCTCTTTATCCTAATACAAAAGGCAGCAGTGTTGGATGGATTCAGTAACAAATACTCGAAAGAGGTTGAATATTCACTATCAGAATCAAAATGCAAACTCTTCCTCTCTTTCTGGGCAACACTGAAGTAGGGATTTGATGATATTCTAGGGGTGGGAGAGTTTATTTACAAAAAACAATTATTAAACTTCTAATTATTAATCATCTACATCATGTAAGGATGAGCCTTGATCTAGTAAGTTAATGAACAGGAGTTTCTACATGCTTAAAAAAGATTGAGTAGCCCTAAAACTCCAAGAAATGAGCAGGCAAATAGGGATTATTTTCAGTGAAACTGATCAGACAGACTATAAAAATATCTGAAGAGGGTATCACAATTGTTTTCATGTTTTGCAAAAGGGATGGCAAAATTTTGAGGGAGGTTTTAAAGTGCTCTCAGAATATTCCCATATTCTTCCACAGACATACTTTATCTGTTATATTTTAGTTGCACTGAGAAATGCAGTTGGAAGATGAAGCCTTGAAGAAGCCTATAGTTTTAGACTAGTTCCATTTATCTTTCCCTTAATAATATGTTTGGGTTTTAGTTACAGTACTTTGTGATAGCAGTTTGAGAACCAAGTAGTGTCAAAATCTTAAAGATTTAGGGATCTTAGTATGAAAAATAACAATGAATTATATTACAAGTGTATATTTGTTCATTTACCCACAGTACAAAACATGAAATTTGGAAATTCTTGCTTGAAATCCTGTTCTTGTTCCAGGTTTACAATTTCTCTCAGTATAATTAGTAGGTCAGGTAGTGAAGTTCATGGACCAGATTTTCTGAGATACTCGGATATCTAAATATGCAGCTGAGTATCTAGAAGGACTGGCTCTAGGCATGTAAATGCTGCATAATGTTTAAAACTCTCACTAATGACCTTTGACATTACAAACCTATGCAAAGATTACTTTGAATACAGGAACAAAAATTTCAATCCTCTTAATCAATGACTGCTGAACAGACACGTTCTGAAATGCAGAAGAAAAGGTACCAGTGAATGAAGAAATTTTAAGCATTTCAGATGAACTAGATGAAAATTTCCTGTATATAGTTGAAAGATAAACACTAATTTTTTTGTGCAAAGCATGTTTCCTCGATTGTATGTGAAAAATATATCTGTACATTCAGAAAAAAAGAATTAGGCAGAAACTACCTATCATAAAAATGCAATAAATAGGTTTTTACTGTCCTAATACATCTATACAGAAATAATTAATACAATTTTAAGCAAATGGAAAAGTTTAAGAGATAAATGCAAGTCATGGCAGCATCAGACTCCAGTTTATACTGAGGTAGTTGATCCTGTTTTTTGGACTCCACAAATATATTGCTGTGAGACATAAACCAGATAGTTTTGCATCATCTTGTTAGCACTATTCTATATTGCACACCCTACATGCTTCCATGTAGGCATACCCTCTCAAGCTATGTTGTCAAAAAGACAAAAATTCAGTTTCATCTTTTCCCACATGGAGTATGTGGGGTTTCCTGAAGGAAAAGACACATATCTATTTGTAGCCTCCACTGGGACCTGCAGTTCAAGTCCTGTCTTACATCCAGGCACTGTCCTTGTGTCAGTATATCATATATAATCAGCTGCAACTCATACTTCATACCAAGGACACAACAGTACTTAATAGCCATTAAAAGTAATTAATGGTCTTAGAAGTTACATGTTTGGCAGCCTATGCCTATGGCTCCTTAGCAGAGGATGGCTTTCTGTAAGCCATCTCACACATAAACCATAATCCCAGACCTCAGAGCTACTGAAAATGCTTTTATAGCCACTTTGATGTGATTGAAATTCCAGTCAGACTGTAACTTTTCCAGCAAGTTTTCCACTCAGAAAACCTTGGTAAGACGGACTGGTAGCTGCCTGGTTTGGATACTTTCCACAATGAAGTATTTTCTGTACCTGTCACTAGAAAACTCCAGGCTCTGTGACTCTATCCAGGATTATATTTCCTGTCCTCCCTGGTACTACTCATCACTTCCCACAGCATGCCAGACTTTAAGACAAATATTCTTTGTCACAGATCAATAATTAAGAATCCACCTCCCATCTACTGTCCCCTCAATGTTCAGACAGATACTGGCTCAGATACAGGAGCATGCCATTTGAGGTAGAATATATGTTCTATGCACAGCAGACCTTCCCCTCACAATTTCAACCACAACATTTTTACCTTAGTTTGCAAAATCATAAATTAGATTGCAGTTCATTATTTTATCTAACACTGAAAAACCAAGTCACAGAATTCATTTCCATCAACGTTCTACAACCTTGAATTTCAAAATACTGGGAAAATACTCTCTGGGGAGAGGTTGTATTTTCTTTCTTTGCCTCATGTTTATAAGGTATGATTTTGTATTCCTTATGTAGTGGCAGTGGCCAATAAATGCCCTTCTTAAAAAAAATAAAATAATTCAGTTTCTCTGTTTTCATCATGCTCATTGACACCTTAGACATACACGTGCACACAGCACATGCACACCTGAGCATCTGTGGATTTCTCTTTTCTCAAGCAGAAAATATTGAAGGAACATAAAAACAAAAATAAGGAAAAGTATATAAACAAGTCAAACATATGATGATCATTTCCTGGCACCTGGATATTAGATGGACTTCTTGACCTGGAAGTAGAATTTTCTGATGAAATCAGAGAATAAAATTTAATCCAAAACTGTGTAAGTCAATGATTCTGGAACACAGTCAAATGTTTAACAAGAAACCATGAGTGCACAGCCCTAAATTTTGATGATAGTTTAAGTCCTAACTACATAACCATAAAAAAATACAAAGCATTTAATGAGTTAAACAGGCATCCCAGACTAAAAAGGTAAATTACATCCACATTTGGAGTTTTATTCAAACATTTGTATTCCTCCCAACACCTCTCAATAATCAGAACAGGCTGTTTTGAATCATTAGCAAAACAAGAATCAACCATTAGAGCTGATAAAAATCATAATAACTCTAATCAAGTTAGTGAATTATGAAGTCAAAAAATAAAAGTGATAAGTGGTTTCTGTTTGAATTAATTAAAGCTGTACAAGTTTTTATCAGAATATTGTTCAGGAGTAACTCAGCCATATGTATATCCCTCAAGAGACACTTACAAATTATGACATATTTCAATAACTAAAGTGACCTGAAAAAAGTTCACAACACAAATAGGCAGCATCAGCTTTAATCTGCTTTTAATTTACTTTACACACAGAAATGAGCTGGTGTGAAGACCAAAGTCATACTGGAATCAGTGTAGAAACAGTGGAAGCACAACAAATAATCATGTCCTATTTTTGGCTCTTTGCCCTAGCAGCCCGTTCTTTCATTATGACTTGTTAAAGAGAACAAAACATTCATTAAGACAGATTTCAATTTGTTCTTGCCCTGTGCTGCAGGTCATCCTTTTGTTTTCCTTAGGTTGAAAGCCTGCTTGGTGCTCCCCACCCCACTCACCCCAGCTTGCACAGCAGGAGTGACTCACCCTACACTTTGGCCTTTAAGGACACATTGCAGCGCGAGTGCTTTGTCTGCAAGGAACAGTGGAGAAATGCAGCTACACTAGCTGCTTTCATCTTAAATGGAAGAACAATACTGTGGAAAAGGCACCCTTGCATCTAGGATATAACATCCTAGTGAAGTTCTTTACAATGAAAGAAAGATTCTTTCTACTGAACAAGCAGCTAGAGCTTCACACTGTGCATTAGAAAGATGAACACGGAGGGCTCACATCTTCATACAAAATTGTCACTAGAGGGGTTAAAAGAAATTATTAAAGTCTCTTCTTTTATCTGCAAAACCAAACACCTGTAACCCATGCTAACAAAAGGAGAGCTTAGCCAATTCCCTTAGATCAATCAAGAGTAATAGCTACATCTTAAGTGACTGTAACCATAACCTGAATTCATACAGTCTTTTTACTCACCCATTGCTAAAGTGAATCCATTAAATCACAAAATCAGATCAAGGGGGAAAACGGCAAGAACAGGAACAGAACAAGAGCCTGTTTTTCAAAACCATAACCATTCAAAATGAATGAAAAATGATGTTGCAAGATGACTGGGTCCACTCCATTAGAGCATAATAATTTTTTTTTTTTTTACCTCTGTTCTATAGTGGCTACTTTCAAATAAGAAGCTTTTTGTTAAACTCATAATAGGAATAATGATTTCAGTGAATAATGCTCTTAAAAACCACTAGACTGAGGAGATCTGCTAGGTAATGCCTATCTCTTTGATAGATTTTGTGATCCCTAAAGTACCACCATAGCTTGCACTACGGACACAGAAAAATACTATACTACCATGCTGATATATTATTGTAACACAGAATGAGCGACTGTTCCCAGGGCTCTCATTTGACTATATTTATGCCAGTTATAGTTTCTATATATACATCCACACTTGCAGTGAGTGGTCTAAAACACTGTTTTGAAAACTGCATGCTTCAAACCTCCAGGACTAATCCTTAAAAATTTTCAGGCATATTCAGGAATAAACTCTTGGTCATTTTTCATCAAAAGGGCACTATGTAGAATTTCAAATTTCTGGATCTGTAGAGAAACTTCAATTTTTTTTTTAAAATATATTTTACCTTCTTAGAAGAGGAAAAAGAATATTGATCTTATCACACAAAAGACAATTTTGAATAATACTGATGAAAGGTTTCTATTAATATTAATAACAGTAATCTGTTTGACTAATGGGTAAAACATGGACTGAAGAGGTCAGAAGTTAAAAAAAAATTGCTAAGTTGCTCCAGGATCTGATCCAAACTCCCTGAAATATAGGCAGAACTTTCCAGTGGGCTGACCTACAGTGAATAAGAGAGAATGCAGGAGTCCTTTTGAGCCCAGTGAGAGACATACTTGTACAGAGTATTCCTGATATTCATTATCATTCATAATATTAACTTTGCATGCAGAGAAATATTTGTGAATTTTAAAAGTCTTTTCTGCTATCTTAAATATTCACAGATAAAAATTTGGGCAGGCGTCCTAGTTTTTCTCACAGGTGCTGTGAAGTGGTGGAATCTAGAGCCATGTGGGCATGACTAGTTTGCTGTTCTATACCACCCACATCATTGCTGCTGGGTGTGGTACTAGGAGGGGTGGAGCAGTGCCGTGCAGCCTGGATGATCCTGCTTGGGTGTTCTTCATTGTCTTGGGGAATGCCAGCCTCAGAAATGTCCACCATCCTGCATTTGTCTCAGGAAAACCTCGTGTCACTGCCAGGCTGTGGAATCATCCACCATGTTGTCTTTGCCTAGGCAGCCATATGGGGCTCGTCAGGGTGCTGAGCACCTTTCTGTGTGCAATTCACCCCCTCTTTCATATACTTTTGTTATTAATATTGTTGCTGTTACTGTTCGTACCTTATCCCATTGATCACTATCAGTAGATGGTTGTCTCAACCCATAGCCTCTGCCTTTATCTCTCTCTCAATGGAGGGGGGCATGGGGAAGAGGGAGGACTTAATTGGAGTCTAATTTCCTGCTGAATTTAAACCACTACAGCAGAGCTGCAGGAAGGAAATCCTCTTCTGTGTAACCCGATTGAGAAATTATTAAACTCTCATTGAAAAATTATACCCTGCACCACATTAATAAGCACTTTCTAAAGTATTTTTCATAACTATTAAATTCCTTTTCATCTAACACTATTTTATGATCTCCTTTGGTTTATTTGTGCTAAACTTTATTAAAGAATGTACAGCAGTCTGTCAATAGACTATACTGTAATTATACAAAACCCATACTGATATTCTTTATTTTATGGTGTCAGCCTCCACTGTGTTAACCAGAGCAGAACTCTGCCACTGCATCAGACTATAAGCATACTATCAAAGTGCAGTTCACTGTGTGCTATTGCACATCCTCACACTACTCATCCCTGACAACTCACTCTAAATTACTACTTTGCAGAAGTTGAACTCTCTTGAGTAAATCTTTTAAGCTAATTTTCCCTCATTTTTCATTTTTCACTCTGTTATTCCAGATTCAATCTATTTGTACTGCTGTCAACCACTTATATGTATGGATATATATATATTCCTAAATGTGCATATATTAAGCATATTTGTATCCTTTTCAAGCCATTAAGATAGAAACACCATCTTTATCCCTTTAGACATCCTGCTATACCTCATTAAACTTCTCTCTGTGAACATGTTGCCTGTGCATTAGTAATTTTTACTATTTTGAACACTGATTTCAGTCTCTAATAATTCTACGATTCAGTCCAGACACAGTTAAAATATTTCAACAAAACTTTCATGGATTTATACCAAGGTCTTTTTTTAAAATGCAAATGCACACAAAATAAATTCCATTAGTCTGCTAATTTTGTAATGCTGTGGAAAAGAAGGACTGACAGGAATTCTCAATAAAGTATTAATTGGATCAGTACAGTCTAGGCTTTTTTTTCTCTTGAAATTGCTCAACTTCTGCATCTTCTGTCCTGACAGAAACATATGATTACTACTTTTAATACATTTTCTATGATTATTACTGAAATTTGATGACCTTCTGTGAAAAATAGACTGATGCTACAAATATACATTTCTACCCCTTACCTGCCTCATCAAAATGAAAAAATGTTTAAAAGACATTTAAAATCTACTTTTCAAGAATAGATATTTTATGCTGAAAATTTTTGTATTAAATGTACAATAAAAGAAAGTTAGGGAAAGAAAGGTTTGAATATGACCACTCAGGCACAAGAAGAGAAAATTATATACCAAAAGAGCAGATGTACCTTGGATATTAATTAATGTTATTTCTTTTTAAGGTCTCTGTATTTTTTAAATTTCTTTTTATTTTTTAATTTAATGACATTTTTAAGCAGAAAACTGCAAAAATGCAGACCAATCATCATACTATAGCATTTAATTATAATTTGAAAACATTGTATACAAGCTTAAGAGCTTCCATATAAAGCAGAGAAGGGTCAAACTCTTCTGTTGGATTCAGGAGGAAAAATCTGTCTGGTGGAAATCATCATCTGGCCCCAAAACTGTGCTGAGAAACTTATTTGACTCTGAATCACACCAGTCCCATTCCAAAATACCCCAGGAGAAAAGTTCTTGAAGAACTATCCAGAAATTCCAGATGAGGGAAGCAGAGGAAACAAAAGAGCAGGCATGAGGATTTCAGATGAATGATACTTAGGGCTGAAGACAGTGTTTTTATTTTGCATTTTTTATTGAGGAGTGATTACCCACAGTAAAACAAAATGATTCGGAGTTTGCTTGGGGCTTTATTTTTTTTTTCTTCAGGAAGAATAACTGGCTCCAGGGTTAAAATGACTTTGTGATCATATTTTGTGTCTACATATATGGATTCATCTCTATTTGTATGGAAATAACACTCTTCCTGTTCTCTAGACCAATTCTATTTGAGTCTGGACACTGGTCATGAAGTTGCTTGTACTACAAGTTAACAAAATTTTAGTGTGAATCATCAATATTTACTGCTTTTTAAACTTATGTATGTAACAAATAAAAAGCAGAATAACAGGCAGGGCAATTTGGGTATGTATGGCACAACAGGACAGCATAAACTTTGCAATACAGGAAGAAACTCATTTCACTGAAATGCAATCCCCAATTTGCCCATGAGTTTGGCTGCCTGGCATTGGTTGATTGTTTCTTCCAATCCCCCCTCCCTTCAATTTCACTTTACATCTTCTCCAGTTACACTCTTCTATTTTATCCAGTATTATTTGAAGTGTTCCCCTGTAGGGAACCTCATGGAATTAATGGCATATTATCCTTTTTGTTTGATAGGTGAGTCTAAAGACTCAGACACTTCTCTTTTCAGTAAGATCATACGATTATGAAAAAATTTCATGGGAAAAATCAAAATTATTCACTTACAGAGGCAAAGCAAAAAAATATTAAATAATAATAACAAATTATTATTATTATGGTACCGTGCAAAGACTTTAATTTTGTTTGCTTTCTAGCACGTGGTCTAATGTAAGTGGATTTCTGGACATAAATGTTTAGATTTTTTTGAAAGTCACTTCTCCTTATTTCTTCCAAATAGAGCTACTTCTGCTAACTTAATTCCTGTCTTTGCATGATTATTTGTCAAACTTATAAAAGCCTAAAATAATTAAACCCAAAGACTTTAGAAAGTGGGTTGTAAAATTCTGGCTTATGGTTTATTATTTCACAAAATTAAAATATGCAGATGAAAATTGTCTCATATTGCATCTGAGGTATTTAGACACTTAACATTCTAATTTCATATTTTAGATTTCAAATAGGACAGCATCAGAAACTGTTCTGAGAAATAAAATTTTCACATATTTTCACGTATTTTCACATATCATTCCAGAAATAAATAAAAAATCAAAGAGAAGGACAAAATCTTTTATTAAAATTCTTAGAAACTAAAAATTAGATAAAAACATCCAAGAGAAAATATTTAATTTATTGAGAGATTATTTAATAGTAACTAACTTATTATGGTGGATAGAATAACCCAGTATCCATAATTGACAGAAGATCCAAGAGAAAATATTTAATTTATTGAGAGATTATTTAATAGTAACTAACTTATTATGGTGGATAGAATAACCCAGTATCCATAATTGACAGAAGATCCAAGAGAAAATATTTAATTTATTGAGAGATTATTTAATAGTAACTAACTTATTATGGTGGATAGAATAACCCAGTATCCATAATTGACAGAAGATGAGACCATGATTTTACCTTGTATCCATAAAATGCCTTTCACAATGCAATCTTAATCCTAAATTCACATTGCAGTCATAAGAAGTAAGCTAAGTAGCAGCACCAGCAGGAAAGATTATTTTAAAATAGAATTCACACAAGCTAGAACCTTCAAAAAGGTATACATAACACATTGAATTTACCCACGTGCTTAAGCATTTTAAGGATCAGGGTCTATGCTAATGATAAAACTGGTAGGCAAAACATGCAGATGGGTGAGGTCAAGAAAGAGGAAAGGAAGAACAACAGTAACACAAAAATATGTTCCACACAGAATGTGTGAGCTGCTGCCTGCCAAGTGGTTAGCAGTAGGCAGCACTGTGTAGGCATCGTGGAGGAAGCCAGGCGTGCAGAAAGAGCATGAGCTAGAGGTCTGCTTGGCTTCTCATCTTGGAGCTTCATATGTACCACATGGAAATACTTGTTCAAAGTCAGTCCTAATATTTCACAAGTGAAGAAACATCAGAATCATACCTACTGTTCCCCTGTCTTCTAAATGCCTAAATCAGCTAAATTATCTAGCTGGACAAATTTACCTTTTCTATTTAAATACTTTAGGGACAGAGCAGTGACTCACCATACAGAATATATGCAGCTGGAAGTTTCTTATATTACTTTCTATGGCATGTTTTCCCAAAATTTATTGTATTCAAAATGAATTATTTGGCAATAAAACCCATGTGGTATGTTTAAGATTTTGTAGCAGTAACATTTAGTCTTCATTATCTGCAGAAAATTTGGCAGCAGTGGGTTAACAAGAACAATATGATATTTAACCAAGTACAAAGTCTTGCACCTGGGGGAAGGTAACCAAACAGCCCAGTACAAAATAGGATTGGTGTGGCTGGGGATCAGCCTTGCTGGGATGGCTCTTGGGGTCCTGGTGGACAACAAGTTGAACAAATCAGCAGTCCATTTCTGTATCAACAAATGTAAATCACATTCTGTATTGAATCTGCAGGAGCATCACTAGCAGAGATAGAGTAGAATAGAGGGGCTCCACAGGAGAAGCTTGAATATGATCAAAGGACTGGAAGACCTGCCTTGTGAGACTGAAGGTGTTAGGTCTTTTCTCCCTGGAGAAGAGATGGCTTATGGAGAAATTATCCCTGTATTCCAATATTTAAAACATGGCTATAGAGAGAACAGAGGCTCTTTCTTCACAATGAGTGATATGGAGAAGACCAGAAGCAATAGGATAAGTTTCATCTCAGCACAAAAAAAAGACATTACCTGCAACCATTCACTGGAATGGGCTGTGGCAGAGTCCACATCAATAAGGGTTTTGAGATGCAATTGCACAACGTGCTAGATAATCTCATCTAGTCTCCCATTCTCATGAAATACTGGATCAGATGATCTTCCAAGATCCCTTCCAAAATGGTCTGTCCTGTGATTCTATGATATTTGTCACTATATTTTGTAATTGTGATTTTATAATCTTAATTTATAACAGGTTTTCTTCACTTTTAGATCTAAAGAGTCTTAGACTTGGATCTGCTGCCTCCATATGATTCTTTTATCAATTGGAAGGAAAAGTCAATGTAGTTCTATTAAGCAGATTTCATGTTACTGTGAAGAATCATCTTATACAGTTAAAAAGAAAACTTACAAATCACCACTATTTTTTTAACTGCAGTGCTAATATGGAATTCCACTACAAACCCACAACCACAAGAGATAAACATATTTCCTTTGTATAAGAATTTAAATCAGGTTAATAGCACTGTAAATTTCATAAATTTCTTATGTTAGAACTAGCACTCTAAATCTGTAAATTGTTCCAACCAAATTAATCTAACATTGTGTGTTTGAGAAAGCTAAGTAGAAACCATAAGTATTCTTTAATCTTAGTGAAACCAGAGTTATTTACAACTCTTTTTTTTCATTACCAGAAACAAGTAATTGACCTTGTTTGTAGAAACACATATTTACCTTTGAAGCATATCTTCCATGTGTTGCACAGAACACTGTTACTACAAAGCACTGTTGGTTAAGCATATTTCCTGCTAAATTACCTGATCTCATTTTCAAATTTTTGTAACTTTAACACCCTAATATGTTGGACTGAGATTTTGCATCCCAGACATCAGCCAACTGAAAATTTATTTAGCATTGTTAGTGCTGTAAGGGAAACAGAGACAAAAGAGAGGAAGAAAGAATTAGTCCAGATTTTTTTGGTTTTTAATGACTAGTTAAATATGTGTGAAAACAATTAATATAAAATACTGTTGTGGAAGGCAATGTCTGTACTTATCAGTCCAAAATGTTGTGTCTTCTATGCACAGACAGAATCTCTGGGAAAATATGGTTTTAAACCTGACTTGAGAAGGAAAGAAACAAAGTTGATTCTTCACTTGACTGTCTCCCAATTACAAAATTATTCCCTAAAGTCTATTTCTACTGCAAGTCCAGAAAGGTATTGTTTTTAATTTTTCTTTATATCATCTCATCATAGAAAATACAAAGAGAATTCACTTTTTTCATTTTGGCTTTTTTTAGAAGTTTTCTCTTTTAAAGACTAATTTGTGGTGCCTGACTTTCACAGCACTATGAAATTATAAACAGTATTCCAGACAAGTAACTTTTCCCCTAAAAATCTTCGTCAATCCAAACTATACTTAACTATGATATAAATTCATTTTTCTAAGTAGGATGAGTCAAAAAAGCTTGAAACATAAAGGTTAACTAAACATTCTCTCTACTGCTTCCACTGTATACCCACATATTTTTCAGATTCCCTTCCTTTCCCTATTAACCATAGACAGCTATTAACCATGCATGGACAAATTTAATTACTCTATGCAATCAGTGTCACTCCATAACTTTGCCTCTAAACATTTTTAATGGATTTTTGTGGTAGCTGTTGCAAAAAACTGATGAAAGTTTACCTTACTAGGTTAGAAAATCTCTTCCTATGAAGGTATGACTGTTCAGCTGCAGTGTCTCACTAAAGATCATAGATACTTAGCCTCTTGCATGCATAGCTTTAAAATTATTTTTCATTTGCCTTTGTGCACACTATGTGTGAGGCAATAAGCCTAGCATATCTAAGCCTCTCTGTAACACAAGATCCATCTTTGATTATGACATTAAAAGGTAATTCCCAGATCTCGAAAGCAAGTTAAAATCCTTCACTCTTTCCTAAACAGCAGCAGCTGAATACAAGATAACAAAGTATCTAAAATAGCTGATTGCATGGAAAAAAAACAGAACTAAATTTAAATTCCTATAAAACTCACAAATTTTAAACCAAAGAAATTAAATGCAAATATTTTGACAAAATATGGATGAAAGACAGGTCTTTAGGGTATTCAAAATAAGCATGGTTTGATTTCAGGTTTGATTGAAACAGCTAGCCCAACAGCAATACATCTCTGTGAAATGGAAAAGCTGAGTTTCAAAATGTGAAGAAAACAAAAAGGTTGTAAGACACTGTACTGATTTAGGACTTCCTGGAAGCCTTTGCCAGCAGGATGTCTATGGATCTCAGCCTTCTTTTTCAGAAACTAATAATACTTTCTGCCCTTTCTCAGAAGTCTGGCACTTCTATGCTCATGTTGAGTGTAGAACTGTGAATGCAGCCAAATGGAGTCTCCATCTGCCCAGATCTATAGGAGCTGTGCTACCGTGCTTATCTCAGTAAAAATATGCAAAGTTTTCTCCGTGTATTTCATTATAATCATTGACTAATTTTCTTTCCCTGTGTTTTTGACAACTTTCACCTGCTCCCTTCCTGATAACAAAAATGCAAGATGAATTGGCACCATGCCTGTTAACAGAGACTTTGGCCCAAATTAACTCATCACCACATAACTGTGTTAGATCAATATAACGTAATTTATTTCCAGCATTTAATTTCTATTAATATCTCATAATAATACAGTCATCATGTCAAGGATTACTGTCTCGAATGCTTTAAGCAATGAAGTTACATCCAGGTTCTTGGGAAGTATTCTCTCTCATGTAGGTAAATTACAGAATCATAGCATAGTTTTGGTTGGAAGGGACCTTTAAAGATCAGCTTCTCCAAACTCCTGCTGTAGTCAGGGACACCTTTCACTAGAATAGTGATCAAAACCCTATCCAATCAGAGTATTTTCAATGGTGGAGTGGCAGGCAATAACCAGGCAGCAGACATATTCATGGTCAAAGACTGTGCCTTTCATTGTAAGTAGAAGCTTATTAACAATTTCAAACATGTAAGAATTGCTTCTTTTGCTATAAGAATTCTTAATAGAGCTGTTGTCATTTTTATTTACTCCTAGTAATACAATTGCAATGAGCCAAATCACTTGGTAAAATTTTGCTGTTCAGAATGTAAAATTCATTTTCTAGACACTCATTTCTATGAATGAGTACACTATTCTCTGCTCATAAATTATAGAAGAGGTTTTAAGAAAATGTAGACTTTGGAGTTAGAGGTCTAAGAGTTGTTTATGCGCAGAACAAATAGAGCAAACATGTCTACATAGCAAGGACTTTATCACCTCCTATATTAAGCTGGTAATGGCTACTGGGATAATGAAATTTGGTTTTGCTTGAAGTTTTGCCTCCATATGTTTTATGTCCAGAAATACTCTGAATGCAATGATGAAAAACACTTACGACTTATTTCCTTCTTTCCATTTTAATAATTTAAACTGTAAACCTACTACCAAAATATGTGGTCTGCAAAATAAATATTCAAACATATAGTTATTTGCATTAATATTCAATAGGAGAATTACTCTCAAGCAAGAATACTTTTAGGTGAGTACAGTAGTCCTTCCAAAATGACATTTTCTAAAATCACACTCATCTGAATCCCACACAGAAGACTATGCAGTCAGCTAAATTCCTGTGCTTTCTCTCTGCTGCCTTCCCTACTAGTGAGCTGGTCTGCAAGTGTGGTGGTTTGACCCTGGCTGCACACCAGGTGCCCACCAAAGCTGCTCTATCATCCCAGCCTCAGATGGGCAAGGAAGAGAAAATAGAGCAAAAAGCTCATGAGTAGAGATCAGTTAAGGGAGACATAACTCACTTGTTAACATCATGGAAAAAACAGATTTGGGGAAAATAACTTAGTTCAATGCCAGTTAAATCAGAGTACAGTAATGATAAATAAATTAAATGTTAAAAACACCTTCCCTTCCACTGCCTTCTTACCAGGCTCAACTTTATTCTTGATTTTCATTTCCACCTTTTCCCCCGCAACTGCATAGAGGACAGGGAATGAGAAAATGATCAGTTCATCACATGTTGTCTCTACTGCTCCTTCCTTCTCAGAAGGAGGACGCCTCACACTCTTCTACTGCTCCAGAATGTGGGACCCTCCCATAGGAGACAGCCCTCCAACAACTTCCGCAAAATGTGTCTTTCCCATGGTAGCTCTTAATGGATTGCTCCAGCATGGATCCTTTCAGGGTGCAGTCCTTCAGGAACAGACTGCTCCTGAGTGTGTCCCCTGTGGAATCACAAATCCTACCAGCAAACCTGCTCCAGCATGAGCTAACTTCCTCACAGGGCCAGAGGATCTGCCAGGAGCCTGCTCCAGCACAGGCTTCCCATGGAATAACAGCTTCTTGCAGATGTCCACCTGCTCTGGCATGGGATCCTCCAAGTACTGCAGGTGGATCTCTGCTCTTTGTGCTCCTCCATGGGCTACAGAGGCACAGCTGCTTCACCATGGTCTGCACCAGGGCCTGCAGGGGAATTTCTGCTCCGGTGCTTGGAGCATCTCCTGTCCTCCTCCTCCTCTGACCTTGGTGTTACAGAGCTGCTTCTCTCACACAGTCAACTCCTCTCCCTGGCTGCAGATGCAGGTGCACAGCAGTTTTCTT
Source organism: Hylia prasina (assembly GCA_013397195.1). Taxonomy (NCBI): domain Eukaryota; kingdom Metazoa; phylum Chordata; class Aves; order Passeriformes; family Sylviidae; genus Hylia; species Hylia prasina. The sequence continues at coordinate 217,737 of VYXD01001701.1, read as the reverse complement.
CTTTCTTAAAACCACAGAACCCTAAAAGCCTCTTATCCCAGAGGCACTACCACCGTCACTGATGGGCTTGGCCTTGGCCAACGGTGTGTCTGTCTTGGAGCCAGCTGGCCTGTCATGGAGCCAGATGGCGTTGGCTTTGTGTTGGACAAGGGGGAAGTTTCTGGCAGCCTCTCAAAGAAGTCAACCCCGCAGCCCCCCACTACCAAAACCACGGAAAGCAAACCCAGCACAGGAAGAAAAACAAGGAGATAAGAACTGTGCAGGTTTTTATTCCATAAAAAGAACATTATTGCTACAAATGAAAACAGAATCAGGGATCCAAGTTAAAAAAGTAGAGACATGTCTCCAGATCATGTTTCCAGAGAGTTGTAGCAAACGTTTAACAAATCAAAATGGTAAATTCCTTTAGAAAGGTCCTACTACAGCCTGTGTTAATGAACTGCTGTCTGCTGTCTAGTCTACTTTAGTGGATAGTGATTCCCTTCAGAAGCATTGCCAGCTACATTGGCACAGGTTTCATGAGATAAAGGGAGTCTGAGCACTGGGATCAGATTTCTGCCCATGTGTTAAGTTTTATTCAGATAGGAGACAGCACTCAAGCATTAACAATCCCTTTTGAGTATCTCAGTATGCAGGTGAAAATTCTTCTGTTTTCCCTGCAAGAATATAAAATCAAGCATTTTTAAAAATATTTTTAAAGTATTTTTTTAATAAATAAATTTTTAAAAAAAAAATCTCATAAAATAATGTGCTCCCTATATCATTGCACAAAAGAAGTTTTTTTGTCTCAAACTGATGCTTTCTTGCATTTTACATATTTTTTTCAATGCTGACTGGGATCAAAGGATTTCCTGGGAGCAGCTGGGTCAGAAGCAGCTGTGGCAAGACTTAACTCAGCCTGTCACCTTGTGAGCAGAAGAGTGGGAGCAGAAGCAATTTCTATGTCATTCACTGGAAAGGAACTCTGACACTTCAGATGGAAATTAAGTAAAAAATGTGAGTGATGGTCTGCCACTTGCCTCTGCTGAGGTACAGCTCACTTGCCTAAATCTGATCTTTCCAAGACACTCATGCTCAGGACTCCAGTCCTTTAGTTTTGCCAGAAAATATACAGAGCTTCTGTCAGTTTTTAAGTCTGTTTGAACAGTCACACAGATGCTTGCTTGTGACTCCTAAAATGCAAAAGACCAAGGCAGACATCCACAATGAGAGCCAAGTATTAACACACCACTTGTAAAGTGAATAGATTAATAACCTTAAAAGGAGAAAATACTAAAGCAATATTAAAGTGAAGTTTTTAAGTACTACTGAGATCAGTTAATTTCCCAAAAAATCCAATCCGTACTTCCACTTCTGTGCAAGATCTCTCAAGTCATATAAGTTATTGATTCCACATGTTTCGGTTTGTGGGGTTTTTTATTGTTTTTTTCTCCAGAAATCACCATAGGGCACTCAGAGACATGTGAAAACAGACTTTTGTGTTTTAAAAACTTCCTTCAAAATGCCATAATCAAAAATCTTCCTCATTCCTTATTTAGCCTTAACCATCCGTTATGTTCATTTGTGTTTGCATCTGTAAGCTATTAACAGTATTATTAACAGTGCTGCAAATTATGGGCAGAAAGTAAGTGTTTGGAAAGTTCTAGCTACACTTTCTCTGGGAATTAGAAGGTAAAAGTACCCGTTGCTATGATTCCTTAAATTCAGGTGTCTTTAAATTTCAGGTGAGTATGTAACTTCCAATGTGCCTTAATTATGCTGCTAACTACAGCTGAGTATGTGCGTCACTGATGTTCTTTAGTGTTTTACTGTTATTGCATCTTATTGACTACAAGATGATAATTCATTAAAATAATAAGTAAGGAAAAGAGAAACTGACTCAGAATTCCAGGATCCACATAGAGAAAAAATCCTTTTCTTGAATCTACTGTCAGAGATCAAAACCACACAGTATATTCTAAATATCCCTGTTTCAATTAGTTTTTCTGACAATAAGTAATAAACCTGCTATCTGATGTGCAGAAAAAGGAAAGGAGAAAAGTATATTGGGAAGCACTACAATACTGACACCTCATATAAGCTATGACCAGGAGTTATCAGCAATCAAGGAGGAAATAAGGAACACAAGGAGGTATGAAAATGTCATACAGGAATTTTACAGCACAAATATTAGCATTATTTCAGGAAAACAGCAAAAATAGTCTCTGTTTTGATGGAATAACAAAAGAATTAGACACATAAGTCTGCTATACACCACTTCAAAGACTGAAGCTGAAAGTCTAGACTCGCTCCTTCTGCTTTCTGGCAGAAAGACAATGGCACAGTTCATACTTTTTCAGCATCAGAGTTCCCTGAAAATCAAGTAATGCTTCTGGGGGAACCTTCTAACCCCTCACTTTCAACAGCGAACCCTTCACCTTGAGTCCTATGCCAAATTATGATTTTTTTCCAGATCTGTGACTGAAAGAGTTTACTGATTTATGTATGCACAGAATCCTCATTTTCCTTTTTGCCCATCACTCAATGGTACCAGACAAGGACTGTATTCAGTCCAAGAGCTGTATTCAGTCATCACATCTGTAACAATTTTCTCTTACAGGAGACATACATATTGGTTCACACTCATCTCCTTTAGAATGAAACAATTTTGTGAGGAGGAAATAAGGTTAAATATGTAATAAGTGAATCCAGGCACCTTCCACTGTACCCAGATCAAAAGGTTTAGATATACCATTCAAAGTTGCCTCTTCTAGAAATGACCAACAAATTCTTGTACATAACCTCAGAGCTCCTCTGGCCATTTGTGTTCTTGCAAGTCCAAAAATATATTTTGCAGATGAATGTGTGTTCCTCTGTGATGATGTGTTTGCAAAGTGCAACACTGCCCTGGGACTCCAGACACAGAGAGCTGAATCCATCATCCTGCACCTTTTACACGCACTTGGGAACTCTAGCAGAGCCTTTTTCGGACTTGCAAGAACATTACACAGGGGCCAGAGGAGCAGTGAAACTAAACACAGGAATGAGATGGTCACTTCTAGAAGCTAGCAACCTTGCTCTAATTGCACCAAAACAATGAATATAGCAGAGGGTGAGGGTATTTTACCAGTTGCAGTCTTGTCTTTCATACTTGCTGGGAGTAGGCACTACAACAAACACTATTCAGATGGGCACCTGGTTTTTATTTTGGAGAGTAGAAGATGGTTTGCAGTAAAAGGGAAAAAAAAAAGAAAAAAAAGGAAAGAAAAGACAAAAGGGATTTTTCAGAAGAAAATGAATGTTTGAAGAATGTGGGCAGCTGAGGAATAGGGATCTGGGACCAAATAGAGAAGCCGAGTTATAAAACTTAGATATATTCTTAGCATTCTTACAACCCACCACCAGGTGATTATGGTATTCTGTGGGATACAAAAAAA
>VYXD01001701.1:203461-214254 GCA_013397195.1 Hylia prasina | reverse complement strand
AAAAAAAAAAAAAAAATAGAGATTTGTTTCCAAAAGATGGAGGAGGCTGCAGATGCTATAGTTTCAAGGCAAGTTCCATAACTACTATAAAAGGAGACAGAACTGTCTCATCTTACTGTTACAGGGGAAAAAAGGGGGGAAAAAACCAACCAAGCCAAACAACAGACTCATGTTGGATATTTGAAAGCAATATGTATGCACGTGTATTTTCATGAGAGAGTTTAGGTAAATGAAGCCCAGGTGTTGCTTAAGCTTGAAGGTTTTATGCCCAAAAAGGCCATAAGAGATTTTAATGTTCATCAGTGAAATTAGTGTTTCTTCTGACTGCATCATGCAACTTCTCCAGCCAGCTCTACACAAGCAGTGGGGCTTTGCTGATTTTGTTGCTTTGCAGAGCTGATGGTTTTATTGCAATGACAAAATATGAAAGATTTTATTCTAGTAGAGCCATCTATAGAAGCAAGAATTAGATGACTGTTTCTGTCACAAGCAGTTAAAGAAACAGAGATTAATTAAATACAGTAAGGTATTCCCTTCTCTGTGCCCATACACAGATCATTCTATTTTAATCACCAAGAACAGCAAAATAACCAAAACGAGCAAACTACCTCTACCTGGCATTTCTTACTAACCTGATAATAGGTTATAACCTATTAACCTGATAATAGTATACACTAGAAGAAATAATATTTTTTTTTTTCTAATAAGGAAATAATGTGCATCCTAGACTGTAAAGCAATTATCCTAGGGAAAATCAAATTTGTTTCATTCAATTTTTTGTACATCTAATTTAAGTCATACCATGTTTTGCCCTAAAACAAAGTATGCAAATATATATACAAACATATATGAAGGAATATAAAATTACTTTTTACAGGAAAAGGCTGGATGACTGTTATTATCTATATTTTCCCTCTACATTTTATAATTAGGAAACACTTTACAGAATAACATATAGATTAATGACTACCATATCGCATGAAAGTAATTTTCTCCCCAGACTGCTGATTTTCTTTTTTTTTTCCTTAAATGTGAATGCAAATTTTTACACGTGGGTAAGAAACTCCTCGGTCCCAAGAAGATAAACATTAAAAGTACGTAGTTGGTTGTTTCTAGAATTAACCAGCAAGGAAAATAAATAATTAAAGCTGTGCATTTCAATGACCTTATCCGAATCAAAAGTACTCAGGTATAAGAAGAGGTTATATTCCATGTCTAAGATCAAAGTAAGAGAGAAAGAATTTAAAGCTCCAGGAAAGAGAATATTGGCTTAAGTGATCAAGAAGTGTAAGTGATTCATTAAGTCTAATTGGGCTGCTGCTGCTCCTTGAGGGCTTGTCTGAACAGCAGATCCAACTTGTCAGGAGCCACACTACCACATCTATCTTGTAGGATCAGAATACAAATTACTCTCTATATGTTAAGATCATCACCATCACCACCTGGAGTTCTCAGTGGGTTTTCAGCAGTCAATGTATTATTTTGAGGGTGTTATACTCCCTCTGTACCAAAAAGAATACATAAGAAGGTAATTAGTTCCTGCTGACAACTGGAGAATTTTCCAGAACCATTTAATTCAACAGACCTTCAACCAACAATTTGCAGTCTGTTTTGTTTTGTATATCTATATATACATTGCCATGTTGCATAACATATGTATACACACAGACACACAGTGCATAAACACACACTGTGTTTTCATGTTGTTTAACAAGGACCAATATGTCCTATTCCACCCTAGAATTTCCACAGACTTTGCAAAAATTGACTGATAAAATTGACTGATAAAAGTCAGTGGATTCACTAGGATAAACCTTGAGCTTTCTTTGTTCTAGATGCATTTCTGTACACTTTCTGTTATATTTCTTTAGATGAAACTTCTGGTCTTCACTTGAGGAGAGGTCACCTTCATTGTAAAGATGAAGGCAAATCTGTGAGAAGCTTATTGGGATTATTTTTAGAAAACCATTGCATTAGTTTCATCTCTAAACATTTACAGACCTTTTTCTATCACAACCGATTGTATTCTATCATCAGCAAACTGCAATCAGCATAAGGAGTGTTTTCTCCTATTTATGACAGGAGACATGGCATTTCCAGGCTTTTCTCTAGCCCCAGCAATAGCGCAGTAAGTCAGATGCCACCCTTAGGGAAATGCATTTTAAATTAAACAAACATACATTCCTGGCTGCTTTTTTGTCTTGTTTTAGTCTCTAGGAAAGGAAAAGTCAAATCCAGTCTTTTTGCTTTGCTTTGTTTATCAGGGTGTTCAGAGATCTTGTTTGAGTAAGAGACATAAACATAATTCGCAATGAAGATTTTTAAAATATTTCCCTTCTTCAGCTCCTCTCTTTCCTTCTCACAGTGATTTGGCAATAGTTTCCTTTGCTCCTTTTATTGATTGCTGAGAGGTTCTTATCTATGTGGTCTCATTTCCAAAAAATAGAAGCAGTTTGGAGACATTTCTGGTTCCAAATTTTTCTTTAGAAGGTAGCACACCTGAAGTCCTCGTCCTTTCTCCTAAATCCCTGACCTGTTCCTTATGATAGAGTGAACTGAAATCCCTGAGGAAACACCCTCATACCAAAAGCTGCAGCAGTTTGGCCCTATTTGCTTTCCTGTCCATAAAACCAGGGAAGTCCATTAAAAATGGAAATAAACCTCATTAGTAAATCGGCTAATTATATCTAATTATATCTAAGTGAAAACCTCAAGTGGTTTGGTGAAGATCACTCACTCTTGAGATGATTTTGAAAGAAAATTTAATGTGGCAAGGTAACCAAAATTAAAATAGAGATTAAGATTTTTATTTTAAGAAAAAAATTAAGATTTAATCTGGAATGTTTTTGTAAGGAAAGAGGTATGGCTGGCACTGTCCAGCATAGGTGAATTCTACAGATGTCATAGATGTTGTTTGGGACAAAACTGTAGCCCTTCAGTGTTGGTCAGTTTCTTCCCAATTTTAATAAATCAAATAAACCATAAAATTTGACTGAAAGTTACCAGCAAGAGATTTGATTGGGGTAATAAGCAAGTGGATAGGAACTGGGCCAGGTGTGAATAGTACAAATTCTATAGAGGGAAAAAAATGAAAAATTATTTTCTTGGGGTTTTTTTGTTGTTGTTTTGCTTTCTTTTCTTTTCTTCTTTCTTTTCTTTTCTTTTCTTCTTTTCTTTTTCTGTTAGATGGCTGGGAATTTTTTATTACTTCATATTTTGGGGAAGGGTCAGATTGTTATTCTGAGTCAAGTGAGTGGGACAAGATAATCCTTAAGGTTGTGGACTGTACAGTAAAATAAGTTAATTTATTCTTCAATATGACAGAAAATATGATTTATTGCTTTCTATCCAAAATTTTATGGTATAAATCAATAATAAATTAGAGAGTGAGATATGATGTCTAGAATCAGTGATGCTGAACATTAATACAAAAGCTAATCACATAAAAGAAAAAATCATTAAATATTCCTTTGTCATTACCAAATCAGTGGAGAGGAATCTGTCTGCTGTGGAGAGAAGCTCCTTTTTAGCTGCTTCTCTTCCTGTGGTGTATTTGTGATGTTTGTGTATTTTTAAATATATTTGAGACCATTAACAGGAAAAACAGTGAAGCCTGATATTTATTCAATGGCATCATTAGCTTTCTGCAAAACTCCAATATTGTTATCAAATCCTCATATTTATAAATGAATACATGCAAAATAAACTTTTAAAGAAGAATATAAAATATATCTTTTTCTATCTTGCCTTTGTTCTTTGAGTGCATCCTGGGGGACGTGTATGTACAGTGAATATGAATATATACAAAATACCTGTAGTTCATGGGTACTATATTGGTGGATCATGATCTTCCTAGTATCAAATGAGGTTTTTTCCATGAATCTTATTCCCTGAGTTCTTGTCAGGGTTGTTCCTGGGTCTACCTCTCCTTCTGCTTTCTATTGTGACAGATTTGGGTAATGTTTTTCAATGGACAACTTTTCTGTAGTTACTACACTTTATCCTCTTCCCTGTTGATGGTATATGAGGATATATTGCTACAAAATATTTGCCTAGACTCAGAATGTAGAACCGAAATATCACAGGACAGTGTGAACTTATAATTTGTAGAAGAATGACAACTTTGTTTTTTATCCAAGTGTAACCTCTGTAAGGAAAAGATTATTAATTGAGGAGCTAAAAGTCCAGGAGGCACTGGAGGAAAAAAAAAAATAAGTGACTTTATAAATCTCTGTGGCTGTGACTGCTGTAATAATCCTCCAGAACTGAACTGAAGTATCTTCTCCATTTACCTGGGCTGGTTTAATGGAATGGGAATTGTTATGGCTACAAGTGCCAAACTTAAGGAGGTTTGGAGGGCAACCCTCCAGGGAAAGAATAATATTGATGATTAAAATAGATTGTGATAGAAGATAGAAATTACTTTCTAAAAGATATAGGCCCTTGGGCTAAGAGTAAGTGTGGTATTATTCAGCCATCAGTTTAATATCTGAAATGTCTTTTTTTAAACAGTATTCTCTTTGGCAGGGAGTGTGTAAATGATTAATTAGATCTTTACCATCACTAATGGCTCTTGTCCTGTGATTTATATATTCAAAAAAGAAGAAGAATGTCCTAGCATGAGGGACACAGAGAAAATATGTGACCAAAGAGGAAAGCTTGAAAACAAATGCCATGAGTTATATCAGGTTTCTCTGATGGAGTTTTAAAGCCTGAATGGTCATCTAGCCTGACCTCTGTAATATTACAAGCCATAAAATTTCACTTTGTTATACCAGCTCTAAGCCCAATTTATCTTACTAAAGATATTAAAAAGTAGGAGTCAGATTTTCAATGATATTTTGGTCTTTAAAAGGTGGAGGTAAAAATAACAGTACGAATTAGCTGCTTCTCATTGATTTCATGGAAGGTTGACATCCAACAACTTTACATTGTATGTAAAAACCTGAGTAGATCTCTCTCTAGGGTTTTGAATTACATTAAATGTCTGGTCACAGACATGGCCATATATACAAATAGCAGTACTTTACACTTCTCTAAACATAACTCATGGGACAAGATAGAAAGGCTCTTGGCAAGAGGCATGTTCATCCCCTTGACTGCACTATCTAATAAGAAGCTAACATTTCTTCATTGTTTGGACGGGGATTTATTTTCCAAACCCAAACTTCTCTCAAATGACCCCTAAAGCTAGTATCTGTGGGTTAGAAAGAGTCCAGCATTCTAAACACCAAAGCTGAAAAGTGCCTTGATCTCATAATCTATTTCTCAAAAAGCCTTATAAATGAGAGAAAGCAATCACAAGTATGCATTCTAAACATTCTAAGTGCCATCTTTAATGACATTTTAACAGGGATTAATACAAACGTCCTACTTATGGCCACGAAAAATTCTTTATATAGTGATTTGGTAATTAAATAGCATAGAAAAAAGTATACAATGTTCAGGAGAATATTAGCTTTCCAGATGTTTTGGGTAGAAATTGTGAAGGAGTTCAGTAACAATCCCTAAATTAAGTTTTACCTTAGCTTTTCCCTTCTGTAAATTACATAATTGTTCTTCTTTTTACTGCTGAGCAGAAGGTAAGTAGGAGTAAAATTACAAAACACATAGAAATATGTTATTATTTTTGCTGTGAAAAAAAAAGGTTAGAGAAGCAGAAAGAGCAACACTAAAAAGAAATACATTTCCTTCCACCCTCACTTGAAATTTCCCAGTATGCATTCCACTATCACCCACCATCTCATAATAAAGGTTAAACCAGGTGTATGTTTCATTAAGAATTTAGAAGTTTCTTAGTAAACTTTCTTCACTTTGCGATAGAATGCAATAGAAATAGGGTACTTCAAACTGTCAGATACATTTGAGGGAACTTTGAATTTAAAAATAAGTCTAACTGTACCACACGAATTATATTTCTCTAATTGGTAAACCAGGATAGAAGAAGGGCAACAGGCAGTGTTCACTTCAACTTTAGCAGGGTTTTCAACACCCTTTCTCACAATACTTCTGCATTCAATACTTCTGCATTAGGATCTGGATGAGCATACAAGAGGTTAAAAAGAAAGGGCTGGGCATTCAGATCTGGAAGTTCATGGTTAATGGGTTGTGTTCTCTGTGTTCTACCAGTGTGCCGGTAACAAAAGGGCAACTGCAGGAGGCTCAACTGAGTTAACCTCTCTGTCCATGACCTCTAGGATATAATGGGCTGCACACTTATGGAGGGTACAGAGGACACCAAAGTCAGTGGGAACCTGTTGATATTCTTAAGAGAGGGGTTGAAACAGGCTGAAAGAATGGTTAGATAGGAAATTTCTGAAATTTAGTGGGGAAAAGTTCCAAGTGCAGTCCCTGGGACTTGTGATGGCGCAAGTTTTAGACAGACAGCCCTGAGGGAAAGTCCCTGGGACCTGATGGGCAGTGAGCTGAGCCCTAGACAGCAAGGTAGCCAAGAGCTTTATGGGCTGTACAAAAAGGAACGTGGACAGTTAATACAGGCAGTGATCATTGCCTTCTGGTCAGCATTCACCAGACTACGGCTGAAATTGAGTCCAGTTTTGGGACCTCCTGTGCAAGAAAGAAATCAAAAAGCTGTAGCAAGTTCAGCAGGATGGAGGAGATCAGAGTTCTTGCCCTGTTAGGAAAAACTGAGGGACTATGGCTGGTTAAACCTGAATACAAGGGAGCTCTGTGGACTCCTAACAATAGCCCCCCTTTTGCCTACTGGAAGATTTTCAGGCAGTCAGGCCCTCCACAGTCACACATGCTGGAGGATGATATTCACTGGCATGAACTGAAACTAGAGATATTCATGTTGGATATGTGGAAAAATTTCCTGACTCTGAAGACAGCCCAGCACTGGGACAGGCTGCCCAGACAAGGTCTGCAGTCACCAGCTGTGGAGGTATCCAAAATCCAACAAAGTAAAGCCCTGAGCAGCCAAATCCGACCTCGGAGCTATCCCTGTTGTGAGCAGGAGGTGGGAATAGAGACTTCTTGATGTCCTGTCTTAATCTGAATTGGTTTTGACTCAGAAAAATAAGCCATAATTATATCTCAGCTGCCCCAGAGCGATTCTTAAATGTGTAATTAGAAAGACAAATGTCTTAAATTGATCTTTCAACATTCAAACAAACAAAAGACAAGAGGAGTCTTTGGACCTCCAATTTCACAAGCTATTTAGCTATAAAGGCTAAGAATTGTAATGTACAAGCCTGTTGAAGCCTGCCACCCTGATATCAGCCAAGTCAGAGGGTCAGTCTGAAGGTTAAGGAATTCGTGTCTTGAATAAAAACCTCTCTTGGCAGACATATCACAGCATTCCTACAGTTACATTGATGTTGGAAAGATAAGATAGGAGTTGCTTCTCACCCATTGTGGATGCTCCCATCTATTGATAATTCAGTCAACCATTTCCTTCTTTATTAACTTTAATTATCATCCCTTACCACAAAATTTTTGTCAGCATCCTTGCTGAAAATGTTTCACATACACAGGACTGCAAATATCAGTTTGACCTGGATTTCCTTAGAGACCATTAATTCTCTGAGATATTTTTTCTCCATATCATTAAATAAACTTTGTTTCAAATGTAATTAGGCTGTTTTAAATTGTGTTACTTTTTCTTTTTCAAACAATGGATGTAAAAAATCTTTTTGTTTCTGAAGATCCATATCTGGGTGTGATTAACCACCTTCATCTGATAAATACCAGAGGAACAACAATTTCTGATTCACTCAGAAGATGTTAAAAAAAATCTGGAGTAAATAATGTAAGCTACTTAATGTTGCCTAGTAGTAAATGGTATTTTAAATTGTGTGACTTTAATTTTTTTGGTCTACTTGGCCAACCAAACTCAAGTACTTTTCAGGTACTTAGACACAATCACTAGTATCTCTTACATAACTACTTTAATCTTATTTTCTTTCAGAGCACTGTGCACATAAGCAATTATCTTTGCTTAAGACAATGACTTTAAGAGAACCAACTACTGTAAGTATAAGAAGTACATATTATTTTACAGTCCTTATGCTTTATTGCTAATTTAATTAGCTCCCATTTACCCACAAACACAGCTTGATGGATATATTCTCTTCTTTATTATGTCAATTAGCACCCTGCAACATGGTGCTTCCTAAAATTATCTCATCTGTTGCAGATGACAATGTGCCTCAGTGGTCATATTCAGAAATATATAAGGCTCACCAGATCTGGTCCTTGGCAGCTCTCCCCAATTTCTGCTTCCCTGAGGCTAAGGATGAAACTGTGATAATGAACAGGACCCTGAAAATTCTCCATTCTGTAGGTGGAGAATAAAGAAACAGCTCCAAAGGCAGTTCTCCAGAAATCTTAGTTTTATCCATCAGTATTAGAAAAGCCTACATACTGAAATGCACATTTTTCTTTTGTTTGCAGAGGAACTTGCAAACAAGCATTGGGAAAAAAAAGACCTGTTGGTCTTTGCTAAAAACAGAAAATGCATGGCCAGATTAACTGCTGTTAACTTTCAGAATCTCACGTTCAGAGGGACCTAGCACCACTGTAATATCCAGGACATATATGTTCTAAATTAATGGAAAAATCCACATTTTCACAGTAAACATCTAGTGGTGGTCCTGAAAATTCCTATTCACTTTTTAAAGTAGAAATTACAACCTGCCTGGTGTATACCTAAATCCAAATATTACTGTAGCTATGGATACTCATTTACAACAAAATGTGCACAAAAATGCACCTTTTTGTTTTTCTTCACTTTTGTTCTGACAGAGCCACTTCATGCTATTGTGGAGTGCGTTATTCACTGTAGAATTCATGTAAACAAACATCACACATATATTTGCTCTTAGTCATGACTACGTGATTTCATGTCACACCTGATGACAAACTGGAGGCATTTTCACCTTCTTTTCTTAGAGCAAATACCAAAACTTTCAAATTGACCCAAATACTGCCTTCTAGGCATGGCTCTCAGTGTTCCAGCCAGTCACACAGAAGAGTTCCCTTTTGCCCATACACAGTCCCTCCAACTGCAGCAGGATGTCTGCACTCAGGACTGGATTACAAATTTGAAAGGCAGAAGTGATACCAACCTCTTTCATGACACCTTCTTTGGGACAGCCCAGATTTAATATTCCTAAAACTAAACAAGTAAATCCCCCAGGATTCCTAAATTTCAAGTTCGAGGAGCCTCTGGACGGTAGCAGAATTGACTCAACTTTCTTTGCAGACAGTTTTCCCATCACAAAATCCTTTCTGTACAGACCTCAGGCTCTGAATGAAACATATCCATATGCACCAGTTAACAGCATTTTACATAAAATATAAAAAATAATACAGGCTTATATGATGTACCAAAAACATTTGGGGATTTTTTGAAATAGGAAACACTAATAATTAGTTACTTATACCTGGCTCATGCTCAAAGGAGAATGTTCAACAGAAAATATTTGATTAATTTTCTGGAAAATCTTTTCTGTAATATTAGGTGTGAACAGAATGCATGCAGAAAACTTCCTAACTGTAGATAAAACAAAGACACCATGTAATCGAACTGAGAACTAGTGTTCTCAGGAAATCAATGCCTTCCTGATTAATTAGCATACAGCTGCTAATCACCCTCTAAATTGTTGTTACAACCAGACATAACTCTGCCAATACCCTTCATTAGAAATTACTTAATTGCCTGCTCATTTTAAATTCCCTGTAAAAAGAAGGTGATCAAAAACAAAAATAAAAAAGACAGGCTTAAAACAGAAAATCTCAGTTTTCTAACTGATTTGAGGGCTGTTTGTTCTCTATCCTAGGGAAATAGCAGCTGAACAAAGGCAAGAATTCAGTTTTACAGTACTTAGACTTTTCCCAGATATAGTAAAAGCCTATTTTTACTTCTGTCATGATGGGCTTCTTTAACACTAATTTAAAAAATGAAACGGTAATATATAGAAATATTTATAAAATATACATAAAGAGACATAAAATTCTCATGTTTAATATTATCACCTTCCCTTCCTCTACTCTCTGATTGCCTTAAGGAAAATATGTGAATCCACTACTACACATAAATCCAAGCTATCACCTGGGAATTTTAGAAAGCGGATGAGTTTTTTTCCACTGAAATTCAATTACTATTGTCAAAGCAAAACAAATGTAAAAAAAAAAATTGGAACACTTGGTGTTATATTGCATCAGACTTCTTTATCATGCTTTGGCTACTAATTAAGTATAATTTCATTTGTGCAGGAATTTCCATCTGAGAAACAGGAAAATTAAGAGAGAGGGATTGAACTTAGCTGAACTTAGCCCTTTTTTTCCCAACAAAAAAAAATTAATAGAGTGTTGATGAGGCAGAAAAATATAGTAAGCCTGTCCCAGCAGACGAGCACTATAGAGAAAAAAAAAACCCCAAAACATTACATCAGGTGTGGTGTGAGTTTAAGGATCAGAGAGAAGACTTGTATGTCAAGCCAGAAATAAGGTTAGAAAGTATTAGATGGGGTTCCCCTTGATACTGGTTTTCTGCATTTCCCCTTTTTGACAATCAGGGCCATCCAAACTGAACATTACAAACTCATTGTTGTTTCAGGGGATTCTTCTGGCTTTACTGTTTTTGGCACTGCGTCCATCAGTAACTAGGCCTGGGGAAACCCATCCACAAAACACAAGAATATCATCCAAAATGCAAATTAAATGGAATGTGCTCATTTTAAAGTAATTTCAATACCATGGCAAATAGCTTATAATACCAAAAGTATTTTACCTAATTTCCTGAGAGTTTTGGTTTGTTTGCTGTTTTG
>VYXD01001701.1:70833-203401 GCA_013397195.1 Hylia prasina | reverse complement strand
GCACTACTTTGGGTAACATAGGATATAAATGTTAAGTTTAATAGTTGTCCTTGAATAAAACTAGATGGCTACATTTCATAAAGAACATAAAAATTACATAAAAATATACGCTGAAAAAAAGTCCTACTTCTGTTTAGTTCAGCTCATTTACTAGTCATTTTATCAGTGTTTTGTCAAAATCAGAATTTTTTCTAGCCTAAAACAGTTAAGATAATTTTAATCTATATTCCTTATAGCTTGTCTTAAAAATGAAGATAATCTGTGTTATGTACTCATGTACCTTCTGTGTCAAGTCTGTGCATAGCAACATGCTAAATCATAGAATCATTTAGGTTGAGAAAGACCTCTAAGTTCATCAAGTCCTGTCATTAACCTGGTGCTTCTAAGTCCACCACTAAACCTTGCCTCTGAGTGCCCCATCCACGTATTTTAAATACTTCCAGGAGCGATGACTCAACTACTTTGCATTTTGATATATTTCTTCTTAACATAGTTCCAATGAAACTTGAATTGAAACTTCTAGTCTAATTCTTTGACTTGACTGCCTGAAATGACAAAACTTCCACAAGTTTTTCCAAAAAACCCAAACACCTTGGAACATTTACTTTATATCTGAAGCAGCAACCAATTGAAACATTCAGAAGGAATACTATGTGTAAGGGTAATGCTAGAAAGAAGATGAGATTTTGTCATAGCACATGGAAACTGAGTAGTTTGTTTCTTTACAGTTTTTGGCATGCTTCATAACAATGGAGATTTACTATATGTCTTTTACATAAGACCCATAGGAATATTAAGTGAATAACAGAAAACAAGGCAACAAGGGGTAGAGCCACCATGAAAATTCCCCTAACAGTTTTAAATTTTCCCTTCTGAAATGGAAGTGGGATTTGGTATCTGTTCCAAACTGATGTTAGATTAATAAAGAGAAGGTTATCCACCAATAAATTAATGAAAAAAAAAAATTGGGGGGGTGGGGTTGTTGTCTGTTTCTCAAATGTTTTCCATATGATTGTCCCTAGTACAGAAAAAACTATGGGTTAAATGGAAAAGAAAACATAAATTTAATGGCAACTTCATAGAATCATAGAAAGGTCTGGGTTGGAAGAGATTATCTAGTAGAGATAATCTTGTTTGAACTTCCCTGTCATGGACAGGGACAACTTCCACTAGGCTAGTTTTCTCAAAGCACCAGCCAATAAGGTCTTGAACTTCCAGGGACTTATTTGTCTTTCAGGGTCCGAATAATGGAATGTTATCAAGGAAATATGTATCTCCTGTTTTCATCTGTTTCACTGAATTGCCAGTTACATTGTGGTATCCTCATCTCCATTGTTACTGGAGTGCTGTACTCACATTAACTCCTACTGTGCCAGTAGACCTGAAGTTTCTGAATTTCTGGGTCTAGATATTATCCCATCCCATCCCATGTTCTGACTCCATGACGCTTCTTTACCTCTACTCATAAGTAGTAGCAGCAAGCATACAACCTGGCACCTGGCGTGACAGGTACCAGATCTAGACACACCAAAATGGCTGACTGCGCATACCAGACAACATAAATAAAGCATGAAGGATCCACACTCTGCTTTATTATTTTAGTATCTGCAAGTATGTGCTTGGGAGTAACTCGTCTCCTTATTTTGTCTGATGTATATCTTGGGCAAAGGAACCATATTTCTTAAGGAATTTATCATATAGGTACCTGGTTTTGTCTTTTTGTAGTATATAGTTGTCCTAAGGGTCCCTTCTGTTCAAGTCTGCATAAGAAGGTGTCATAACCATCTGTAGGTTTGAAGGAAAAAATTTGGGATTTATGACATTAATAACCTAACCTGTCTTTAACTCTCCCTGCAGTTTAGTTCTGGCCTTTTCAACGTGTTTTTCTCTTCCATAAGGATTAAAAAAAAACTATGGTAAAATCTATGTCTCCCACTTCTAATATATAATCAAGAAACAGCACTGGAACTACAATCCAGGATGCAATACAGTGTGAAATCAGATGTAAAATATTAGGTCATCTTTCCTAATGCACTTTCTTTTTCTGCCAAAGCTTATCACTGTTCATAATAGAAAATTACATGAAACTGAGATCTCGGAGTTTGCAAATTATGTAAAAGCCTTATTAGTTTTAAGATAAATAAAACTCCTAAAAAGGGACTCAGTCATAAGGTGCTTGAATAGAGGTATATTAATATTTCTGTTAGTAGTAGAAAAATCCCAGATCAACGGCAATATTTCAATGCCTTACATAAACCTACTGCTGGAAGCTAAAGGCTTGTGACTTCTACCTAATTTATTGCTGTATGTGGTAGAAATAATAGAAATACGTAATAAACAAGCAGGGTTAAAGCCAGGCTGACATTTCGCTGATTCCCTGTACTTGCTGGAAGATGAATGTTGTTGTCTAGACATTTGCCTTTTTTTGATACCATGACATGACAAGCATTTGTTGGGAACAAATATTTAAAGACAAAGTGCCAAGGCTGAGAGGCCACAAATGCTGCTCTTGTTTTTACCTGTAAGTGTAGAAAGTATTTCATTCTTCTTAGAAGAACGATTCTTATTGCAAAATAAATTTTACTATGTTCTTTTCCTATCTAAAATATGTTTCTCTAAATGCCTACAATTCATTTGTGAGCAAAGTAACAGTGATAAACTTATGGCTCCACATAAAGCAGTGAAAAAGTCATGAAGAAAAACTGCAGCTTTTAAAGAATCATTTCATGTTCCTATTTTATATTATAAAAAGTAATGTTTAACATACTCAATGTTGCCAGGCACTATTTTGTCATAAAATAATTTCAAATGCGCAGATTGAAATAGTGAGTTCAAATGTAATAGTCAAGATATAAAAATTGCTTTCCAGTGTGTTCTGGTAACTGAGAGCAAAGTCTGGCCCAAAGATTTTTGTCTCATGTAGATTATACTTTGAAGAGTAATTGCTATTAAAAGACCCTGTGGTCTGTTTATCTTATTATTTATTATATTGAAGAAGCATAGGACTCTCAGCACTGAGGGTATGTGTTTATATCATAAATAAAATCCTGCTAATGAGAAGTTTGTAAGACTAAAGCAATCCAATTAAATGCCTTAATTAATGTATCTACTCATTTACTTCTTCATTTAGCTACATGTTTCTTTTGTTTTTTTATTATATCTCTGCCACGAATATGTGTTTACAGAATCATAGAATGGTTTGGGTTGGAGGGGACCTTAAAGTCCATCTCGTGGGCTGGGACACCTTCCACTAGATCAGGCTCCACTAAGTTCTGTGCAACCTGGCTTAAATTTTTTCTGGGGATGGGGCATACACAACTTCCTGGGCAACTTCTCCCTGTGCCTTACCACCTTCACAGTAATGAAGTCCTTCCTGATATCTAATCTAAACCTACCGTCTTTCAGTTTAAAGACATTACCCCTTGACCAGTCACTACATGCCCTTGTAAACTGACAGCCCTCACCAGCTCTCCTGTAGGCACCTTTAGGTACTTTATGGAGGCCAAGGACTCAAAAGAGGAAATAGAAGAGGAGGACATAGAGTTGGAAGTTGCTCCTTTGGACATCACAGGCCACCGTGTCATAGCATCACTTTCAGAAATCTTCAGGTATTGTCTGAAAACTTGTCATCTTTCTGGTCCTTTATTCCCATGATAAGACAATTCTTTCAAGACAGGACTCTACAAACATTTTCAAAAAAGAGTTGTGGAGGTGTTTTTCTTAAATTTTCATGTTTGCTGGTCTTCCATATTTAAATGGTTTTCCAGTTCTACGTATCTCTTTTTTTCATAAATAAGGAACTCTGCCCAATCCTGCTAGTTTTGTATGAAATTGCTGAAAATATATCCTTAATCTATTTCTTGCTAGTTACTTGGTACCGGTAATGTTGAGTTCACTGAAGAAAAAGAAATATTTAAGAATTGTATTTTTGATACTCTATTTGATACCCTGATGTATACTCCTTTCATTAAAAAAGAATGAAGCTACAAGCTCTTTCAAGAGCGAGGAGACCATTTTCAGAAGTTCATATTTGTATCTCAGGAAGAACACAATCCCTGTCCTGAAAGAATGAGCAACCAAATGCATATTTACTTCTGGAAGAAAGGCAATTTGCTTTAGCAAAGCAATGACAATCACACTGAAAATGTTGCAAAGAATATGGGTATTGGAAAGCCTGAGACACAATGAAAATATCCACTAAATTTTACCACAGGTAATCTATCAGACTGAATGCCCACATTTGGGCATCCTGCATCAAATGCCTTGGTTTTGGAAAACCACATATGAAAAAGAAGTAGAACACTGGTGAAAAGCATTGAAAGACACAGCAGTGATGTTTGCAAATGCTCATCCTTGATATTTGCAGAGTAAATTCCAAACATTCTTGATGAAAGTTATCCAGAGATAGTCAGAATTTTTATTTATAATTTTAAAATACTCCTAAAATGGAAATTACTGAGGTGATTTAGCAATCCATTTTATTCTCTTATGAGGACTTTGAGATCTGCTCTCTTTGAAGCTGTTCTAAATTAGGGAGTCGGTCTCTGCTGAGGATAGAGGGAGTGTTCCTCCAGGTTTCAGCACATCAGAACAGATGTCCATATCAGGCAGGATTATAGAAATCAAAATTCTGATTAGAGAGTTCCTCTCTCAAGTGGCAGCATGACCCATCCATAGCCTAATAATCAGGAAAATTTTCCTTTTCCATCTGAAAATAATCAAGTAACATTGACAAAATTTCTTCAGCATGGTGCTTAATTTACAAGCTCCTGAAAATAAAATAATAAGCCCTAGAGTTTGAAAGCACTCCAAAATAATTATATTCATGTTTCCTATGATATATTAAACCCAGGATAAGATGTGAAGACTCAGCACAACAGTATACTACAGAAAGTAAAGAACTGCTCTGCTGACTTCTTGGTTCTGCAAGTTTAAATCATACTCCAGGGCCTTATGCATCAGATTGGGGAAAAATACAGTGTATATTTAGTGTTTTTCTCCTACACAAGCCATTATTGTCCTTCCTATTTTCCAACTAAATTCAGAAGTCCGGCTTTCTTCCCCCAAGGCAAAATTAAGGCCTTGGTTGAGCTAAAAATAATTCCTTCTAATTTAGCATTTTACCTCAGAGTAAGTACATTAAGGAAGAAATCTCTAAGTGGCTTTTGAAATGAGATAGACTGAATTGACAAGTGCTCTTCTGGGGTATCTGTGTCTTTCACTAAAAAATAAAATCATTTTGCCAACTTTTTCCCTCAGCTGTAACCAAAATTACTGTAGAGTAAGGTTCAGTTAGTTTATGGCAATTCTGCCCAAAAATCCTGTTAAGCAATAATAGGATTTGTGTCTCAACTGCCAGTTTCTGTTTTGAAAATACACCCCCGTGTTCTCTGAATTCTCAGAAAAAATTCATATTGATTAGTTTCTCATCTTTTTCCTCTGAAAATAAAGTTCTTGCTCTTTACCATTTTAAAGCATTTTGAGAGCTGTTTAAACTGCAGCCACTCAGTTGTTTTTTCAGATTTATAGAATTTTGCCCACTGGGGGCTTAAATTACATGCCTAACTGCAACCAGAAACTGACATTTTGCAGGTCTTGCCCTTAAAAGAAACTTTAAATTCAAGTTACTGCAAGAGGTTTATCTATTTATTTGTAGTTTTGTAAATATTGGTACTAGAATAAAATTATCTATAGAATTTTGCTTTGTATACACCATATATCAAAGAAGATAGTGGATCTTTGAAAAAGTCCTAAAGTTAAAAGGTTTTGTGTAATATAAACAAGACAGTATCTACCCTGTCTTAAACAGACAGGACTTTTGTTTGATGATTTTGAATGTTTATTAGGGAACACTTTATGGAATGCACATTAAAATAATTGCCTTTCTTAATGCTGAATTCATGCTTTAGCTTTCAAGAGGCTTAGGTAGTTATTTTCAGAAGGAAGGAAATTAATAACAGAATAAATGTTGTATTTCAGCTAGAAAAAAAATTTAAAAAGTAGGAGGAAGAAGGAGAAAGAAAGAAAAAAATGTTATTTGAAGAGATAAACATGCATTCTCCTTCCAGTGGATTTTTCAGCCAAAACAACTTTAGTCCAAGAGCCAAAACTTATTCTGCAGATGTAATAGCAGGGGTACAAACACAATACTAATGGTACATCCCTATTTGAAAGGTGTGATTTATTTGAGAGATTTTCAAAGTATATATTAAACACATAACTTCACATGTAAATAAAGTTCACATTGCTTATATTAAATTCCTACATCTTAATCAGAATTCCTTCAGTACCTCCTTCATGTTCTGGCTCTGTGAAATACTTGGTACTCCTTGTGTCCATGGTCATTACTACTGCAAGTAGATGATGAGGAGTGTCCTGTGGGACTCTTCACTCCAAGACACACTGTTCAGATTTCTCTGTAACTCACTGATGAGTATTTTGCATCAGAGTAGGACATAACCTCTCCCCTCTTTTAGCTCTCTATTCTGATCTTTGACTTTCTGTTCATTATCCAGTGGTTTGCTAATCAATAACGATTTTGATGAGCGTGTCACTTTGGATGTACATGTTTTATGGATCAAAGGTCTCATCCCTTACTCAGAGCTTTTTCTGCTTTTTCTTTTCAACAGAGTACCTATTTTTCTCTGAGAGTGCTTTTGCAGGGGGTATTTCTTATGAAATAATCCTGGCAGCTGACTACTTGTATCAAAAATTATAGCAGACACCTCTCATTTCTGCACAGGAAGGATCTGTTCCTCTTTGTCTGACATATTTTCCTTTTTTATATTAGGTTTGCCATTTCTAAAGTCTTATTACAGGCTACTACTTTGTGACTGTGAGCTGAGAAGAGTCCTTATTAAAATTATAACACACAAAGATATCTGTAAATGTAAACTCAGACACTGTGAACATGGGAAAGCAAGAAATCATTTGATCAAATAGTAGTATATTTCTAAACCACTAAATAAAAGATGACACAGGAGCTGGAGAAGGAAAATTAAGTCAGGGACAAAGGAGATCCATTGAATATATCCTAAATATTTCTAGTTTTGAACAAGGAGAGTTAAGGGTTGTTTATTTCTTCTAAATTAAGTCAACATCTTTGGTCTCAGAAAAACATAGAAGTTGGTAATTAGAATCCAATACTAGAAAATTTTGAAGTATAAAGGAAAGCATTTGGTCTTTCTCATTAGCTTTTATTAACAACATTCTGAGTTTGTGAAATTAGTATAACAAGTTACAAATGATGCATGAAATTAAAAAATTCTGTTTACCCTATAGAGCTTTCATCCATGTCTGGAAATGCTCTTCTGGAACATATGCAGTAACAGGTTGCCAGTCTTAGCGAAAATGTTTCCAAAATCTGTGGTTTCTTAGCCCAAACAGAACCAATAAAATGTTGTAAGGTTTGGGATTTTTTCACACAAGCTATTGCTTTTACTTTGTTCAGGCGCAAGTACCTCAAATCCAGTCCAGAAGTTGCCCATGAAACAGGTTCACCTCAGAAACTTGCATGCAGAGCACAGTCTGAAAGGGCACTGGACAGGAGCAAATATCAGGCTGATTCTCACTTCAGAAAAACCCCAACAACCCAAAAATCTAATATTTATGACATGCTGTCTCACTAGACCACACGTTAATCATGTCCATAAATCCAGGGCTTACTAGGTCAACACTCAACAAAATGGTTCTGTGCCTCCTTCAGAGATGATTTGTATTCTGCTTCTGACAGGAAAGATACCCATAGGTCTTAAAGCAGTTCTTTCAGGTTAACCATACTTTTTGAGATATACAAGATCTAAACTCACTATCCCAAATTCAGCTGTGCTAAACTGAAATGATTTCTCTGTGTCTTATGCATGCTTTCAGGCTGTTGTCATCCTGTGATTTGTGCACATTACAGGTCTTTCCATGGCCCCCTGCTCTGTAGGAGACTTTATACTTACTTTTTTCCCCCTTCTCATTGTTTCTTCTTTCTTCAATCTCTCTCCAGATATTTCTCAGTAATAAACTGAGAATTAGAAATGAAATATTTTCAATACAGAAAATGTAAACCCCACATTCTTCTAACTTTTTTTTAACACTGTTAGGTTGCAGACTCTTTCCAAATTGCTTCTGTGTTTGGAAGTATTTTTAGCCACAGCTGAATGTTGTCTTAGAGTAGAAGATAGCTTTCTGTTCAATCACAATTAGAAAGGATAAAACAATGAGATCACAAGGCGTTATCTAAATTATGAGGTCTTCAGGGAGCCAAATGATGCATAAAAAACTTAAATTTTCCCCACCATTACTCTTAACTATTGCTACTTATTTCTAGTGCTTTCTTAGGCCTGAATTTTGATAAACACATAAAGGTTTAGGCAACAGTTTCAGGTTTCAGTGCTGAATCCAACAGCTGCTTCCATAACAAATTGCAGTAGTCTCCCACCTCTTACCTGTTTCGGGTATCAGTAAATAAACAAATAAATATAAATTCAGTTTAAATAAACATAGTTTTCTATTGTTCAGCAATGAATAGTAAGAACCATTTGCTCAATTGCCTCTCAAACACAAAACTTTTTTTATGTTGTAAATTACTACATTTAGGAATAGTGCTTTGGCTTCATCCTTGTTAAAATGATATTTAAGTATATTTTTTATTTCACTATAACTTTCATTAAGATTTTTCATTTTATATTAACAATGGTTCTGATAAATTTGTAATAAGTAGAGTTATTTTTTTTTCAACCCCAATGGACAATATCACAAAGTAACAAAAAGCGCAAGAAGCCTTTTCTGTATGTATAAATTGTTTCAAGCACAAAATCTTGTTTCTTCTTTCCATATTCCTTCAACACAAGATATTTTCTTATTCTTTATCTTTTTTTTGTTTTGTCTCTTGTAAGTTTTAGTACTATACACAAAAATTCCTTCTGTCAATTTTTAACATGTGTGAAGAACATAATTAAATTAATATCAAATCCTACTTAGAAGACTATTCTCCCAAATAAGAGATTTAAAAAAATGAGAGCCACAAGTAACTGAAAATATATTTGAACTTCAGTTGGTGAAACTTGTATATTACGAAACTGATACTTCTAGCACATGCTTATCATATTTAATGTAAAATATAAATGACAATGAAAGCCAAGTGACATTTTGACTTGAATTAAGTTGAACATAACTGATATTTTTATCTTGTACTGGAAAAAAGTGTAGTCAAATTGCTAAGGGGAAACCCTTGATGACCCTTGATGACCTTTGACCCTTTTTACTGAACTGAATAATAGCTAAAGTATCTTGCTGTTCTGAGCGTTTCTTCACTTTCTTGTCCAAAAAATAGAGTTATTTTAAAAATTATTTTCATTTGTGTGAGATATGTAATGAAATGTAGACTTTTCGTATTTATTTCTCCTTTACAGTACTTGTTATGAAAAAAAGAAACAAATAACAAAATGTATACACTTATTCCTGTAGAAAGCAATAGCAATATTTCTGTCTTTATTAAATCTTTTATAGCTCTGTAAGTTCTCAAGTTCCTGAAATAAACTCTGGTGAAATTATGTAAACTCATAAATACTTAGGTATATTCAGACGACACATGTTCAGCTTTGGGCAGTTTACATCTGTTGCTCAAGAAAACTTGTAAGCCTTTTTAATAATAACGTCAGATCTATATGAGATGTGTCTTCATAATCAGCATCAATCGTCAGCTCTCACCTGAAAATAAAGTGTTTCAGCCAGCCAATTCACAGAATTCTTCAAGACTGCTAGGGACCAAGAATGATAGACAAGTTATCAGCTGATCATAAATATTTCTGTGATAGCCATTCCTGCTGTGTCTTATTTCATTAAGGGACTTGTGATATCTTCAATCATCCTCTTCTACTGCAGATAACCACACTACTTAAATTATTTTATAAACGTATCAAACTCTACCTTAAAAAAAAGTTAGGTATCTTATGCATGTTACTTTATTTGGCTACTAAAAGTTTCATTCTTATGATTGCCAAAAGACCTGCTCTGTTTTTTTTTTTTTAAATTTTGCTTGAATATATTTCTGTCCAGTTTGACAGCCACTTAAAGCTATGCTAGAACTACAATTTTGTTTGAACAGCTCTTGTGCCTCAAGTAATGTGTTTCATGTGCCACTTATACCTTCATTTTGCTAAATAAGCCAGTTTTTGGTGTCCTCTTTTAGAAAGAATACATATTTCACTGTATTATTTTAATAGAAGGATTTTTGTAAATTTTTCCATCTTGACTATGCGTGAACAGAGCTGTATTTAACATTGTAGATGACAAATCTACAGTGCATGAATTGATGAATTGTAGTGCAATGACAAATTGTCATCCAGTGCATGACAATTCCTCTCCACACATGCAGATGTATCATCCTTGATGTTTCCAAAAATTAACTCACCTTTTAGTAGTTAGTCCTAATTAGAGATTATTTGCAATCCTGTCAAGGCTTTCTCATTCAGTGGTTAATTTTTAGCCAAAGCATATGGTAACATTTTTATAATTATACAAGGTTTGTCATTCCAGACATTGAGCCATAGATATATGTGGAGGGTCATACCTCCAACATGATATTTTGATCTTCCTTTATATTGAAAATATCTCCCATCTTTTTTTCTTAATCAAAAAAGTCCTGCATCAGTTTTCTGTTCCATTTTTATGTCTTTTTCTTTTGCTTTTTTTTGTTCAAGGTCATAAAAATAGCAAATAAGATCTCTGACCTGTGAGAATTTCACTGGTAATCTCTTTTCTTTTTTTGACATAAGTCAATTCTTCTCTTTCAGCTTTTTTCCCCACTTTATCATTCTTATAAAAATCCTGTCTTACTCATTTTAGCCTAAATTTTTCAACATGGTAGTGCATTACATGCTTCACTTACACCAAGATAGATGAGACATACATCATTTCCCTTCACTATAAAACTCAGTTATCCCAGAAAGATACAAGAGTACTCTGTTGAAATAGTCTTCAAAAATGTAGTTGGGAATTAAAGCATATGCAACATATGTACATTTAGCAATCTATTTCCCAGTTTCTCCAGAACTGCAAAGAGAACCTTTCTCTACTGAGCCTTAGTGCCCCAGAGGCTTAAATTTACTGTCCATACGGAGTTAGGTGTGACTGCCTGGAAGAGAAAGACACCTTTTTCCTCAAGCCCTATGTTTCTTTCTGAAGCCTATTTTGCTGTAAGATTCAGGAATCTTGGAGAAAGCAAATTACACATGGAAAGAACTCTAAAGTTTTAATGACAGCCTTTTTCATGATAACCTACTGGTGAGAACAGTCACTCACAGAAAATAAGACTATGTTTGGCTAAGAAAGAAGTAACGTCTCCCCAGAAACATTAAAAAATAACACCTCCCCAGAAAAATTAAAAATCATTAATCTCTTTGCAACAGACATTTGGAACCAGAAATCAGTGAATTTTATGTGATACTGACCAAAACAAGGGCAGCCTAGATCTAGCCAGCTCTTTAAGGCTGAAAGTGTAATAAAAAGATCCCTTCTCATGCAACTTCTGACAGCCAGATACCACTCCAGGTAATCATGTAACAGATAACTAGCCCTGGAAGCCCACTCTCATTGACTGCCTCGTTATCTTAGGTAAGAGGTGGATCCTCTCATGTCTCCCCCGCATCTTATGCCCTATGAACACCAAAAATTCTTCCATCTAACTTTAAATGATAAAGCAGTAGCTTTTCCAACTCAGGTTGAATGTTCCCCAACTCAGGACAGAATGCTCTAGTTATCATGAAGCTATTAATTATAAGGTTACTTTTCCAGACTTTCAACTCCATTCAGTACCCATTAGCAGTAGGCAGAATGCCTCATGGGGATTTTTTAGATGGAGACAGCTGTTAATTTGTTTTTTTCAGTTGTTTTGGGTTGGGGTTTGTTTTGGTTTTTTTTAATCTTTAAGGTTTCAGAAGGAGGATGTTTGTTTAACTGAGAATGCTCCAGACATGCCCTGGAGAGACATAGGACCATTCACAATCAATGGAAAGAGACATCTAAACTACGTGGCACTGTTTTCCTTCTTGTGCACTTCCCTTTCCAGCGACTCCCATCAGTGGCATTTGGTATCAACAGGAGTTGGAGACTGTGTTACTCCCATCATCAATACCAGGCCACAAGAAATGCCTATTAAACTATGTTTACACAGTAACTTTGTCTAAATATGTTCTTAAGACATATATGTATTAATGAGCTTCTAGTTAGTACATTAGTAATTTTCAAGGCAAGTTAAATTATAATAAAATTGATAAATTTATTAAAATGCCCCACTTTATTTTTTTTTAATTTTCTGCTGAAGTTTGGGGGTTTTTTTCCCAATTATATTCTTTATGAGTTTCAATATTGGTGTCTGTTGATGTTTTTAGTTTTATTGCAATAAGCTTTAAAAAAAATAAACAACTGAGAAGGTAACTCAAATCAAAAAGAAATCACAGACAGAGAAAGCAGATGTTTTTCCAACCGTGCTACTGGTATGGCATGTATAGATCTTCAAAGAATCAATATCTACACTACATTTGCATAATTGTATTGAGTGATAATTTGTTGATAGTGACAAGGCTACGAGCAGAGGTCATGGTCTGACACATACGCAGCTGGTTCCAGCCCATTCCAGCTGGATTCAGTGGACCACCACTGATCAAAGTTAAGACCATCAGCCAAACTGGTATTATCCATGGGGAAACAGTTTGATGAAAAGCTAAAAAAATGCTGCAAAACAGATGTGAGAGAAAACATTAAAGAAACAGTCCTGCAGACACCCAGGCCAGGGAAGGAGGAGAAGATTCCCCAGAAATTCCTCTGGACTTAGTTAAGGTTTATTCTAAATAGTTGGCTATTTCAGTTATTCGGTCTTCATTTCACATCCATTGACATTGTTTTGGCATCTAGAGGATTTTGGAGCAGAGAAGTCACATCAATAATTGCTTATCAATCCAGAGTTCAAGATATAAAAGGGCATCTTAGTCAAGCTGATTTCAAAGGTGGTTTGTGGCACCTGTCTCTTCCAAATCTTTCCAGCTGTACCAAGATAATTATTTGAAATGAACTGCAATGTCTGAGTGCTGTGGGCCTGATATTTCTGGGTCTGAGAGATTTTAGCCTGTTAGCAGCCACTAACTTCTTCCCAAGGGAAAATTTCTCAAGAAAGCTCCTTCTCAAAACAATCTTGGCAAACAATTATCCTTTCTCAAAACAATCTTTCTCCAGGTGGTGTGGTTTTTTTGACTGAGAATCAAACCTGGGTCGCGGTGGTGAGAGCAATGAATCTTAACCACTACACTACTGGAGGAAGACTGTTTTGAGAAAGGAGTTGTTTGCCAAGATTGTTTTGAGAAGGAGCTTTCTTGAGAAATTTTCCCTTGGGAAAAAGTTCACTGCTGCTAGCAAGCTAAAATCTCTCAGACCCAGAAATATCAGGCCCACAGAGTGCAATCTACAGCTCAAAGTAATCTCTTAGGTAGATTGATCTCCCTGCATTGCATTTGTGTAGCTCAAATGTAAATATGAATATGTATACAATTACATGCAACTTGTTAAATCTAGTTGAATTTTTTTCTAAATATTGACATAACTGCAGATATATATACACATATGAAAATCACTGTTGTAGTCCAGTGTAAAAGTAAACAGTAAATCCCTGGTGTTTGAGCATGTATGATACACCAGCTTGATTTCTGTATTCCTATCACATACTATCAGCTGTTAGTTTGAAAACAAGCTAAACTGTAGGAAAGCAATAAAGGATACAAAGTGCCTTTAATTTTGAACCCATTTGCAATATGTTTTACATTACAGTGGAATTTTTAATATAGTCTTTCATTAAAACACCCATAACATCCCATCATTCTTTGACAAGCTGAAATGCATAAGTAGAATATGATAGTGCAATAACAACTACTAAAATGTTTAAATGATTTATTTAATTTAAATTTTCCAATGGGAGGCAAAGGCAGATTAAAATGTTAGTGCCATTAAAATAAAACTGCTTCGGTTGGTACCATGGGGAAGAAAGAGTGAAAAAAATGGAAATTACAATTGGAATCCCAAAATGAGTGTTTTTCCACATAAAGCCATTAAGTACAGATATTCAAGAAATAGTTTGATCATGATGCCCACAACATTTTTCAGTTCCATCTGAACCCAGAAGTCTTCCTAAAATAGATATAACCAATAATTCCTCCTTATTGCATTTTTATGCTAGCTCACTCTTCGTTATGATAGCTGATTGTTTTTTGTTGCATGTCAATTGCTGGAAGTTACTCGCCCACAGATTCTTAACCAGGGCTTACTTTCCTTTTATTTCCAGCTGCACATCAGTCATGCCCATCTGTTATGCTTCAGGTAGATTTGTCTGGTATATCACTGTTTAAACTTACATAATAATACTAAAGCTTTTTAGAATATATTTATTCTTAATGCTTTCCACAAACACTTTTCAATAATTAATCCTGTATGCAGGAGCTGCAGAATAAATAACAACTTTATTAGTGGTGTTTGATTATACACCCCATAATGGTAAAGATAAGATACTTGTAATAGGACCAAAAATAAACAGCATTGCACAAGTGCTGTGTCCTCTTCAATAATACAAAATTCCATTTTGTAACACATTCACATTTATCAGTGAATGTTTGATCAGTGATTTGGAAGAAAAGTAGCATAAGACCACAGCATTCCCATTGATGCAAATAGTTAATGGCTCTTTGCTCATTCTATGTGGGATATATCATCTAATCCACATTCAGTCCACCTAATATATGCTATTTTTCTTTAATACCATTTCAGATGTATAATAAAAACATTGTACAGTAACCAAAATTCATTAGATACATTTAATTACCATTGTGTTGATAAAATATAAACAAATTTAATACTTAACATTTATAATACTTAGCATTTCATAAAATTACAACTACTTTAGTGAAATCAATTTGCCAAAAGCTCATACTGAATCTAGTATCATTATTATTTGTGTGTACTTTTTACTTTGTATGAAAATAACTGCAATCATCATGATCATTAAATTCACTTGTATCTAGTATAATTTTTCATGCAGTGCTGTGTAAATAACCAGGTGATATTTAACCACCCTTATATCTGCTGGAAGCACAACAAAATGGGGCACAAAAACCTAGGAGATTTATGGAGGCCACTGACAGCAACTTTGTCACACGGGAATCAGAGACAGTCTTTGTCATATAAGTGACAGAGGACCCAACACAAGTGATGGAGGAGAGAAGGTGCTCTGCTGGGTGTGATAGTTAGGAAAAAGGAAGGGCTGTTTGTGGGTGTGAAAGTCTTGACCAACTTTGACGAAGTGATCTGTTCAGAGATAGATTTCAAGATCCTAAGAGGAGGAGCCAAGGCAAAATGAAGCACCACAGACACGGATTTTAGGAGAGCAGACCTTAACTTAATGTCAGCATGACATTTCAGAGCTTTTTTTTTTTTTCCAGAATTACACTCAGTTTTATCAGTTTCACTGTATAAGCAACATATCCATATATAGGTAATAATCCATATATAGATAATATAAAAACATACTTTTTCATTCTCTAGCTAAACAACATACATAACACTGAAAGGTAAAATTTAGATTCAGAATCTCCAGCTGTCAAGAAAACTATTTCGATGTCAAACACAGAATGTATTCCTGTCAGAAATACTTACCTAAGACTCAAATCTTTCTAGCCTACAAAACCTTTGGGAAAAGGAGAAACTGAATCTTCTCAAAACATCTGGAGAGTATCCAAGTCTTATTAATGTTTAGGTCGATTATTTGTGATTTGTTTCAGAAACAAACCCTTTCCTTTCTCTTTCTCCCTCCTCCTACTTCTCTTTTCCTGGAACTCCAATCCTTGATATTAGAGGTGTGCAATCCTGTTTTCTCCCATTTTCATCTCTAAAAGTTACCTGTTGCCAGTCTGACACCCACTGAACTTCCTCAGTTTACATTATAAATAGCTTTGTGAAAATACAACCTGAAATGCATGAAAGGACTGTGAAATACAATCCTGCATACCACTTCCTTACGGCTCCATGTTGTGTGTAAGGAGTCCAAATTTGTAACAGCTTCAGCCTGCCTTTCTTACTCTGCTTCTAATGTGTTTCTCTTCTTAACAAATCATCATACAAAAGTTGCAGTCAGTCTTGGGAACATGACTAGCTCAGGTGTGATAGGAGAGCTGGTGATGGAAAATAATGCTTGGACAATGGCGGATCATATCTGGAAATATTAATAAAGTAAATTGAAACATAACCAAATATAACTCTCAGCACTCCTTAAAACACTTGGAATCAGAATCTATAAAGTTGTAAAACTATAAAGCACCAGGTGCAAACAATTCTTCATCTGGCAACACCATCAAACCCATAACTCTCCAATTTAGCAAGAAGAATGTTACAGGGGGAAACCATATCAAAATCCTGCAGAGATACAGGTAGATCAGTAGTTCTTCCATTGCCCAGTGATGCAGTCATTCCATTATCAAAGGCAACTAAATTAGTCAGGAAAAATTTTCCATTTGTGAAGCCAAGTAGGCTGTCTCTAATGCCTTCACTTAAAAATTGAGCAGAACAGAATTTCAAAAATATTAAGTCAGACAAATTGAACATAAATAAAAGATTGTTAGTAAGCAAAATAGCAATGTATTGAGTTGCAATGCAATGTCCTGTTGGCTTCCATATGTAAACATATTTAGTTGAATTTTCACATAGATGGGACTTAGAAATAAAGGCCAGGACCTTCATGTGGCATTGTTTGTCACAGAAGTTTTAGTAATTTAGGGAGAAAATCTTTATTTTGCTACACCTTTACCTCCAGAAGCTGGTAAAAGATACTCACAGTCTCATTTTTTCATTTCAATGTAAATGTCTTCATAGAACCGGTGTCATGTAGAACAGCAGATCAGGCTCAACTCTCACCTAGATTATTACAATTAGAAAACAGGTTATTGCATATTAATTAACTGCATTGCACATTTACATTTAGCATATTTACATGTATATTGGGCATATACATTTAGCATTTTAGACAACAGACAAAAGATCAAATGTTATCTATTGACTCAGTGGGCTGTTGATCAGTGGTTTTGATTCACCAGGTGCAAAAATATGAAGTTATATGAGAAAGATATATTCTCTCTTGACTACTACAATATATATAGTCTGATGGACATTACAGATACCTACAACTGCAGAAGGCTGGTGGAATTCACTGTGGATCCTTCATTGTTTCCACATGGAGAGGGGATCTGTAAACTGTATGCAACCAAATAACATATACTTGATTGTCCATCATACACATGATTTCTATCTCAAACATCAAGAGCAACTAGTGGTGCATTTCTGATTAATAAATTGAACCATTCTAAAAGCAGAAAAAGCATTGTGAAAGAAGGGAGAATTCTGCAATATAGAGACATTTGCAGTGCATTTTTTTTCAAATTGTTTCTCATTTAATAGGCTTTTATGATGATTTTAGTAATTATTACAATCAAGTACTTCCAAGGATCAGAACATATGAGGGCCATTAAAAGTAGAAGCAAATGAGAGTGTATAATCAAAAACAATGCAGGCTTCAAGATTTCCACATTGCATTTGTAATAACCAGTGATTAATATGCATTTTAAAGAATGATTACTTGTCAGTGTTGCATTAATATGCTAGGAGCTTTTGCTGATCTGTAAATTGCTATCATCACAATGACTAAAATTATATGCATATTATTTTTAATATATGTTTTTATAAATTACATTAGAAAGTTACAAAATACATCTACATCCGTGAAGTTCTCACAGTTCTAAGGACCACATTACAAATATACATTATTCCTTTTGCTTCCAAACACACATTTTTTAATAAAAGTCTGTACAGTTGTTAATCTGTAATTTTCTCCTCTATCTTATGGTCTGATAATAGAGAGTCTGATAAAAAAAATGTACTTTGTGCTTCAATCCTAAAGGAAACTACTGCTGAAGGAAGTAGATCTCACAAAAACTCCCACACAGAAGTTGCATAGCAACTGTACAGGGTACATTCTGTAACAATAAGCCCCAAAGAATGCAGAACCTGCTGTCCAGTGTGCTCTTGGTCATTCTCATTATGTATTTACATCATCAGAAGAGATGGCTTCTGGGATAAAGTCCTTAAACAAAAGGCTTGGAAAGTAAGCATCTTTAGCTTTAAACATTTTCCTGCTGCTCCACAAGGTAAAATACCATCTATCCAAGAGAAGAAAAAAGTCAAGCGCAACTGGAAAAAAAACATTAATTGAGAAAAAAATCAGCATTCAGTTTTTCCCATGTCTAAGACACAATATTTTTTTTCCAAAGGTAGAGGTCCATCCAGTGTTTTGAAAAATTATGTTAAGTTCCATCCAGCTATTCACTAGTGTAGTATAACATAAACACAAAAAAGTATTCCATCTCCAATATATACTTAATTTAGGCAGAGAAAAACATTGGACATTTTAGATTACCAGGACTGCCCTGTGCTCTGACTTCTTACCAGGATATTGGTTAAGTCATAAGACAATCCTCATCAACAATGAAAGGAAACAAAAGTCCTCTTGATGTATCCCTGAACTTGCCTGGTTTTTTGTAATCCCTCTACCCATTCAATGCAGGACATTTTGTCTTCAACAAAATCCAGAGTTCATTGATCAGACTCATAACACATAAGCTGACATTTTTGTTACTCAATCTGTTCTCATGGAAACAAATTCTCCAAAATGCACCATCCTAGAAAAATCAAAAGTAATGCAATTGCACATTGATTTTTCTTTATTTCTATGCAGACACCAGGCAAAAAAAATTGAGAAAGATGTTGATGTAAGCTGAGAAAAAAACAAGAATCATGTATGTCAGTTTGGTTTTATTTTAACCAAATAAATTTATTCATTATATTTATTCTTTCACAATCCACATTACTTCTCATTGCTGAAATATCTATGTTATTTTTTAAATTAAAAATAAATACGGAAGACCGTTCAGTTACTTACTTAAATGACGAAGGTGATAATCTTATCAGAATTAACATATTTGTGTGCAAAAAAAATGTTAGATACATTTCTACAAGTATACTACAGCTGTTCAAAAACTGGTTCTTAACCTGGCATGGATACACTATAAATCACACAAGAGCTCAAGGGTTTTGTTTGTTTATTTTGGGGTTTAGGGGAGGGTTTTTTAGTGGAGTAGAGGAGAAATTTAATTGAGGCTACTAGTAGAGGAATATCACACCACTACCATTATATTTAAGGAAAAAAGCTAATTCTGAAAAATTTCCATCTAAACAAGGACTTTTATAAGCAGAACCAGGACCATATGACATTTGTGTCATGGACCCATGGAAAAATAAAGGAATATCAAAAAAGCCACCTCAATATCCTTGAGGTTTGTACAGTTTTCATTTTTTTAACTTTCTGGTTGAGACTGTAACATATGGCAAGGACTCTGAAACAGCCCTTCACCAGAGACCCATGGGAATATGTAGAGTAAACACCCAACACCAAAATTCTGTTCTTCTGTACTCTGTTTTCTTTCATTAGCAACAATAAGATGTACTATAGTGGTGTCTTCTGGCTTTTCTTCTCAGTCTGGTTTGGATTTTCGTTTTTGTCCTATCCAGTTTATGTTCCCATATTAGTCACAGAAAAAGGGTAAAGGAAGGAAAACACTAAGGTAAAGCATTAAAAAAAAAAAAAAATGAAGGATTGTCTTTTTCTAGATTTGGTAGAATAAAGATTAATTTTCCTCCAAAAATTAAAATTCAAAAATGTTGTAATACCTCCATAAGCTCAGCCTAAAATATTCTGACACCCACTGAATCTGGCCTCTGCAATACCAGCGTTAAATGCATCACAGAGAATAGGAGTGGAGAGGACATACACAGCTGCAGGGATTATACATATGTGCTGGAGAGAATTCTTGCTACTTGCCAAGACATTTGAGTGACATGCCCATTAATAAGTTGGACTTGCAGAATTTTGGAGGCCTTGTCTGGGACAGATGGATGTTATGAAAAGGGAAAAAAAAAAAGAATATAATTTCTGTTGCTTCTGTTCCTTTTTTCTCAAACTCATAGTAAAGCTCTCTTCCATAAAGGACAAACAGCTCAGTAACTCTTATCTCTACCAAATGCTTAAAGCTAGTGTTAAACTCACTGGTAGTAATAAAGAAAAGGTTCAGCATCTGATAGTGATACGGAAGTGGAATTGTATCAGACTTTGCAATTACTGACATAGAGACAATCATATGGGAAAACAATACAAGAGACAGAACTGTTGCACTATGGAGACGTTTCTTTCATTGTGGTACAGATTAGTAAACCAAACTATTGCTCAGGTAGGTAGGACCAGCAGCATATAAAAAATGCATGGATCTACATCCATTAAAATATACTTCTGACATTCAAATTTCTTAAATGTTGTTTCACTTCAAGTGATTCCTTAGACAGTTAGGAATGATTAGCATCTTTCCATAAAAACATTAACACATTAACCTTGTGAACTGTTGAGCCAGTGAACAAGACTGAATTAAAAACAGACAAATCACTTAGGAGTTTGAGGAAATGGATGCATTGATGCAAGGTTTATGTTCAGAAGTTAACTGAATAAGCAACTGGCATTTGATAAGTATTAATTTACCCATAATTTGTTGAATGACATAAGAATCTCAGCTTTGACTAAATCACTGTCTTTATTCTGAGTTTACCTTTTCACATTGTTAACTGTGAAGAATGAAACAGCAGAACAAAATTAAAAATAATGTTTAAAATACTTAATCAATTTGTTCTGTAAAACCAGAAATATTCATACTTTACTAAGAATTTTACCACTCCCTAACCATGTTCTTCTTCCTTCATGGGTCAAAAAAAGGTGAATAATCAGGGAGTGGTAGGCTTAAGAAATGATTAGTATCATCTTACATGTTCTTCAACCACCACAAGATTTTACATTCTCCCTGCACATCTGGGATGCTTCAGTGAACTGCTGGAACTTGGCTCCCCATCGATACAATTTGGATCTTCCAAACAGAATGTATTTAAATAAACTTTCTGTCTGGTATTGCTAATATGTACTTAATCAAACAGGATGAGCCATGTGTTTAATCAGGAAAATAATTATTTGATTCACAGTCTCGGAGAAATTAAACAGGGCAGATATTCTTAAGGGGAATCATTTTTACCTACACAGATTCTGGAGTTGCTGGCTGTGAAACCCTTGAAAGATACCCAAGTCCTTGTAATATTTATCTCTGTTGTATGCAAACAAATTATCAAATACTCTGAAAAAAATAGTGTCTTCCTTCTATACACAGAAATTATATTTGAAAGTAAATATTAATTTCATCTTGTCACTGTACCTTTTGGCACCACAAGGCCAAAAATAGGTATATCATCAGCACTTGATTAATATTAGTCTCCTCAAAAGCAGGCAAAATGAAGTTCTAGAAATTCAGCAG
Source organism: Hylia prasina (assembly GCA_013397195.1). NCBI lineage: Eukaryota > Metazoa > Chordata > Aves > Passeriformes > Sylviidae > Hylia > Hylia prasina. The sequence goes on along the minus strand of VYXD01001701.1, from coordinate 181,922 downwards.
TAAAAATGTGACAGAACTCATCTTCATGCAGGATAATTAGTTTCAGTTAGAAGCAGAAATACGTCTCTTTGGCACAGACAGTCAACTTGAAACCAAATATCAAAAACAGTACAATCATAAGGAGATTGAAAGTCCATCCATGAAGAGGAATTTTTTTTTTCTTTTACAGAACCATATTTGGTTTTATAATACTGAAATTTGAGAATCCTTACAAGTATGAATACAAAATTTATAATTGATAAACATTTTCATAAACCAAGATACTGTTAATTAAAGTTTGTTGAAAGTAAAGGAAGGTGCCTGATAACAGCTTTCTAATGAGATTAATGCTAAAATAAAACTAAATGTTCAAGGAACGAAACACCAGGTTTACAGGATACAAGAAAATCCAAAAACCTAAGGTTGTTCAATGAACTATTCATTTATCATTATTTAAATTATTCAAAGCTAGTCATGAGTTCTTTTTACTTTACCTTTACCATTTTTGTTACTTATTAGTTCTATATTTACTAAAAAGCATTGCTCCTACAAAAGCACGCTTATCCGCTTTTTGATTTTCTACAACAAATGGGATTAATCATGAATGAAAACAATGAACACATCCTCAAATATTAATGATTTGAAGCTGATAGTTCTATGTTAATAGAAACCAATATCTGTGATGAAAGCTATACCATCAACCACAACTCTTTCAGACTCTGTTACCTTGATTTTACCTTGGAAGGTGCTTTCCTGATGTTCCCCATTCAGAGAAAGTTGCCTCACCACATCCTTAAAGGTAACAGCTGAAAATAATACAGATCATGGCATTATACCACTTCTCCAAGCAACGGCCAGTAAGTGTGGAAGGCAAGGAGTCATTTAAAGGAACTTTAATGATGCTGAGGTCCAATGGGAAATGATGATTATAGCTCTGTGTGTCCACATGTAAAAGAAGATATTCTGCCCCACACAGGTGTATTTCATCAACAGAGCAGCTATTTTATTTCAATATCAAGCTATGACAAATGTTTAAGTCATCAAGTAGTCTCCAATTAGACATGTCTATTTTGCTTAACTGTCACCATGATTTTGTTTAGAGCAAGAATTTTAAGAACTTTTCCTGAATCAAGACTGTAATGCTAATTTTTTGTGTCACAGAAATGGTTGATAATATTCGTTAATATTTGGTGCATTTGTCAGTCTGACACAACCAGCAATTTAAAATTAAAATAATCAAACCCATAAAACAGCATCATTCCACATTTAATGTGGATGCAAGTAATGGCATCAGCTAATGCTGAGAGATAGAAAGTAAACATCATTAATTTAAAGATTATCTGCAATGAAGGAATAAAATAACAGCTATATTTGTAAAGGAATATCAATTTTAAACTCTTCTAATTACATTGACAATAAAGCAGGGCAACGGTGGGGAAAAATACATATTTCTGGAGTTGTACATCATTATGGCAAGCATGTTTTGCACTGGTACAAACTGTTCTCCACATACTAAAATACAGCTTTATCTTCGGTGAGAAATACTTGAAGTAATTGCAAACAGTTGAGATTAGGTCACATAAATCTCCTTACTGAATTACTGGAGTCAGGGATTGATTATTTACATTCAGAAAGGCCCAACAGACCCTTGCCTCAGATATCAATAGAAACACAAGCAGTCCCAAGGTCTACTGCAGTAGAGGTCTCCCAAATGTAGCATTACTGTGCTTTAGGCCCAATACTTAAACAATTTCTCCAGAATGTAAAGTTACTGCACATTGCGTCAAATACTTAATTTCTCATTTTAATTACTGACATTGAAAACATGTAAGTTGAACTTTAATTAACATTAATTCTGCATCAAATACCAATAGGGCTTATCAGTAATAAACAGCAATCAACAACAAATGAGATTACTTTAGCTGCATATTCTGCCAGCACTGAGAATTTTAGGTGCACAATGAATGACTTATGAAAAATATAAATTGTATCCAAGACTGCAATTAAACAAATTCTACTGTTGTTCTTTCAAATTACTTGCTACAATCTTGTATATATTATGTTGTAGAGGTGCTATAAAGGAGATAGAGAAATTTGAACCATAAGATACCATCTCATTTTCATTATGCAAAAAATATGCTAATTACTTTTAAATTTGGCTTTTTTTACTGCAGCCAATATATCACTTTTTCTGTTGTCTGGCCTGATTGTTGTTATGATCATACACATACATGCCCTTTTGTCTTTAAAAGACTGTCCTAGGGTGACTTTATGATGCCTGTATCCCCAATCGTCTGTCCTGCTTGTGATGTATATTGAGTTCTGTACCTTTAAAACAGTCTGACCGTGAACGAGGAGAAGAAAAATACGTGAAGTTTTTGTTTTGAAAATACTGCTAGACTCCCACGCATTCCTCTCCTGACTCCGGCGGACAGCGGCGGGACAGAGAGCTCCTGTGCTTTTAGTTAGTTTTAGCTAGCTGAGGCAGAGAAGTTTTTTGGACTGTATTTTTCCTTTTTCTTGGGATTGTTTAAATCTGTCCTGGACTGAAGAAAAAAACCCAGAGGAGCACCGAGGCCTCGCACCTGCGGCCCCTTCCCCCCCCCACCCTGGGCCTGGACCTCCGGACGGACTGGGATTGGTGAAGACTGAGTGAACAAAGACTTTATCAGTTCTTTCCACTTTTTCTCTGAGGAAGTTATTTTCCCGGACTGGCAGGGGGAAGGGGTGGTTTGAGTTGGCTTTCCAGAGGAAACCCCCTTCGGAGGTTTCCTCCCAAATTTGCCCCAAACTAAGACAAAGACCAAGAAAACAAAAGTAAAAATTTGCCAGCAATGTTATTTCAGGGTAGACAGAGTTCACATAGAATAAAGTTATGTTAAATCTCAGCGATATCTGTACCTCATTTTCTAAAGAGCACTATCATCCAAAGATCTACTAGTCCTGCATCCTCAAAGGAAATCTGAGAGTCCTCTGCTAACATTTTAAGAGTTTCTCTTCTGCACTCTTACGACTTCTGGATTTTAAAAACCAATAAGCATATCCTCGACTTTTCTCCTAGATTAGCTTGCTTTTCTGCACTTGCTTTTCTCTTGTAATGATTTTGATGCTTATAAAGTCTATATTAAAACTTCTGGATGCTCTTCTTTGACTGTATTTGTCAGACGAGGTCCTCAAATAAAACAGTAGCAGACTACATTTTTCCAGAGTCATGTAAGATAAGAATTTATTGTTAGTCCAGTTTTATGGCTAATGATTAGACATTCAATCAAGCAATTATTTAATTAATAAAGACTTCTTTAATGATATTGTTCAGTGGTTATTCTTCCCAGATATTATGCTCACTCTGGATCTTGAGGTGGGCGGTTTTTTCTACCTCAAGAATAGTGGAGGATTAAAAACAGTTATCAATGTCCTAAGGCGTGAACTGGGAAGTGTCTGGTCATGGTGATAATGATGGATTCCTTTTCTCCTCAGTCGTAGTTACCACTGAGGTCATTTTTACAGCTATACTTATCACAGCTTGCTTCCTCCTCCTTTGTTCCCAGCTACAGCTTGCACAACACACCCCGTCAGTCCCAGTGATCTGGTGCTGGATGTACAGTTCCAAACCAAGGTTTGTTTGACTGTTTAAAATACATAAGGCTCACAAAACTTACACTAAACCCTGTGAGGTTGTAGTCACTCTACCACCATGATATCAATAAAAAAAAAACCAAATCAGCTCTGGCTAATGGAAACCTACACATGTTCTGAGATCCCACACTTCCACATCCAGACAAAGTGCATGGCTTTATTTTAGTAATGGCAGACCTATATCAGTCAGGCTTCAATTGTGAATATCCTCCTGCCCAGCACTGCCTGGTGGAAAAATATCTATTTATATACTACCTGGGGATGCCTCTGAAGTGCACCAAGACTGATGCTGCTTGAAGAGCAGTGTTCTTCCCCTATGTATAATTCAAATTAATTTAACAATCCTAAAATTTACTTTGCAAAGGATATTTCATACACCACATAGTTCAAGACTTCATTACCTAAAAATGTCAGGAAAAGTCATGAATTCTCTCATGCCCAAAAGATAAAAACTGAACCTGGTGACATTATGAGTACCTCCCTTGTGAAATTTAAATAATTAAGGGATTTAACCTTGCATTCTCCTCAGACCACTTGACGTCACAAAGATGAGGAAAGGATAAAATCAAAAGAAAAATGTGTTTCTGTAAATAAATGCTAACCCCCAAAGTGGCTTCACTGTAACAGAATACAAACAGGATGGGTAACAGATGGTTTATTCTGCCCTTGAAGAAACAGAGAGTAAATAAATTTATGAAGTGCTGAAATTTTTAGAAGCAAAGGTCAGTATCATTGTAAATGTAAATAACTAATACAGAATTTTTACGCTGAGTATTTATTCTTCTCTAAAAGTTGATCCTTATAAATATTTTTCCATTAATGTGAAGCTTGTATTTATTATTCTAATGTTGTATGGAAAAATACATTAAATGAAAAAATATATTTTTTATGCACAGAAGATTTATACAATGCTTTCCATAACTTAGGCAAAACTGTTTCAAAGTCACATTCCATTTTGTTTCTCCTGCTATTTGCAAAGACAAGCATTTGTGGCCCCCATTTTAAAAATAGTCTAGCCAATGGGATAAAATGCCACTAAGTTGTTGCTTTGGGATCAGCACAAGCTCTCGGAGAAGAGACTCAGTTTTTTGAAGTTCTCTCAATCCTTAGGTGATTTAGCTTAAGGCATTTGCCATGTGAGGAAAAAGTTCAGATGAACAAAGGTTTTTAAAGACTTTTAAAAATTATGAACAATACATTCACATATCCCAAAAATAATGCTAATTGGACAATTAAGTTGCAATATTCCAGAAATATAAACACAGCAAACAGTTTGTTTCCTTTCTACTTGATTGCTCAAAGTTGGGGTCACTATTATTTTTCTGACTGCATTTCTGCTGTTACTACCTTTTGCTTTGATCAAAGTGAAGCAATGAGGCTAATTTCCTCTTCATTGTTTTCTCATATCCATCAAATTTTCCAATGAAATTCTGAAATTGTAAATCATAAATAAATGCATACACTAAAACAAGTTTATTCTGAGTTAAATACCTTTATTTTTTACAGCAGCTTTTAAGACTTTCACACATCAGACATATCTTTTTACAAGTAATCAAGGATCACATCATTATCATTTCTTCATGAAGATTAAAAGGAAGAAGTGTGGGACAGGAAATTATTATCCTGAGAAATGACATTCTTACTAAGATAAACTTTAATATTAAAGAAGTGACTGATATGGGAAATTGAAGTACAGTAAAAAATCAAGAAGTATTTGGTAAAATGGACAGAAACTGTAAGTCTGAAAAACTTTCTGTCATTTCAAAGACATAAGGGAATGAGGGAGCAGATTTTGAAAAATATTGTTAACAATTTTGACTTATCATAGGAGAGTTTAAAAATTATAAAGTTTTCATCAGCTGTGCTATTTACTGTTTCTCTAGTCATAGGTCATACATAGGTACAGAACTCAAGGATAATATCCTGAATCTTTAAGTGCATGTGAGCTTCAGTACTAGAATTCTAATGCACATAACACTATCTTAATGTAATGGTGCCATTCTCTGAAACAAAACTCCTTATAGAGGATGAAAATGTAAACAGATTACAAGCCAGCTAAATTTTATCTACTAACATGGCAGAATATATTTTTTTAGATTATATGATCTGATCATAATTGCTCATGTGCCTCTGCATGCTAAAATGAGGTGCCAGGTGCACGTCAGATGCCTAAAACTCTAACCATGCCATGTTTTATGAAAAGCCACTATTTGGTAGTTGGAGCAATTTCTATTTGTAGCAGTAAAACACAGAGATTTCCTGTATCTGAGGGATATTCTTTCCTTTCCAAGCTAAGCAAAATGAAGGCATAAAAAAATATTAAAAAACAAAACCTGTCCAGCTCACTTGATAACAATTGATTAAATGAAAAATTTGGTTAAATGTAATGTAATTAGATTTCAGTAACTATATGAAAATCAGAAAATCAGCATGATACACATTACTCATGTTCATCTCTAAATAACCAGAAAGGTCTCAAAGTATAATTAATTCTCAGCCAAGGACCTTGGTGAGTGGGTGTGCATCTTAGGACCCCATAGAGAACAATTCTTGTTTCTGTCTGTTCATAAGGTTGTTAGCCAACAAAACAACAATTAATTCCTTACTGAATCATTTTGAAAATTATGCAAACGCAAAACACAAAAAGGAAGAGGTAGCAAATAAAGAATGGTCTTCATTTTTCTGTCAGGTAGTTAAAACTGAACTTTGCATGGCATTACAACAAAGTTTAACATTAATGCAGGTAGTACTTGAAGAATAGTGAGATAAAAATAGGAGAATGACAAGGGAAATCTACCATCTAAGGTTTCATGCAAAAGATTACAAGATAGGAGGGAATAACAAAATTGAAGTAGAAAACAAAACAAAATTTGTCAAGTCCTGAGATACGCAAGTACTGGAAATTATGACACCTACTGATAAGAGTTTTACCTGTAAAACGGTTAACTCAAGCATTAAAATTAAAACAACCTGATCACAGCAAATGTGTATGGAAGCCTGAGAAATCAGGTAAACACTTAATAGCATGGAGTCATAAAGGGAAAAATCCCAAAAACAGATTTGTTACCTGAATTCACATCTCCAGCTCACCTCAGAATGCTGCCTAACAGAGTCCTTTCCTCACACAAAGCAGTCCCTGCTTTATGAACTTCTGACATCACTTTCATCTGGCAACTTATTGGATAGGGAGTGACATAAAACTGACAGCATGCCTGGTTCTCTTCCCACTTTTGCAGGTGATGGGTTCCTCTTGACTACACTGATTTCTAAAGTCTATAATGTATATCTCAATTCACCATCAAAAATTGATCTTATACTTTTAAGCAGTCATACCTTATAAATTATTGGGATAAGGATCCCAAAGAAACTTTCTAGGGTTGCTACCACCTCCCAAGACTCATAAAACTTCCCACATGTCCATGCCTCTTCTCTTGCCTGCAGTCTCTCAGACTGACCCAAAAAGAAAAGAAATGCAATTGCTGCCTTTAAAATAAAGTGATTTGTTATTATATCTCTAAATTTTTCTGATTCTCTGAATTAAACATAGTTGACCCTGAAATATCCAGGGAAGAATATCATGATTTCTGGGAATAGTGGTTTATCTTTCGTATTATATTTGAAGTGGCAACTTTGATGGTGGTATATAAGGTAGCCTGAGGCTGGTAGATAAAACTGAGTATACAGCAAATGCAGAGAGTAAATTCCAATGGTGGTTTAGAGTAGGCAACAAGGACTATTGATTTGCAGCTGAAGAGTTTGGACTTCTGCCTTGGGACTGAAGGCAGTTGCAAAAACCTCATGATTGCATAAATTCATAGGAAGTTATTTTGTGATTGTCCCCTGCTGATATAGTAGCTTGGCAATAAAGATATGATAGAAGGTTTTAGGAGCTTTAACAGCTAATGCAAAGTAGAACAGGAAAAGGCAGAATAATGACTTACATTTGAAAACCATCCTTGCAGTGTAAGGCAATGATTCTTCCAACACATCAAAGCGACAGAATTTTGGAAATATCTCTCAGTTTAGAAGTTTGGATAGCATATTTTGCAAAATAGAAGTTGAGCTTAGTTTTTAAGAATGTCTTGCTTAATTAAAATTAAGGTTGTAACCCCTTACAGTGGAATGTGTTGGTACTTGTTTTGAAGAGAGAGAGGGGAACTTCCCCATGGTTTATAAGTAAGAGCTGGTTTAATTACCTGTGTAACTGTTCTGTCCCTCTGATGAAGTGAGAGCCACTCCAAACAAAGCAAAGAGCAAAATTTCTAATGAGAGGACAGTGACAATTCACTTTTAGCTGGCACCAAATCTTAGGATGCTTTGTCAGATATGTGAAACCACACACACACATGGATGCACACACAGTCTCCTGAGGTTCTGAGGTGGGCACTGCAAAATGCACAGAGCCTGACATCAGTGCCTGCTCAGCAGCAACATCTGCCAGTAAAACCAACCAGTGAATCTGGGCTTTCTGTTTCATTGAACATGTCTTATTGTCTGGGATCTTAGTTGCATCATATGTGGAGATGCACATATGCTCCTTTGTTTGGGGGAAATCATTATAAAACAAAAGGATTTTAAGTGCTAGCAGGTTCTCTGGGCTAATAATGATCCCATTATTACACATAACACTAAACACATTGTAGCTTATACTGCTCTGTAGAAGATTATGCAATGCTGTTAATCTGTCTGTATACCAAATAATAAAGAGAAATCATCTTCCACTGCCCTTATCAGAAGATACAGATTTGTTAATATCTCTCCATTAGAAAGTTATCAAATGCTAGTAATATTCAAAGGCAAGTCAAATAATTTACACATTCTGGTGAAATTTGTTCACCATGCCAATCCATATTTTTTTGCAACACAAGAAGCAGTGAATGGACAAGGCAAGGGTATCAACATCAAAAGAAAATTGAGGACTTTATCAGTCTAAAATTGGTTTGTTTGAGAAATTTTTAAGAAAGCCAAAGATAAGTAACTTTCCTATTCCAAGTTTATGACCATCTGTTTTACAGAAAGGTGATGACTCTCTATAAATAAAATCTTAAGAACTTCTTTTAAAACATTTTTTTTCTCTTCTTTGGGACATAATTTCTGCTACTCATCACCACTAACCACAGCCTGGATGCAATTTTCAATGGTTAGACTCTCTGAAGTTTTGGGTTTGCAACAGTTTTAATGAGGAAGTTAATCAGACCTTTGTTACTTTGGTTTTAAATCATTCAATTCTCTTTCATTTTTTTCCTATTTATCCTTCTGTGGAGATCTGAATACTTACTGACAGTGATATTTTCTGGGCAACAACAGCTGACAGGGTAAAGAGAAAATTTTCTTTATTTACAGCACTTTGCTGAAAGAGGATGTACATTATTTTGTTTCAATAAAAATGGGAAACAGCATTTCAAAAGCTTGTGTCTGGATTCTGAACTACTACAGTCACCTCTGGGAAATTTGTGTTCTGGAGACAGAACAGGAAGGCAACCAGCAAACACTGAGAGCAGTGGAACTAAAGGAGTTTTAGATTGAAGAGTGCGATTTCTGTTTGAGCAACAGAAGGACAATAAGAGTCAGTGAAAATCTTTCCCTTGCCATCTGCCAGGTTACTAACACCTTAGTAGTACTTCACACTAGTCCTTTGACATTTGGTTCTTTTGCAAGGTTATGCTGTCATTTTTTCCTGAATCTACATGGGTCTGCAAATAGATCTGGTTTTATAAATATACAGTTTAAAGTAAGCACAGGCGTGAGATGCAGTTAATACTTTAGGTGAAAGTTAAGAGCTTGAAAAACCTCAGTCTATATAATTACTTTGCAGGGACTATCATGAACTTGGCAGAGAGCAAAGATGATGCGCAAAGTGGCACTGTGCTGCGTGTTCTTAGGGCTCCTAGGCATCAGGAAGCTACATCCATGCATAGGGAACCAGTATTCTATAATTTGGTGAGGAAAAAAATTGTGTGACTTTTATGAAATTGCAACTAACGGAAACAACTGGAAATAAAATAGTGTTGGTGGTTTGTGCACAAAGGGGTCAGAGCCACTGTGAGATGTTCCTCAAACTTTTACTGCGGCATCAGTCTCATAACAAGGTTTGAGACAATTGAAAGATGGCAACAGTTCATGTCTTGCCAGCAGCAGCCAAAGATTTCTTTGTTACAGGGCATTTTAAAAACTTTCTAGCCAATAGCACATTGCTAACGCTTACAGACAATTGTTCTGGCCAATCACTAAAAGCACATGTACGCCTGCTTCAAACAATGCTTTTCTTGTATGCTTTCTATTAACAATACACAATAGTCTTATTAAGCTTAAAACCTTCTACTATCTTGCTGGGCATATTTTTCTGCAATTTTAAGATCTATCCTAAAACTCAAACAATTCTTTCATGTCCTTGCTTGCTGTACTATTGTAACTTTTCCTACCTTCAAACTTTGCAGTTGCAGATAATTCCAAGTTCTGCTCTTTCTGTTTCTGGGGCCTGTCTTCACAGCATCTGGAAGGCATTCTTACCTTTAATATTTCCCACAAATAGGACAGATGGACTGGTAAGGGAGATAGGCCAGGCCTCAGTCACACAAGACAGATACAGATAAAACATCCTGTAGGAAGAACAATCCATTACAAGGTATATGAACTGCAAGAAAAAAAAAATGAAAGTAATAAACAGTGGAACACATTCCTGCTGGTCACAAAAGCAGCACATGATAGCTCCACATTTTCTGATTTCTGGTCAACTTTGAACTGCTTTTATTCTTCTAACATAGGAATTTAAAAGATAGTTTATAGAGTATTGGTACATGTGAAGTACTGTAGAAATTGATCCTCTGACAAGTAGTTTGCAGTCTGGCTAAATATGCTACTCCAGGATTCCTTCTATCCTGCAGAAATGATTTTGGCAATCCTATCTCCAATTTCTGTCCTCCATAATCTTTGTTCAAAACAATATCTTTTCTATTGAAGTTGAGTTACTAACCTTTTTATAGTTGTTACAGTAAAAAATAGTTATGAGGCTATGACATATGAATATTATACTAAACCAGCTTCTTAACAATATAACAATGGTTAATCAGTTGCAGCATTGGTTCAAGTGCATTAATTGCCAAAAACCATAGCCAGATGCTTATTAGATGTTTAGAGCCTTCTAGTCATTATCAGACATTAATTGCATTGATTCAGAAGCACTTTTCTCTTACATAACATTATTTTCACCATCAGTATAGGTGTGCTGAAACATCAGTTTTGAACAATATCAGTGCTTCCTGTTGTTGCTCTAAAAAAAGGCCAAAAAAAGTGAGTCTTCAATAACTAAATGATAGACAGACTCTTAGATTTTTCATGTTCCCAAGTGGCAGAGGTTGAAGTTTCAGGCTATAGATGAAATATACATGATACATTCCTCAGCTAATTATTTGTCAGTATATTAATAAATCACAACAGTCCCTGCAAGGCTATCTAAATTTAGAAGGTTCATGAAATGTAATACATAATTAATACCCTCAGATTGGATGGCTTAAAGGCAAGTGATTTCCTGATCTCATATGAAGTAGAAAACATTTATCACTGTCCAAGTCATGAATTGCCAGCATGCCTGCTTTTTTGTTGGGACTCTGTATAAATGTTTCAGTCATTTATTCTGGTTCATGAGGAGAAAACAGAAAATACATAACAGGCAGAAATAGATTTTTTTTAAACTCATGAAGTTGTGCTTATGAATGATAAAGGAATAAAATCCAATATGTGCACATAAGAGTAATGAATGGACATTTGATCATAATCATCAATGGGAGATTTACCACTGATATCACAAGGTTGTTGTCAGGTCACAAATATATGTGTGCAAATACCTGCATGCAAAATTCCCCAATCATTCAGTCAGGTGTCTTCATGTTCTCCAATCCTTCTCAAAATGTTCAACCATAGCATTTTGGGAAGATGGTCCTCACCGCTTCCCACATTGCACCTCTTGTCCTTCGCTCTGTGGCTCTCCATAGGACTCTTTCCCTTGTCTTATCGTCTCTTCTTGTATGTTTTATTTCTGCATGTCGTTATTAAAATGGGAGGAATCACAGTGTACAGAATTGATTTTTCCCCAGATGCAAAGAAACTCGGTTCTCGCACGGTTTACTAAACCTTGTTAGAGTGATATACTCTACAATGTCTTGTACATACCTGCAAGGTTTCTACAGGCAGGACTGCAGACAAATGTACAGGTTGACAGGAGACAGTGTCTTTGTACATTTCTCCTCCACCTTCCTGTCATCCACAAAGGCAAACTTTACTTCTGAGAAAAATTGCCAAAGAGTACGAATTAAGTTACAGAATCACACAGAATTGAGTTCTACTATAATGCTTCTGCTTTCCTCTCTGAACTCTCCTGTCTGAATAGAATATTACCTGACCAGGAAAGCATCCCTTCTATATCAGACTACCAAAAGCAGAGCTCCCTCCTCTCCTTCAGACCTTCTCCAGTATCTTTTTGACCACTGTGGAGAGCACAACACTCTTTCCCACTGTGGAGAAAACAAGCAAAACCTTCACTGATGATATTACTTCTCCCCAGGTCTGTGACAAAATTTATTCCATCATTTATGTAGTATTATTTACACGATTAACTTCTCAGAGCTCCATCAAGCAGGTGGCTTAAAATCTTCAGAAAATTCAGTGGTTAGAATAGAGTCTGTAAGTCCTACTGCAGCAAGGTTGACCATTTTTATCCTTAGATAAAAGGATATCTTAGGTCTCTTAGGTCACACGTGACCCACTCCACTCAGAAAAGGCAGAATGCAAACAGAAAAGGTAGAGAAAATCAAGAATCAGAAGTAGAAAATGAAGTTAGTAAATTTTTTTATCATATAATAAAAGAAGAGAAAAAGTAAACATCTCCCAGTCAAGGAAAAAGAAAATAAATACACAGCTAATGGCTCCGTAGTGACAAGTGTTGAAAAAACAGCTTTTGAATTGCAATTTCCTTTCAAGTTACCTAATTCCTTGAAATATTTCCCAAAAATCTTTCTTCTGCAATTGAACATACCTTTGCAATTGCAACTCGGGCCACTTCTTGCCTGTGTGGACCAATACACAGGCAATATTGAATATAGACTCAGTGCCATTGGAGAGGAAGGCCACCAGGATACAAATCCTGTTTCAGTCAGCTGTGAAGCTTTAGTATGAATCTCATCTCTGGCTGGACCTGATGTCATGGTAGCAGCTGGGATGGCATTCATTATCTTCTCAGTAGCTGATGCAATGCTGTGTTTCAGATTTAGTATGAGATTGATGTTTACAACACATGGATGTCTTTGGTGTTGCTCAGTAGTGCTCACCCAAAGTCAAGGACTTTTCAGTGTCATGATCTGTCAGTGAAGAGGTTCGCAAGTAGCTGGGGGTGAGAAAAGATGGGACAGCTGATCCAAACTGGCCAAGGGGTTATTCCATGCCTTAGAATGTCATGCTCAGCATGCTCAGAACTGAGGGGAATTGGCCATGTGCCACGGACAGCTGCACAGGAACAGGCTGGGCATTGGTCATTGTGTGGTGAGCAACAGTATTGTGCATCACTTGTTCTTCTTGGGTTTTATTCCTCTCACTCCCTCCATTTCATTTTTATAATTATTATAAGTAGTATTATTATGTTTTACTTTGTTTTGATTATTAAACTATTATTATCTTAACCCAGCAGGGTGGAGAAGAGGGGGCGGGAGTGGATGCAGGGCACAATCTCCAGCTGGAGTTAAGGCATGACACCTGCTTTCAACTATTTTCCTGGCTTTCACATACATAAATTTATTCCAAAAATATTCATAGATAAGTGATCAGAAGAAAACTTGTTCCTGTGCTTTTTTTTCACTGGATCTTTAGTTTTTACCTCAGAAAACCCAATACATGGGTAAAAACAAAACCTGGATTTCAGGTAGGAAAAGACCCCTGTTTTCGTGTTACTTCCTTGCTGTCTTTACTTTGAAAGACCTTTTGACATATATGTACAAAATGGAATTATTCTTTTTATCACCTCCCTTCTGACATCTTCAATATCTGTTTGTTTCAGGACTTCAGGACTATAATAAAACTAATGATGGCTTCACTGTTGTCTGTTACTCAGTGTCCTAGGGTGACTTTATGGTGCTTGTACCCCCAGTCGTCTTCTGCTTATGCCGGATATTGAGTTCTGTGCTTTTAAAACTAGATCTGAGAGTGAAGGTGGGGAGAAGGAGAAGCAGTGGAATGTCTGAGGTGGCTCTATTCAAAAACATAGAGATAAGAGCTTCAACTTTCTCTTTCATGGACTGTGTTGTCTGCAGCATGGACAGAGGGAGAGAGCTCTCATTTTCTTTTTTAGTTTATCTAGCTCGCTGAGGCAGAGAAGTCCCCTGGGCTGTGGTTTTTCTTTTTCTTGGAAATGATTGGCCCTGATCTGGACTGAAAACCCAGAAAAACACTGGGAGCTCACACCTGTGGCTCACTGGGGCCAGGACATGGCATTTTCCAGTGCAGGAGGGACTGAGCCACACCCCATGAAAAGGACTTTCTGAATTTGTCATCTCTTCAGAAGAGTGAGAGGTTTTATTGTTTAATATTATTCATTTTTCCATGTTTGTGAGTACTTTGCTTGTTAAATAGTTTTTTCCACTTCTCTTGAAGGATGTTTATGCCTCCCTAACCAACAAGGGAAGGAGTCGCTTGAATTTGCTTTAGAGGGACCCCATTCAGAGGTTTCCTCAAAAGTTTGCCCTAAACCAGGACACTCAGTAAGTGCTACTTGCTTAATGTAGAGGCAAAGACTACAGAAGGAAACATTGACATGATCTGTCAAAGACATCATCTTCGGTATCTCTGCCCACAAACTTACCTTGCCCATATTATGGGAGAAAAAACTATCATCCTGCCTTTCTTCTCATATATTTCATGAACATCCTCCTTATTCTTTTATGCAACTGATTCTGGAACTGTGAGAGGGCTTTCTGTAATTCACTGTTGGTTTTCATCAGTATTTTCAGAAGACTCTGCTATAATCTATTAGTCTAGCATCGATATTTTGCAAATAATGTTTTTATCTGTTACCTTTATTTGGTATAGTTATACAAAATAGAATTATTAGTTTGTTGTTATATTTATTATATTTGATTTGTCTTATTGTAATGTAAAAAGTTGAATGTGCAAATCTAAGATAGACATTTGAATGGATTAGTTGCTGTTTCTGCAATGATCTACTAAATGGTTATGTGATTTGTACGTCCATTACACACTAATAAACATTGAATACCTTGTTATTTGAAATAAATGCCTGTGTATTTGGTCAGTAGAGAAACAAAGGATGACTTTTCTAAAGCGTGAGAATTACTTTTCCTCTGAAAACAGCCATAAGTGTGAAGTCTATAATGACATGGCTTTTTTGAATTATAGTAATCAGATCTTGAACTTTGCATATTTCACTATAGAAAAGGAAAAAAATTTTGTTATAGAACTTTCAAGCAGCTTCAAACATATATTTTACAGAGTTGTTTAATTTTTATAATTTAAAAGCTATAAAAAATTCTCTTCTCAAACACGTCAGAAATGTTTTTCTTACTATAAGAATATTTTGTATGAATGACATATCTCGCTCAAAATTGTTCTTGAATGTAAAAGTCTTTGTACACTGATAAAATAGTAAAAATTATTTCTTAAGGAGTTCTCACATTTTCCAACATATTGAATTTAATTTTTATATCTCTTCTGTGGTTTAACTCTGGAGATTTTACTACAGAACTACAGAAATGTTAAGAAACTAGATATTCAATAATACTTTCAGAGACATATCTTTTTTTAGGTATCAGCACCTACACTTGGAATGTCTTAAAATTACAAAAGTACTGTATCTGAAGGTGATGGACTGAGTTCTTTGATCTCTCCTCCCCTTTTTGGTTGAAGGGTAAGACGAGACACTTCAAATGCTCCAGTTTAGACCCAGGGGAAAAATAGAATGCCTGTTCTGCTATGTAGTTGAAAAGTGGAAGATTTATTTTAAGAGAGATTGATGGTTAACACAGTAAGGAAAGGGCAAGAATAATGCCTAAAAATAATGTGAAAGAAAGGGTAATAAATTAAGATATTTTGTTTCAGATTTTTGTACGGAGGGAAGGCATGCCAGTCTTTTTAAATTGTTTGCCTGTCCTTGTGTTTTCATTTTGGCTTACTGTACTTCTTAGGATCATTCAGATCAGCACTAAAATGCATGTATTGTTTAACAACACCTATAGACTATTTTCCTATCCAGAACACATCTCCAAAAAAAGCAAGATGCTCAATCAAAGCAGGGACAATGCATCACAGAAATGCAATCTAGACAGTGAGCAAGTTCATAGGGAAAAATAAGATCATCTTTCATTCCAGCTTTATAATCTCTGAATAACAATTGCTAATTCAAATTTGTTTTACTGCAGCTCCAACAAGCCTAAGTTAAAAAAAAAGCAACTTTGAAATTACTTGCATAATTTTTTTCAACATCCAATTTGGAGGAAACTGTTCCAATTCTACCATCCTGCATCATATTGCTCAATTTCACCCATACACTACCTTGCAAACACCTATCATTTTTGCTGAAAACTCAATCTGACAGAAAATCATAAAGAAGTCATAGAGGTATTTTTTAATCAAAAGACATGATTTTTTGTATTCACGTTATGATAATAATCACAGTCACACCACAAGGTAGGGTTTCTTCTAAGACAGATGACATCCTACATATGAGCTATCACTACAGTCATGTGGTGGCAACACTCTGATCCAAGGTAGAGTCATACCAGGATAAGTTTGCATATTCTGAAATGTTGATTTTGGCATATGCTAAATGGATATTATTTTGTTTTTAATGAAATAAAAATATTACACAGGAAAAACATTAGTACCATTTATAATCAGGAGAACACTTGTTTTCATATTTCATGGGTAGAAACAGACAAAGGTTAGTAACAAAGAGTGAAGATTAATTAAATTTTGGGGGGCATGTAAGTCCAACAGGAAATGAGCTATGGACAGGGTCACTATGCCAAAGAACATTGCTACTTCATGAATGGCAAAGGGAATTCTATGTACTCCCCCATAAAGTCAAGGTCAGACAAAGAAAAATGCTTGAAAAAAACAGTTATGGACTATATAAAATATTTTGAATATTTTTAAGAAGATTTAAAAAAATAAACCAGCATGGAAGGATGTAGCAAATTTATTTTGTATTACTTTAATCCCTCCTTTCATGGTATGATTATTTTGCAATCCTGAGCTATCAATTTACTGAATGTTCAGTCTTGAATAGGGATTAAAGTATAATAAACTACTCAACACAAGCACCCTGTCTGAGGACCAGATTTGGTTTCATATTCAGGACTGTGCAGCATAATGAGAGATAGAGATTCCTCCTCTGACCTGTTCCATCCTGCATCATATTGCTCAATTTCTTCCATAGCTCAGAAAAGTTAAGAGGGCTTCACAATGACAATCATATTGTATATTTTAAGTTAAACTTGTAAAAATGATTACTTACTTTTCTTTCGGTCACTCCATAACTTTCCAACAGTGAAATCATATTACTGAGTTTTACATAGAATAGGGAAATACAATACAACACCTGTAAATTTTTAGTTGTAAAATTCTTACAGTGAAGATATTAAATTTTTTAAATTCAATTTATCACTGAATGTGTGTGGCTTTCTTTTCCTCATTATTTTTTTATCTGTTTGATTTATAGTTTCAGACCCATAATCAATAGTAAGCGCCTGCCTGGAAAAAAATCCTGCCATTGTTAGAATTTTTGGAGCAAGAAAAGGCTCTCTCCCACACAAATATTTTATTTAGATTTGTCTTGCTTTTGTTAATCTGAAATCAATAACTTATTTTAACTTGAAGCCAAAATTAGGATGCACTTACCAAGCGTGAGACTGGTGGCCCTCACTGCACAAAACACAATTTGTGCGTTTCCTGAGAAAAACAGGAGGGAGAGACAGGAGCCTGTCACAGTTCTTACCCACACAAGCAGCTAACAGGGAATCTGTGAGGAAATACATATTTTGTATTATCTGTATACATATGAGGTACATATTAATGCAGTTCACAGGCTGCTCTGTCTGCACTCAGCCCTTTGAGACTGCAGGGATGGCTGCACCCCTGGTTGCTGCACACCATGTCAGTGAGAAAATCAAAGCTCACATTTTCAAAACAAAACAACTTTACTTTGTCAGACAATTGGGAACTTGTCAGCAGAAGCAAGTCAAAACACATGAGCTGATTCCAGGTGGCCTCATGCCATTTCCAGGCACATGAAACTTTTCCAGATATTTGGACTGATATAGCTACAGCATTACAGTAACTAGACTTTTCTGTATCCACATTTTTATTGTATCTGCTGGGTCAAATATACTGAAAAATTGATTTCTAAATGCCCTCAAGTGATACCGGGCTAATTTTGTCATTTTGCTGGGAGAAAGAGAGGTGCAACAGGGCAGTTGCTTCATTTATACAGTAGCATGGCCAGGTATATAAGCCAGAAACCTCACTGCTTTTCTGCCGTCCTGAAATGAGCACTTGAAGAGTTAATGGCAACAAAATAACAGCTTTTCAAATTTATCAGAGTGATTCCAGATGAAACTAGCCTGTATAAAAGAACAGTGCTTGCTTAATAAACAAGAAAATGCTGTACTTGCCCACATTTTCTCTTTTTCTATATTCTTAAAACCTTGTCAGAAGCCATATTAATTTTTCTCAAATAAATACATGAAGGCTAGGCAATGAAGTCTCCTGAACAATGAAACAAAGAGATAAAATAGTAGAGGAATTATCTACAAAATATTTCAATGATAACAGTTTAAGAATTTGAAACAATCAAGCTTTTCATTATTGCTAGCTCTAAGCAAAACTGTTGTTCATTCATAGTTTGCTATCCCAAAAAACTGCTAATAGAAGTGGTGCCCTAGGACATATCAGAGCTAGCACCAGCTGGAAAGTAACATAGCTTAATCCAGTACTGAAGCTGAGTTTTCAGCTGACTTGGAATACAAACAGATAAACCTGATACCTGATTAGGATGTGGGTCATATCTATATGAAGCACCATGTAAGTTTGTTATCCTAGAATATGCGATATAGGCATATTATTCCTGAGGTGTACAGTCCATCCTCTTACATATTTTCTCAGACTTCTAATTTTTCCTAAGCTCTCTAATCTTCCTCCCTGTTCCTTTCTAAGTTCCTCCAAGTAAATGCTACATATGGTACATTATTTCTTTCTTATCACATCACAGAACTAATTTTGTCCACACCTTCTCATCTAGTATTCTTTGCTTCAGGCTGAAAACCCTGTGCCCCTCCTGCCAACTGCAGCCTTGAAACATGTGGCTGCTTGCACATGCCTGCAATGAGGCAGGAGACAGCTACAAACAAAGTTCTTATTCAGACACCTTCAACAAATAATCCAGATATACAGAGACCAAAATTACACAGACAAGTATTTCATGGGGCATAAATCTGTGCCCACACAATAAAAGTAAAGGCTGAGCGTTCTTTAAAAATGTATTTGGAATAAATCTGAAAGCTGGAAAACACTAAGTGAATCCTTAATGTGTCATTAGAAATAAAGACTTTAAAACTTACAAAAATATATACTGTTATCAGGAGTACTCAACAGAGCCAACTTAATCCATTTAGAGCTATAGCTTCATACTGTCTTCCTTTTTGTCCATCTAGGCTTGCACAAATCTTTCCTGTAGGATTGCAAAAAGCACAGCCATTCTGGGAAATTATCAGTGTCATTAAAACTAAGCCCACCCAGGTAGTGTGTGTGCATAAATCCTAGAAATAGGTTTTCCCCTCTCATGGATTTAAGTATCATGTCCATTCTGCATACAGGATTAGAGGCGCTGATCACTTTAAAATGGAGTCTTTAAAAGCATAACAAACTGCTATAAAATAACTTACTAAAATAAATAATACTGTCCACATTAACAAATTCTCGTGTCATTGTCTATGTCTGTTTGAGTTTGGATTTGGGTTTTTGGGTTTTTTTTGTATTTTTTTAATTATAACTATAGACCTCATATTTAACATACATTTTTAATTAGCTGTTAGGAGGACTTGACCATATATGCAGACAGTTCTGCTACAAGAGCATGCAGGGATTGAATTCTATCTAAATTCATATTAAATAGTTGTGTACTTCTATATTGCAAAACCATGATTGGAATAACAAATTTCAATTACAGCCATATTTTGAACAAGATATCATCTGTGTTTTCAGATGAGCTGTTATTTCTGATAGTTCAATTTCCTGTAATGATACTTAATCTAACCCAAGTACTTTAAAAGTAGCTTTTTTGATGGATACCCACTAGTAATTGATATAGCAACCATCTCATTTAAAAATGAGAATTTTAAGTTCATTATCTGTCCCCTGCAGAATATGCATGGATAATTTAGTCTTATCCATAACTCACTCCTAGAAGAACTCTCATTTGTATTATGAGAGACTATGAGAACCATACGCCCCACTTTTATTTAGACTTTGATACAAAATACTTAATTTCTTCACAATCAGTTATAGTCTCTCTAGAAATTAGATCCTCCTTTTCTTTCCATGTGCCTTCATTTGTGCATGGGAAAAGTTATCTTTCAGATCAATATTTGCTACGTGGCATTTCTGTCTTTTTCAGTTCTCAGTTTGGAGCTAAGCTGCTTGCAGAATTTTTGTTGTTAAAAACCACATTTAACGATCCTAACAATGTTAATCTGTGTGTACAAGAATAGATGGATATAAAAGTATCTGCCTATAGAATTTAATAGCTTTCAATAAGATTAGGTCCCCTGACTTTATGGATACCAAAGAAGATTACAACATCCACTGAAACAAGCAGACATCTCAAGTCCATCACGTAGACAGAGAATTGGAGGTTCTGCATCTCAGAAGTCAAGTCAGTGCCAAAAAAACAGAGCTCAAGTGTCTGGAATATCTTTTTCATACATTTAAGTCTTGATGCAATAAAACCAGGGCCATCCTATGGAATCACTGCACGTTTGGGGTTGGAGAAACCTCTGGAGATCATCTAGTACAACAGCCCTGCTAAAGCAGGGTCACCCAGAAGAGACTGCATAGGATCACACCCAGGAGGGTTTTGAATATATCTTCAGAGGGAACATCAAAACTTCCTGGGGCAGCCTATTCCAGTGTCCTACCACTCTCACAGAAGAGATCACTATCCTCACAATCACAGGGAACTTCCTCTCTTTCAGTTTGTGCCCCCTGTCCTGTGCCTAGTTCCTGGGTATCATTGAAAAGAGACTGGTCTGTCCTCTTAACATCTGTCCTTAAGGTATTTGTACACATAAGATCCTCTCAGTCATCTCTTCTCCAGGCTGAAAAAGCCCAACTCTCTCATCCTTTTCTCATGAAAGAGACGTCCCAGTCCCCTCATCATCTTCACAGCACTCTGCTGGAATCTCTCCAGTACTTCTTGTAGTGGAGAGCCCAGAACTGGACACATGACTCAGAAACAGCCTAACCAGGGCAGAGTAAAGAGGTAGGAGTGCTTCCTTCAGTGATGCTCTTCCTAGTGCAGGCCAGGATGCCATTTGCCTTCTTGGTCACAAGGGCACACTGCTCTTGGACAGCTCATTATCCACCAGGACACCCGGCTCCTTCTGCAAAGAGCTGCTTTAATGAGATTGTCTTGCATAAATTTAAATACACATTGAACACTCTTGGGTGGGAGAGAACACCTGTATCCTTCTGTCAGTCACAGGTGTTTCATTGCAGTATGTATGTATGGAGTTGATATATGTAACTTTTATTCCAGATTCTTGTATTGTCAGGTTTTCAAGACCTCATTGAACAAAGCCCCAGGCAACCAGGTCTAATCCCAGAGCTAGCTCTTTTACAAGCAGGCCTTGGAAACCTCTTGAGCTCCCTTCCAGCTGATACTAACCAATGAGTGTATGGATTGAAAACAGAAGCTTGGAGGTTGCAGAATTTAGCAGAGGAAAATGCATAACCTTTTTCACAGTGGAGGGCAGCATAAAAATCCCTCCTGAACCCAAACTTTACAAATCTGTGAAACTGAAGGGCTGGGTCTAACTTAGCATTTGGTTCAGAGTATTGCACTTTTGAACCTCATCTCTTGAACATAGCCCCTCTTACAGTGCCTTAGCTTGGTTCACAGGGCAGTTTTGATTTATCCAAAATAGATAGCTTTAGGAGGAAACTGGAGAGAAAACTCCACAACAAGCATGCACCAAATACAATCTAAGAAGTAATGGGCTCATTAGTGTTCCAATCAGAGGTCAGTGCTTCAAATGACTTCAAAATGTATGTGGGGTGAAGACATTTGAATCAAGGAATCAGACTAAATCTGCTAAAAATAATGCCCCTGAACAGTGGACAAGACAGCACCAGCTAGTTTGATCTGATGATGTATTTCTCTTCTGTACTGCTGATGTAGACATAGCCAGTACTAGAAAAGTTGCTGCCTGGGAAATGTACAGTGCATCAAAAGAAAGAGAAATTAAAGGAATACTAATCACCTAGGTGACAACCACAGCAAAATTCCAAATTATTTGCCTAAGTTTAAAACTTCAGTTTTACAGAGTTTTAGGATATTCATTAATCTGCAAGTTAGTAATGGGAATTATTTCTCTATTTTTCCAGAACAGTAGCACCAGCTAATGAAAGTTTTGGGTTTAATATTTATGTCCTTTCTCTTTTGTATTTTCAGAAACTCCTCAAATATAAAAAACACTGAAAGCTAACCAATATAAAAATTCTCAGTTCTAAAAGGAGAAAAATATGCAGATAAACAAAGTCCCAATTATGATTTCAATGTTATGCTGTTTAGGAGTATAATAACCATCCATGTGAAGTCCCATGATAAAAAGAACTGCTTAAGACAGAAAGTGGGCCAAGATTTGCCCTTATGTCCTATTTATTTCATTTTGTATTTATGGTGAGTATTTCAAATTAATACCAAAGCATTTAAGCACAGCATAACATATAAATGCAATACAGCATGCTAACAAATGTTGTAAAATAGTTGAAAAGGAGGTAGGGCAGGGGAACAGAAGGTGGTGTGTCCAGGTTGTTTCTTAGGAGCAATAAGTAATCTTCATAAAATTTCCAAAATTACACAAATGTTATTTCAGTAGGTTAAAAGGTGTCACATCATATGTGACATATGATATATCACATATGCTTCTCCACCTTATCCTGTCCAGAAATCAACAAAAACACCATTAGTGACTCTGGATTAGCTTTTCTGAAAAGAATTGCTTGCATCTTTTCAGAGTTGTTGAATACTAATCCACAGCAGATAATACATCTGTACTAACCTTAGTATCAATTCACTTTCAATGATGTCTTGAATGAACAAAAATTATAAAAAATTTTCTTGACCTTAAGTTTTTCAGGTGGCTGAGGATGAACTCAGTGACGGAAAGTGAATGGAATTTCCCATCCATCCAGTGTCTCAAACTGACAAAGCCCACAGTCCATGAACAATTAAGCAATTTCTGTCAGCAGTCATTCTAGCAGTTTTCACAGCAGCTTTTATAAAAATTGAATTTTCTTTACTTACCTTAAAGCTAAAGTAAGTACACAACTACACGACTCAGAAAATTTAAACATTACAGTTCTCAGGAATTTGCTTTATCTCCACTGAGTGTATCTTTTTTAATCCTAGCATTTTCTATAACATAAAAAAATGCCCAAAACAATTCCTTTAAAACTGTTTTAAAATATGAATAAAGTTTCTTCCAGTTTTCTGCATAGATTAGAGCTCTACCTAATCAATATAAATAAGTTCCATTTCAGTAAAAAATTTAATGTTCTGCATAGTCTTAAGCAAATCCTCACTAGTCACTGAATTACTTTGCATGCTTAAAGTAAAATATGCTGGTGGTGTTTTGCTGAATCAAGACTGCTTTTTTTAGGCATTCAGTAGTGTTATGGCAGAGGAATTAGAGGTAGCATCTTATTTCTTGATGTAAACATCAGAAGAGGGAAGATGTGCAACCAAGAATGCAGAAACACATTAAATCATCAATAAAACAATATAAATATTATTGATTTGTCATAATAATAATAATAGGAACCATCTTCACAGACGTATTAGAAGATTATTTTTTCTGCTCTGATAACTTAAAATTGTCTTTTATTTCTTTCATTTTCCCTTTTCCTTCTACTGATCCTTCCACAACACTGATGATATGAATCATCATAGTACTGTTGATCAGTGCCATTGCATATTTTTGGTTGAGACAAATTAATGTGAGTCATCTTCACTTTCAGCAAGTAAATTAGATGCAGTTTGCTAAAAAATAAGCTTAATATGCAAAAAACTTTATGAACATGCTAAAATTTGTAGGTCGTTGCTTTGCCATCCATGCATCTTTCCAAGACAACCTGTTTAGCCATCCAAGGATCCTGTGGGCTGGCTGAAGCACTGTGAACTGAGTGTGTGAGCACTGAGGATAGAGTGAAGTTCAGTCTTGAAGCTTACTATATTCACCATTATGTTCAATGTAAAATTTATCAGTCAAAAATTCTTCCTCTTTCAGTTTAGTCAGTTTACACTGATTGAAACATTTTTTAAATCTAGAATAGACTGGACAGTAATTTCTATTATAGGCCTAAGTAGACTTTGGTGTTATTTAAATAAAAATATCTTTATTTATTTTATGATCTATCAAAAATAATTTTGATAATATTTGTGGTAAGAGAAGTTAAAATACTTCTTACCCAGTCAAATAAAATAATTTGGTTTCACTTGAACATTTTGGCTTATCCAGCTTGAAATTGATTTTTAAAATTTCTTTAACCTGAACTATTTTTTCTTAATTTTTTTAATTTGATAAAAAACCTGAAACCACCATTTATTCATACAACTGCAAAGTCCTTTATACGTTGTTATGAAAATTACATTCCATGATAGATACCTTTCAAATGCATGTCATAGATATAAGGTTGATAGCTCTGAGAAGTTATTGAGCACAGTATTTTTTTAAATAATATATAGATGTATGTAATGCAATGTAATGGAAATCTAGAGACAACAGCAAATGTATCTTGTCTAAATGATTCCTCCATACTTTTATATTCTGCAGTCCTATAATACTCTAGACTTGAAGTACAGGTATGTTCAAAACCCTCAAAAGGCAGGTTGTGATCTTACTGAACAAGAACTCATTCAATCAGTAAAGAGAAAAAAAAAAAGATATTTATGTAAAATACTTCAGGCCTACAGGTTCATGCTGTTCTAAAATAAAAAGCCAGTGACCTAGTAGGTTCTTGTTCACTTTCCCCTTTTGTTTTTAATGGATTTTTAATATCTGACATTGGAGAAAAACCTGTCTCAACCATCCTTTTGTCACCTTCAGTTCAGTGTTGGTATTGATATGAGAGTATTGTCTAATGTTTATCACAAATAGATAATATTATTTCCTTGCCCAGATCATGGTTGGAGTTAATAACACTGTAATATCTTCTTCCCATTCACTCCCTTGTTTAGTGGCAATATAAAACTGCAATTGTTTTCTCCCTAGAAATCAAACTAGACTGTACTATACTTGTAATTCAACACAAGCCAAGAAAAATTAAAACCACCAGAATGTGGGTCTTATCAAGCTTCCTTCTTCTAATTACCGGGGTTTAGAGCCCCTGGATCATTGTTTGATGTGGTGCCTGACACACCCTACAGTAAAATGGACACTGCCAAGGAAGCTCCCAGACAGACATAATAGCCATCTGAAATTTAATTCCAAAGAAATTCCACCAACTATGAAAATAACGTGTCATTAGTCTAGGCACATTCCTTTTTGTTCTTGTTTAAATTAATTTCCCAGAGAGACTTATCTAAACTGCTAGTATAAAATATGAGATTATAAGCAAAATACTTCATACAAATGAACATCATTGTCTACACAGACTGACTACTGAAAAAGAAAGACATTTGTCTCTTTTCTGGTTGTTTCTTTATTCTTGCACCTCTTTATAGCAAAATTCCCTCCTGAATCACAGTCTTATTAAAATTTATTCCTTTCTTTTCTTTTGTCATAGTGAAATAGAAGTATTACATTTTTACATAAATTATTATCCACAACATGCCCCATACGCTGAAAAAAGCATTTCTATTGATGATTCAGTACAATGCAAATGGTTTTGTACAAAATCTTTTATGTAGCACTAAAGATTTTTTTTAATGTGATAATTTTTTACATAAGCTCAATATTTTGAATTCAGCTGAGGAATCACTTTGCTGTTTATTCAATAGCTTTCTATTTTCTTTAAGGAACAAAAGCGCTCTCCTCTTGGCCTGATTTACTACCAAAAAATTCATCTGCTACTAAGGACAGTATAATTCACAAAGCCCAGTGGTGAAAATATTTACTGTGTCCTGAAGAAAGAAGTACACTCTCAAAAAATGGTATTGCTTAATACCATTTTTTAGTCTCGCAATAAAATCAGTACTTATTTCATCAAGTTGAGACCAGCTTATAACTTTCTAATTAGATATACTATCACTAAATCCAAATTAATTTTGGAATCTTTCCTGAAAAAATTTAAAAATTAAAGCTTTGTGCCTTATGCTGCACAGCATTGGCTTATCAAAATTTCAATGTAAATCATTGAGAATTAAGACTGCTTATGTCACTACTCTGTTGCAAACGTAACTCAAACCAAGAAGCAAGAAGAGGATTGTCATGATCCAAAGAGCACCAAAAAATTTCCCACATCTGGACTTTCAAAATATCTTAGTTTTTCAAAATTACAATAATAGATATCATAGTAAATCTCTACAGCTTTTCTACAGCTTCATAGGATAGAAATAGTCCAAATGAAAATGGTGCTGTGATATTTTAGGGATACTATACCACCAATTTTTGTACCTTTACAATTTTGTAATAGAGAGAAAGAGTGAAGAATGAAGGAATAAAGCTGTTAAAACATATATTCCTTCAAGTTCAGTTGAAGATGAGATTTTTCTCAAAGAAATGTTTCCATCAAAATACATATTCACACCCCATCGCTCCAAATTTTATAATGTTTTCTTTGCACAGTTCCATCATGGAATTTGTGAGTGGAAGCAGTAAAAGCCACTGAACAGCCACTAGCCTTCTGTTTAGGGAACTCACTTGAGTTCCCTAAACCGAAGTGCTCACTAGAGTAAACAGAGTGCTCACTAGAGCATCTCTTCTGAGAGAAGAGTACTGAATTACCAGAATCACTGTCATTTTCCAAATAACTCACAATCAGTCATAATTTTTGCCTTTAGTCTTTAGTTAAATAATTTTTGCTTCAGAAAATATTCCAAGACTATTAATGCAAGGTTTTATTATGTTGCCAATTCTTGAATGGGTGCCAAACCAACAATGGATCTTGCATTTCAAATTGTTTGAAAGAAGGCTGGGAAGGGCAGTTGAAGAGAGCAAGATCAGTGGAGGGAAGGCAATCCAAGTTAACACAGCTTGTTCATGCTCTTTCATAAAGCCATTCTGCTGCATGGAGCTTATGAAGACACAGTTAAGTGCACCACACATTCATGGACTTATATGCACTGCCTAACTCAATAGGGAATATCACTGGATCCACAATCTAGAAAATATGTTTCACAATACTAAATATAAATGAGCAAATGCACAGATACACGCATGGATAACTCAGTGAAGTGGATTGGCGCATGTGAAGAAATGGGCCTGGCAGCAAAGGCTTTGGGGCAAAAGAGATCTGAGCTATTGATCACACTCTTTGGCCGATAAACCTGACCTGTGTCAGGTCTTGCAGAAGTCAACTCCTCAAAAACTTAACTGACTGATAGCCAGGGTCCCTTACACCAAGGGACATCATTTCAAAATGGCCCAGAAACTATTCAGAAAGCAACTGAAAGAGATACGAGAATTCTAATCCAAGAAAATCTCCGCTGTTAAAAAAATGGGGAAAAAGCTCTAGGTTCCAGATATTGGTTCAGGATTCAAAAGTATGCCTAAAGATAAAAATTAACCAAATTAGAATTGGATTTGATAATAACAACTGGGACAAGATCAAAACCACTGAATCACATCCTTCCCCAAAACATCATTCGTTCTCCACCAGAGCAAAATCAGAAAAATATCAGAGAAACAGGAAGGCGGAAAGGAAGAGTGTTATTTTTTTTATATTGTTAATTACTAGTGAGGCTGAAAGGAAAGTTGTAGATGGAACAAATCCTTACATAAACATACATTAACTGCATGCTGCACATATGCTTGTATTTATATAAATTTGTTCAAATTAGATTTTCCATATCAAATGTTACAGCTGTTTCCAGCAGACATGCCTATTTTGTGCATGTCTACTCCAGTGAGTTTAATATATACAGGTTGTTGTTGATTTTCTCTGTATACTTTATTCTGGTAAAGTCCTTTATAATACACTAAAATCTAAGACTTTGAGACCTTCAGTTTCTTCTGACACTGTAAATTTTCACTTTTTATATGTAATAAAGGCTTCAATTTTCTCACTAAAACTTGCTTAATTTATTGTGCACTCAGATTACCCTAACTGACATTTTGCAGTCTGTAGCCATCTTTGTATCTCTTTCTTTCCTTTTCACTCCTTGGTACTTCTGTCTTCCAGCATGCCATATTTTGTAGGTCACATCTGGAGGCAAGATGACATTTGAAACTAAAATGAGTAAAACTGCTCTGCTGAGCTCAAAAATGAACTGAAGTCATGTACAATTTGCAACTGTGAGCAAGTATATTGTAAACTCATTCAAGATTGTATAGAGCAATAAATCATTGGCTTGAGAACCAGCATCTTTCAACCATTTGCTTTCAACAAATGACTGCATAGAATCTGCTCCTTTATACATGTGAAATCCTTAAAATGGGTTGTGAAAGTTCCACAGATCTAACAGGCTTTAATCTCTTTTGAAACAAGTGTTAAATTCTATTTCTCTACATTGATCACAGTTTGTGGGACACTCTTTCCATTTTCCTGGATTTGCTTTTTCCACTCCATCCTTAAAAATTTAAAAATTGTTTAAAGTGTCAAGTGAAGTATTTTATTCTCTGACTCCTCACTTTATTAATCTTTGCCTGTCAGCTGCCTTTGGATAGATTTGCCCTGGATTTTGGTCACAACATCATTGCCTGTTGGTTTGCCTCTTTCTTCTCAGGTTAATATTTAATTTTAATACTTCACATTTCTCAAACCAGCTTTCTTAAAAGACCTCTTATGATTTTTCCCCATGCTCAGAAAAAAACACATACAGAAGAAAGAAGTACCTGTGGAGAGAAATAATGGAGAATGTCTCATTTAATGAGGTAGAATTTGCTCTGATTATGATCTAGGTAACATGAAGAGGGTAAACTCTTTCTTATGAGGAACTAGTTTCATTAAAAGATGCAAAATACAGAAAAATTATAGTACACATAGTATTTTTGCAGTGTTCAACCATAAAAGCAATCAATAACATGATTTTATGTGCCACCTATGGTGGTCTCCATGGTCCAACCCACTTGAAACTTAAGCTAGTCTAGGACTATTAGACCTCATACTCCCCAGTTTAATTGGGCAATGACAACGTAACATTTATTTCTTTAACAATTTTCATTTAGCTTACAATTTCTAGTAATTTTTAAATACCTCAGAGAAAGCAGCAAAGTTTTACCATCACAGGGACTTAAACAAGCATCATACTAGATTATATTATGAGTGGGATGGTTTTGAGAAAGCACGTTTCCATGTCTACAAAGAAAAAACTGTCAATGCTTTGTAATGTCAAAGTCTGCTTCATAAATTACCAAAATTAATGAGGTAAACGTACCCCAGTGCATAAAGAATAGCACTTTCTTTCTGCTACCTTAAAGTATTTTCTTCTCTATAAGGAAACAGGGGTATTTCAGGGAAGAGTGGCAAATATGACTTCACAATATCAGTGATGAAGTGGTATGTTATAATTTTACTTTCTTATTATAAATAATGGAGATTCCAGACCCCTTGGATTTATTTAATTAATAAATTAAGAAAGGCAATTGAAAACAATCATGTGCGATCTGATCACACTGTTCAAGAAAGTACCGGGGAATTGGGGAATATTTTCATTTACCTGAGCACAGACATCCATGGACTTTCTGGATGACACAGAGTGAAGTAATTGTTGGGTGACAGAGCTTAAACTGACATTTTCATGCAATGCTAGGATGAAAGCTTAAATTTATGTACCACTCTACCACCTCCTCATACTCACACACACACGCAATTAATGCAAGTAAATAATGAACTTTTTACTTAAAACTTATAATGCCATATTACTTTAATAAGTGGAATCAGTGTCAGGACAACACTCTCAGAAATTATGAACCTACTTCTTGTTCAATTCCTTTGTCTCTGCTTTTTTTCCCTCACTTCAAACTCCGGTTGCCTCATGAAAACTGTTCTGCATTTTTTTTACCATTAGTAAAAAGAAAATATATCCATTTCAGATGAAGAATTATGTGTGGAAATAGGAAAATAATTTTCTCTTAATATCTAAGCAACAGACTTCATACAAACTCTTTTGTCTGATTCATGCCAACTGACCTACTGAAGTCAATAGAATTAGCTGTGCAAGGAAGGAAAGCAGATTTATTTTGATAGCCTGGATCATCAGAACAGAAACTTAAGAACAGAACATGGTCCCTCAAACTGAGGGTAAAATATTGAATAAATTCAACATACTGAATATTGACTAAAAATGCATAACCTGATGTTAACAAAAATGGTCACATAAAGTTATAATAATTGACGTTTGCCATGAAGTTTTTGCTAGGACTTTTATCATCACATGCATCTTTTTACAGCACAAAATAACTGTGCTTTCCTTGTGTCCTAACAAGTTATCATTAATGTTCCCAGCTAACAATCCCCACCTACAGTGGTTAAAGAATCTGATTCAGACTTGGATGGTTTCTTTGGGGTGATTTAGTGGTTTGGATTCTCCTCTAGCTGGTTAGCATGAATGCATGAAGCTAAAAAACTGTCATATTGCATTCATAGTTGGTGACTCATTCTTATTTTATTTCAGTATTTACAACTACAGTAATATCTGAATATCACACAAGTTTCCACATATTTATTTTCACAACAGTCCTGAAACTGAAAAGTGCTTTTTTCTCTCTGTTTTTCTTCTGGAAAATGACGAAGAGAAATACTGAAAACTAAATCCACAAAGGGTCTGTATTGTCAGGCAAAACTCACAGCCTGAAGTTAGACTAATTATCCCTTTTAGAAATGCAGGCTTTACAAATGACAGAGAGGTGACAGAGAACTCCTTGTGCAAGCTGAGAAAGAAATGCCTGCAAGTGTTTAGTGGTTGCTTGAGCATTCCAGCCATAGAATAGAATCACAGATATACAGGTATTCGCCCCATGACCCAGGCAAGAGAGCACTTGTCTTGAAGATCATGCTAAGTGCCACCTTCCTGATTTATGGGAAACATTTGATCTGATCTCTGAACAAGTATTTGATCTCACCTTTTTTTTTATGTCCAAGGAGAATAGAGAATACCCCAGCACCAAATCTACCAGGCATTTCTCTGAAAGGAATTCTCACTAAACATGTTTCACAAGAATGAATAGGTGATCTTAATATTGCTCAAACAAATCTCTTTAATATGAAGCTCTGCAACTATTTTTGTGTCTTTTAGTCTATCTACACCAGTGAATGATTATTAATAAAGTGTAAACCAGTTTTGCCCAAACACACTGAGGTAATATCTTTAGAGTCTGAGGCCAAGTCAAAATAGAAAATGTCTAAAATAGGTCAATGGAGACATCTCTGACTAGATAGTTATTGACTCTCAAAGTTGGTGAGAGGCCGGAAGTGACACAAGACACCTTTTAGATCGACTTCTCCAGATAACATCTTAGTTCTGGGAAAAATGCTTTAATTTCAGTGTAAGGAAGAGTTAGATGAGTGGCAGCAGATTATTCAGTCACTTAGCCATCTACAAATTCAGATGAATGAAAACATGGAGTATATTTCCCCAAAGTACAGTGCTTCATGTCAGAAGCAGCACCACTGCTTCTGCTGGGCAATTCAGCTCAGGCACAGCAGTGCACAAGCATGGCTTTTCTCCAAGATTCCAGACAGTTCATTAGCAGTGAGCTGAAATACCTCTGCATATCCAGTAAGTGAACTTTTTGTCCTGTATTTATCTTCTGGAGAAGACAGTGAGTCAAACACAACAGTTGACCAACTAGGGATCCATTTAACTCAATGTCTGCTGAATCATGCTCAACAAAAGAGAACAAGAAGAAACTGTAGTTCATTATAAGGTATTAGAAGTGACAACGAAGCACACTGATTTGTTATCACAGAATTCCTCTTCACCCATTAGCCTTCATATTGCTGTGATTATTTTAGGTCACTTTATCCAAAAACTCTTAAAAAATCTTTTATATTCTAACCAAAAGAGGCACTTATCATTCGTGTTTTAAATGGAAAGACTGGCTACAAAAATGCAATATTACCAGTTAAACTTATCCCCACTACATCTTTCTTTCTTATCCCACAAACCAGCTGTCTTAGGTTAAAAATGTAAAATGTGCCCAAAGTATGTATTCTATCACCATCTTCATGAGGTGTTGGAACCAGGTGGGGCAGTGTTTCCCTTATCTTCTGCTAATGGCCCATCAAGGCCTTGCCCTGTGACTCATAGATAACTCCCTCTGGAAGCCGTTTCTGTTCAATGGGCCATCAAGAACCCATTACATGACTCATTGAATGATATCAGCCCATTGTGAGATGCTCCACTCAGGGGGAGGAGCCAAGCATTCCCACCTGCATATAATCCTGGGTTTGGGACAGCAGAGTCAGCTTTTTCCCCCACTGGATTCACGGAGGACAAGAGCTACCAGACCTTTCTACAAGACCACTGCTTTGACAAGACCATTTCATCTGGACTGCTACTAACAGCCTAACTAACAGGGTGTCAGGTTGTATTCTGACTCTGTCAGTGGTATTTTTATACTATTGAATTTATTTTATTTTACTTTATTTTACTGCTTTTCTTTTGCTCTTATTAAACTGTACTTCTGACTTGGAGTCTCTCACTGGTTTTGCTTTCAAACCAGCACACCAGCAAACACCTTTTCCTCTTTTAATCAAAACTGCAGGTGGCACTAGTAACTCTTGTTGTTTGTTCTAAGATGTTCAGTGCCAATGATTCAGCCAGCATAATTGGAGTTGGAAAAGGAGGATGTACAATTCAATAAGTCTGCACCATGAAAAGATTCCAAAGTAGCTTATTCTTTTGCAAATTAGGTAGCCATTCAAATAAAAAGAAACAAATTAATTTAAAAAAAATAAAGAAAAAAGTGGTCAATTCAGCCTATGAGGCAGCAGGCAATAGTGGAAGTGTCCTTTTCTTCTATAACCAAGCAGAACAGGTTTTTGTACATATAGTACTTACCAAGCTTATAATAGTGGGAATAGTGACAGAATAACACTGTGATGGAAAAACAGTGATAGAAAGACACTGGCAGATCTCACTGGCAGTGAGATCTGCCAGTGTATGTTTGCACTTGTGGACATGAATGCACATGAAATAATTTAAAAAAATTAAACATGCTGTTAAAGTAAATATTTCTCTGTTTGACACTCCACCTGGAATGCACTGTTTCACTTGACTACCATCATTACTGAAACACCTAATAATTTTTCTCACCATTCCTCAGTGGAAAAACCCAATTGCATTTCAAAGTAGTGTTTATTGATAAAATGAAAATACACTCATCAAGGAATTATATGATTATGTCATGCAGGATGATTATATCATGCAGAATAAATAAACCCCCTAACCATTTCAAATCCTTACTAAGATTCACTAGCAGAAAGGGAGTTAAGAAACAGCTCTGCTTAGTCTTAGCAGTCAAGAGCGAAGATGCATGCACATGATTTATTAAGGCTTCATAAAAACTTCTCCCAGAGGACACAAACGCAGAGACTCTTTTGACTAAATTCACTAGATGATCCATAAAAGTCACACATTTTTTTTATTCTGAGCTTTATCTGAAGGGGAATGTCTAAGTCATCATGAGCACAAAGAAAAAACCTGTATACAAACCCTTTGCCTTTGTCCCCTCTATAGATCTGTCATTCAAAACCATAAAACTCATTAGAAAAGAAGTAGTTGAAGGAAGAAACATTAGCAACAATTTCCTCTCTCTGTTAAAATCTATGGGAAATATTTTTTTTTCAAAGGTTTCTCAGAACTCTGAAAGCAAATATTTTGTAGGAAGGAATTTTTTTTTTTTTTTACCTTCAAGATATTCCAAAATTATGGTGCTTTCTGAACAAGCTCATCTGTTTTGTTTACCTTGACAACGGAAAAAATACCAATTGCAAGAGCAGACTGAAGAATTTATGACTTACTGTGGTACTCTAAGAGGACAGCTTATTGGTCTAAATAGGAAAGGACCCCATGTGAAAAAGGCTAAGACAGTAGGGTAGTACACAAGGTACTGATTACATTCTTAGATCCCCAATTTGAAACATTCAGCACTTATTCCCCTACCATGAGTGCAGGCCAATCTAGAACACAGCAGGCACATCCTTTTGAGTAAATTTGCCAGTGCCAGCCACATGTCAGAGATGATTAGTCAGGCAGAGATGCCAGCCACCTTCTCTGACATCAGAGGTCAGACAAAGGAGAGTGCGACAAAAGCTAAAAAGCATCAACCCTGTAACGATGATGTGGCTGACCTGGCACACCCACTATTCCCATCACTTCTCAGTACTCCTTTTACTGGCATTACCTGCTGTGAGAAGAGTCTCTCTGGACCTAGCACCTTGATTTTGGTCTTAGGAAAATAATCATAATCTGGAAGGAGTCAATCAGACTGCCGACTCCTGCCTTTCAAGTAGAGAATTGCATGAACTGCAAAAAGGCAGAAAATATTCAACTCGTAAGTTGAATATTTTCTCAGATGGAGCAAACATTCCAGATTGGAAGCAGCTTCAGCCTGCTGCTTTAAAAACATGCATGTTTTGCTGGTTTGCCCCTCTTTGTGAGAAACAGTCTTCAAAACAAATAAGAAAAACAGATATCCTTCTGGGAGGCTAAGAATTCCATAAAAAATATATGGTGAGGTTTATGGGATACCAACCTTTGTCAACAAATGAGGTTATTTAATTTTATGCTATGAGAAAACTGCTTCTTCTGCTGTGGAAACCATCTTTTATACATATGTTATATAAATAATGTGCATATCATTTATAATATTTTTCCTAGAAGTCCTTTTTCCTGGGTAGTTTTTCCTTTATTTCCTTTTCCATTAAAAGTCAATTCTTAGGCAGCACAGAGTGGTGTTTTATCAATAATTGTGGCATATCAGAGCCTTTTTTCTTAAGGGGATGATAACCTGGTGTAGAGTCTTGCATTTAATTCCCTTTAGAAGGTCTGAACACACAGGGCCAAATGTCATTCTTGTGTACAAATCTGAACAGGCTTGTTCGCAAATCTGCAGTCTCAGGAAACACTGACACTGAACAGATATTCCAAAGGCTAGCATTACACTTCATGAGACATTTTCAAACATTGCAATGATTAGAGATGAGAGAATGAGAAGGTCATTCTCTCTTGAATTTTTTTGTGTTTGGGAACTAATATAGTCACAACTTCCTTAAATGTCCTTTTCTACTTGTTTGTGAAAACTTAGATTCAAAAGATGTACCAAAAATGAAATCACCTTAGATGTCCCTTTACTTTTCATATTCTTCAAAACTCATAGCATAAAAGTATCTTATTTGCAAATAGAACTCTAAGCAGTGATCATCACAAGTAATTGTTGAAATTCATCATTAATATATAATTTTCTTAACTCCATATTCATACCAGTCAGATTCCAGCAGCAGTATAAGCCATTTCATCAACACATTTATATAAAGATATTGGTAATTTCAATATCATTTTGATGTTACTAGAGAATGAGATGGAAGGAATTGGCAGGATATTGCATATCTATTTTTAATTAACCCACTGCAGAGGTTATTTAAACTGAGTAAGCCTTTCTTGCTATATATTGTTGAGCTCAGAGAAACAAGGAGTGCTTTGTGCTCTTTGCTGCCTCTGCAGAATTAGTCCATTAGCAAGCACTATTTTTTCAGATTGTGCCAACCTCACTGGTGCTGTTGGTCAAAAATACCTTTTCACCATATGTCCATGCTGCTGTTTGTGAAGGCAAATACTTTCGTATCAGCTCCATTCAGATTAAAGAAAGTAGCTTACAAATTAGTATCTCTTAAGCAGATAATGTTTTTTTCCTTACACATTAACTTAGCTGTCTCTGGGTTAAAAAGAAAAGAATCTGTGAAGTCCTAGCTTTCAGCTTCTAAGATGCAGTAAGTCCTCCTAGTGGCTCGATATTGCAGTGAGCAAATGCAGGATACATAACTCAATTTTAATTAAAATATTTATCATATTTCAAAACAACTTGTTTTGCAGACCTTACACATATGCCCTGGGTTTTGCTCTCATGGCTAATTTTTCTTTTAAAAGCTTTTCTCTGGAATCATCTCAAAATAATGTGCCCAACCTGTTAATTAATTGTCCTATCACTTCCTTTCTCCATTCTGTCCTTTAGCAGTCTCAAACCTCCCTGAGGATGCATATAAACAACATCTAGCGTGGGTAACATTCATAGAACTTCAATAGTGCCTTTCAAATACCTAATCAAACTTTTACTTTAAGGCGCATTCTGAAAAATCAGTTCCATTTTTCCACATGCATACTGGCTCAAGTTCCTTAATGCTGCTGCTGAGACAGAGACAGCTTTATTTGAACTGTAAACATGAAACACATTGGCATAGGAAATAAAATTATTTTGATTGCACATTCTCAGCCAGAAGTCCCATAAGAACTCAGTAAAATTGCTTATATTTGGTTATATAAAAGAAAGATGATAGCAGGTAAGATTGCCACAAAATATTCAGTAGGTGACTTTTTAAGGAAATATTATATTCTGAAAATAGATTGTAACACCAGGTATAATGATGGGTATCTGTAACAATAAGTGAAACTCCTAATCATCTCTAATTATATAATATTTTTAAATCTCTTAATTTAGCTGCTTTTTTCCTTTGATTAAATTTATTTCAAAGAAGATGGTACTGACACAATAAAACTAAGTGCATACAAACAGAATAACCATAAGCTATCTTGATGTTATTATAATGGGGAATCTAGAGGTTATCTTGAAGGAAATGCTAAGCTGCAGCTTATTTTCCCAGAACTATTTATAAGCATCAGTGCCTTTTTATGTTTTTCACTCCTGAGTGTCAGTAGACACAATTAACCTATTGAGAATGGTTTTGTGCAGGTTTCTTTTTTTCAGCATACATGATTGTGCATTTTTCTGCATGCACCATATATTTAATACACCTGCAGATAAATACTTTAAAAATTGAAAAAGGTTTTAAAAGCAAACAGTGTTAGGAAACAATCAAAGAGCATGCAAGTATGCAAAATTCATAACTCAAAAAAAAAAATAAATAGAAGGGATTTTGAAGTCAGATAGGGTTTGTTTGTTTTGGAAACATCTGGAAAAATATATTCTTCCCTTAATCTTATCTTTTGACATAGATGAAGAATTTTACAACAGTTAAAATAATAGAGAACATAATAACCATAGACTGATGAAAGAACTTTGTTTGGAAAATTCTTATTCAAGTGTTAAAGATGGCAACTCTATAGACCATTAAAATGGAATTTCATAATTTTCACCATATATCTAACTAGATTTTGTACTACAACTGGCACTTGTAGTAATAAACAAGTGGACCTATTTCTTGTCTCTCTTCATCCACAACTTCTTAGGCTGCCCAAAGAAGTTGTGGATGCACCATCACTAGAATTATTCAAGGGCAGGGTGGTCAGGGATTTGAGTGACCTGATATAGTGGATGATGTCCCTGTCCATGACCAGGGGTGAGGTTTGGCAGGGAGTGGGGTGGAGAGTGGGAGGGGATTTGGATTTAGGTGATCTGTCACAGTCCCTTCCAACCCAAATAATTCTGTAAGTCTATTTATGTTTACCTGTGGCTCCTTTAAGTGGAAAAGATGTAATGAACTCATAGAGTTCCTGGCCAACCAAAATGATAAACTTCATGTTTGATATCATATTGACATCTCGCAGCAGTACCATAATTCACAACAAGGGATTGATTCTTGGCTATTACTACAATCCCTGCAAATAATCATGATGTCTCCAAATGGTAAGAGCCCTATAACAGTTGTAAAATGAAATGTCAAAGAAGACCCAACAGCAGCAGCAGAAAATTCACCTTTTCTCTTCTTGTATAAGAGAACAGAATTTTGAGTTTTGTTTTATAAATTTGAATATTTCATACTGAATTATGGCCCCAAAAATATTTTACAGTGTTACTCCTCCTCTGTGCCCAACTCTAATGTTGAATAAAAATTATCACTCATAAATTTATTTATTTCTTAATGTTGCCAGCCAGGACTTAAAATGCATAAATAATATGATTTTGTGCGCTGTTTTCATAGCCTTGTTGCCACATCCAAATAATTTCATTATTATGGTGCTCTCTCAACAAACCCTTATCATTCCTTGTTTCTGCTTACACAGATGCTGTGGATGTCTATTTTTAGTCACTCTTACTTGGAGATTTTTCCACAATTAACAACTTTGGATCTCTATTAGTAACTGAAGGCATTTTCCATGTCAAACTATATTTCTTAGGCTATAGCACATGCCAGTTTGAGAATGGTTTTAATTGTGAACTTTAATGGTGAAATTTGACACTGTAGAAGAAATTTCCTTTGTAGTAGATATGTGAGGGGCGGAAGTGAAACTCCATCCATCTTACATAGAGAAAAGTTTCCAGAGAATGTAACTTACTTTTGAGAAAACTTGAAATACCAGGTGTCAGATAATCAATGCTACACTGGAAAGAGATGCATTAGGGAGATAGCATGGCCTAACAAACTGAAGGCTTTATAAATCAATGCAAGAATCCTGCAGTAGACCTGGTAGTGCAAAAGGAATTAACAGTTCACCAAATAATGATGTAAAAGACTCTGCATGGGACACACTAAGCCAGCAGTCAGGTACATTGGCTGAACAAGATCAGCCCAACAGCATTTCCCTGAAGGGCAGGGAAATGTCAAGTTCAAAGATGAAATCCTCTGCCAAGACCTCAATGGCTTCACACAAAATCAGCAAGCATAGAGACAGAAGCTTTTGTCTCTATCAGCAAATCAGAAGATGAGGATGTATATCACCATCTGGAATGGGGAAAAGGAGCAACCTCACTGTGGAGGGTTGACTTTGGCTGAACGCCAAGTGCTCACCAGGCCATTTTATCACTCCCTCCCATCAACTGAACAGGGGAAAATATGACAAAAGCCTTATGGGGATTGCTGTCAGTTCATCATACATTCTCTCTGCGACTCCTTCCCCTTCACTGCCTTCCACTTTTCCAATATGGGGTTCCTCCCATGGGAGAGAGCACACCATGAACTTCTCTAACACAAGAGCCTTGCCCCAGGCTACACATCTTCATTAACTGCTCCAGCTGTTCCTTCCACAAAGTCCATCCCTCCAGGACCAGGCTGCTCCAGTGCAGATCCCCCAGGGGGTCACAAGCCCTGCTAGCAAACCTGCTCCAGTGTGAGCTCCTTTATCCACAGGGCCACAAGTCCTGCAAGGAGCCTGCTCCAGTCTGGGCTTCCCCTAGGCTCACAACCTCCTTTCAGACACCCACATGTTCCAGAGTAGGATCTTCCGTGGGCTGCAGGTGAATCTCTGCTCCACCATGGATCTCAATGGGTTGCACAACAGCCTGTGGAAAACCTCTGCTCCGATGCCTGGAGACCTCCTCCCCCTCTTTCTACTCTGACCCTGGTGTCTGCAGAGCCATTTCTCACACATGTTCTCACTCCTCTCTCCTGGCTGCTGTTGCACTGCATTTTTTTTTTTTCCTCCTCTTAAATATCCCTATCCCAGAGGCTCTATCACCATCACAGATGGGCTCAGCCTTGGCCAGCAGCAGGTTTATCTTGGAACCTTCTGGCATCTTCTCAGAAAAGTCACCCCCGTAGCCCCCCACTACCAAAACATTGACACAAAAACCCAATACAAGTATCTAGCTTGCAACTACATCCAAATATAAAAACCTAAGAAATCAATAGGGAAGTGTGAAAACGAAAAACTTGCTGTTGTTGCTGTGTAGTAAGATATACACTCAAGATGACATCTAAATCTCAGCTACTCTGAATGAGATTTTCCATTCTCATAATTGAATTTTACAACGAAAATAAGTAGATAGTTTCTTTAGAAGCATTCGTTATTTTCACACAGCTCTGCTAATCATAATAAGAACAGTAATTGCTTGACATAGGATGAAGCTCTATGTCTCCCTCGTGTGTAGATAATAAATACTGAAGTGCTCCACTAAGACTTTACACTCCATCTCAGCTACTTGTCTAACTGCTGCTCAGTTTAGAAAGTATCACAAAACACCCATTCCACATCTATATCATTATACAGGATGTAAAATAATTTCTTATTACCTGATAACAAATTTAAGATGGATCTTGTGCAAGCTGTTGTCTCCTGTACTAGGCTTCTTCAAGAGAAACCTTTAGAAGAAATGATCTAAAATGTACTATTGATACCACAGACAGATTAAAACCTATGTAGAGAGGTGGGGATGGGGGGAGCAGGGAACTCTATTGATAGATATTTTTAAATTTAAAAGATGCAACAGACAAGGCCAAGGACAAAGAAAACAAGCTTGAGAAAGCAGATTCTAAAATCTCCTCCATCATATTATTTCTGTGTAATTTTGGGCAAGTTCAATATCTTACCAATACCTCCAATTCTTAAGAAATATCATAACAATTCTTGCAGCATGTTGTTCAGAAACAAAGGAAAAACTAGGAAATAAGACAGATAGGCAGATTAGCAAGCATGGACAGATATTTAAGCTGAATGAGTTTAATGAGGTGTTACATTTATAGGTGTTTGTAAATCAAATTGCTAATTTGCCTAAAACTAAATCTGAGCCTGTACGAATTAGTGGTGATCTCTCATTAATACTTTTAACATATGCAAGAGAACTTGAATTCTCAGAGATTGTGAGCTGGGAACACTATATGAAACATCTGAATCCATCTCCAAGCAACTTCAGGTGAGATGGAAGGATGAAAAGGAAAAAATCCATCATTTTTTATATCACAAGGCTAATATTTAATAAGGACTTAAAATACCATTGAGAATATGGAAACATCTACTTTGTATGCAGTCAGAAGAGAGAATTTGGTTTAACAACTGTAATTACCCATGATGAATACTTCTCCTGTTACTGTAATTCCTTCAGAGGATTGTAATGTACCTATTGGCCTTTTCCTAGGCAATAGACCTTTTCTGAGGAAACCTGTAGTTACAGTGGATTCATAATACTAAAATAAGCTTTGTTATCCAACCCCTTTGGCCCCATTAAACTCTCTTAAGTATCTGGATTGATCTCTTATTAAATAAAGACTGTGGCATTCTCTGGAATCTGTTCCCTGCAGCAGACTCTTGGCTATATCTTAAAGCCATTTCTCCTCTCACCCTTCCTTGACTTGGAGGCCACTTTTTCATCAGATTCAGTTGAGAAACTACTATGAGACATTTGTTTATTCAACAGTCTCTACTGACACATAGATCACAGGTGTAGTTCAATCCTTGTGCAAGAGATTCAAAACTTAAGTCTTCAGAACTTGCAACATTGTCACTATAAAATAGATGGCATTAAATATTTCTACAAGAATAAATATTTTATGAGAAGAAAAAATGAAAGGTAAAGGATGGGTAGATCTAAACTGTTCTTCAACCTAAAGGCTATCCTCTAACACCAAGGACATTTTTAAAATATGGAAAAAATATTCCTTCTCCTATTTAAAAACATTAAAAGCAGCTAATTTTAAATATAGGACAAAATTGACCTCAATATTTAAAAATTTCAGTGCAAATTGAGCCACTACTTTCATTTTGCAAATTAAGATATCCTAATACTGCATAATAAGAAGCCTTAATATGCATGAACTTTTGAACAACTATTTTTATTACTGATTATATTTTTTAATCCTGTTCATGAATTATTTAAGAATTAGTTCAGGTTTATCTTGAAAAACCCTACGCAAAGAACATGTCCCATCAAAGAAATATACAGCTAATCTCTCAGCAAAAGTATGCTTTCACATTTTTGGAATTAAAAATATGCTTTCACATTATTGGTATTAAAAGTATGCTTTTATTTTTATGTAAACTAAGTTTGGTTTCAGTACATCATAGAATTAACTGATACATATTTTTAGAGTAGTAATTAAATGCATGGATTTTTTTTATTGAGTCTAAATCTATGGATAAATTATATAACACATTCAAAAATAATCATCAATATTATAATTATAAATTAAGTTCTGCAGGGATAGCAGCTGGGTTATTTAGTGCATACAGTATGCAAAGACCACCTGGCAGGAACTGAAGCACATATTTTTAAATACCTAACACACTTCAGAATTAGTGGCATTGTTTTCCCCCGGGCCTTCTCTCTGTAATTTCCATGTTTAGATATAAATTGTCAGGGTAGGAGTCTTTGTGTTCACTAAGATGAAGTTTACTGTACTGAAAAATTAGTATATTCTCTACTTCTATGTTAAAACTTTATTTTAATAGACATTATGAGGAAATGTCCTCAAAGGAAAGAAATTCTGCCTACCTCCGGGACATCATGAAGACTGCTACAGCCTAAAGGTTAAAAACCTTTTTGACTCTAAAGAGTAACTTCTCACATTCAAACGCATAAAAAATGATTGTTTCAGGGTTAGCTTCATCACAGCTGATTTTCAGATGCCCCACTCTGTTCCCCATACTTCCCCATACAAGTCAACACTTAGAAAATGAGAAAGGTCTTCTTCAAAGCTTTTTAGTCATCCCCATTTCTTAAATTGACCACAACTGGTCTCTTCTTTAGTAGTCTGCACCTGGGTTTTCATTTTTTCACTCAATTGTAAATAAAACTCGGTCATTTTAGTACACACTGCTTACCTTCTCCTGAATCTCTGAAGGCTTGTGCAGTGTTATGTGCCTCTGTTTGTCTTGCACACTGCTTTCAAACTGTCTTTAAAAAGAGTGCAGTGGAGAGCCTGATGGAAAAGGCTAAAACATAATTAGCTTTTTCCCTAACACATTTTGATGTAAAGAGCCTGTAGAGAACACCCGACTCATGAGTAGCTATGTGGGATCAAATGATCTCAAGGTGTCAAGCTGAGGAATAGCACACATGTCAGCTCTCCAGATGTTGTCACAAAACGCCCTCATGGACAGATTTTACAGTTTCTAACACTGTGCCAAGGCAGAGAACAATTTGAGAGCCTACTTTTCCACTTAAATGTGTGAAAATATCAATAACAATCTTAGTATTATCACAGGTCCACCTAGTCCCTTAAAGAGGGCTCCCTGCTTCAAGTTGCCCAGGGGGTGGTGAAGTCACTGTCTCTGGAAGTGCTTGAGAGGTTTTTGGATGTTGAACTTGGGGATGTTGTTTAGAGGTAATTATGGTGGTGCTGGGTTGACACTTGGAGTGGAAGATCTTGAAGGTCTCTTTCATCCTCAATGGTTCTGTGATTCAGTGATTTGATGTTAAGTATCTGAACAGAACACAAAGAAATTTAAGAAAACCTTTTATAGAAGTGCACCCCGCTAAGGTTTTCACTAGAGTAATATGTTGCACTGCAAATGAAATTACAGAAATTCTTAGTTTTCAGGATATAAGAATCAAGAATGTTTTTCCCTTAGGACAGATGGGGAAAACAACAATTCATTTAAAAATAAATTTAAAGCGACAACAACAAAAAAAAGAACAAAACCACTATTACAGCTAGATTAAAAAAATAAAGCTTAATAACCTAATTTTCAGGCTTAGACAGCTATATTAGTATTTTAATTCTGTAATAAGAAATGTACTCACAATGGGACCTTAATTACATGTATCTCTTACTCCTAATTCCCTTTCATTTTACCCTGCACTTTAAAGAGAGTTGAAGAGTATTACAGAATTCCAGGGAACTGGAGATAATTCAACAAATGGCAGTAAATCGGATTTTTACCTCTAAAAAAGCTGAGCTTAATCCAGCTTCATAACAATTACTGTAAGATACTCAATGTGACGTAAAAAGATATATCTGTCCAGTTCCCCAGGGAAATAATTTTTAGAAGTTAATAGTCTAGATGCCAAGCACAACAGGAAAATCTGTGACTTAACTGACTTGTCAATTGAACAATATCTTCAGCATTGTGGTTTACATACACAGCAAGTGAGCAGAAAGAAGCTTTCACTATACTCATCTGTGCTGTTTGCAGATTTAGCCTCAAGTACTGTCTATTGTCATTTCTACAAATCCTAAGCTGTTGAAAAGGTAGGAATTAACAATAGGAAAGTAAAGAATATTACTCCTCTTTCTCAACTTTTATTAATATTTGTGCCTACAGCCAGAGTGAAGGTCAGCATACTACTGGGAGAGATCCTGTTTGAGCAATACAGACACACTACAGCCTGGCAATGAAAAATAACCCAAATGTTAAGTGACAAAGTGCATGGGGTAAAAGCACTGCATTATTCTCAACAGTACATTCAATTTACTTTTAAAAGGTACAGCAAATAATGATGTTTCATTTCAACAGAAAAGAATACACATACCAAACTATACAACTGGTAAAGCATGCGAAGGAAAAATTAAAGTGATGACAAAATCAACACAGAAGTTTTGGGGTTTTTTTGTGAAAAATGCTAAATCATTCAGGCTTTTTGGGAACCTGAACACTGAAAATAAAAACATTGTTTGAGATACATCAGTGGTGGCTTTACAGGGATTGTACCACACATTCAATAGGTGAAATATCTGATTACCATAACAGTCTTAGACATTACTGTTTTTTAACTCTCCTCCTCTATTTGGAAGTATAGGAGTATCTGGCTTCATTAGTACTTGGATAAAAAACTATTACATGGGTTGGT
Source organism: Hylia prasina (assembly GCA_013397195.1). NCBI lineage: Eukaryota > Metazoa > Chordata > Aves > Passeriformes > Sylviidae > Hylia > Hylia prasina. The sequence goes on along the minus strand of VYXD01001701.1, from coordinate 137,250 downwards.
TCAGTAAAAGTCAGGAAACACTAGAAACCTATTGCCATTTTTTCTCCATTGTCTCCTTTTTCCTTTTATGAATACCATAAAATCTAGATGAGTTAAAACAAATGGGACTCTTACTATTTGTCAAAACAGAACATTTAGAGTTGGAAAAGTTAGAAGTGGTAGCCCCAGTGCTCCTTTTAACTTATGTTTCATGTCATTACATTCTGCTTAACTAAGATCCTACACTAGTTTCAGTCAGGTAAGCTACTCCTTGCTTTACGTTCCAAGGCAGAGCTCATAGCAATGAGCACAGATGGAGCCATTCTTACATACATAAACCATTTTTTCACTGACCTGTAAGTAAAATAGTCATATTGATCTTATTTGGGTAATTATATTAAAAAGTTAACATTCACAGGAGCTCTTTTACCTTTGGCAGCAGGGGGCTGCAGGTGTGTCTGTGTGAGAAGAGGATAGATGTCTGCCAGACATTTACAGTTCCACAGCAAAACCACAGCAGGACCCAGCCAAGGCCATTGATAAAGGTGGTGGCACCTCTAGAAAAATGCATTTAAGAACAAAAAAAGTTCCAGAGAGAAGAGAGGAGTGAATGAGAAAAAAAAGTATGAGAAATCACCCTGAAAACGCCAGTAGTGGGGAAGAAGGGGAATGAGGTACCCCAGCCATCGGACAAAATATTTATGTGCAGCCCATGGAGGAGAGTAGACTGGGGAAGGCATTTCCCACCAGCAGACGCAGAGGATCCATGCTGGTGCAAATATCCACACTGGAGCCCATGAAGTACCTCATACCAGATCATGTGGATATTCCCTCAAGGAACTGGGGCCTTTAAAGAGCACACAGTGGAGCAGTTTCATCCTAAAAACTCCTGCTTTTGTGAAGTATCCAAACACTTCAGGTTTATCTTCAAGAATTGTGGTGCACAAAAGTCCCTGAGAGAGAAGGGCAATAGTGTTGGGAGGAAAGAGCAGCAGAGATAAATGCTAAAAACTAAACACATTGCTCACATTCTCCATCTTCGCCTTCATGGTTCATCAGGGGGAAGAGCACAAGAGTCAGAAATGAGGGAGGAGTTTGAGCCTGGGACAAAATGAGGTTGGTGTGAAAGAGTTTTAATTTTTGCCTTTGCTCCTCACTATTTAAATCTATTTTCATTGACAATACATTAAATACATTTTCCCCAAACTGTCTCTGTTTTGCCTATGGTGGTAACTGATAGGTCAGCTCCTTGTCTTCTTCCTTACCCAGTTAGTTCACCTTGATTTCTACCTTTGTCGCATTGAAGAGAGGGAGTCACTGATTTGGCAGCTGGCCAAAGTCAACCCTCCATAGCCTTAAAACTTCAAATTCAGTAGTGATTCAATCATCTTCATTTTAAATTACACTTTTATTAAGCAACACTTACATTCACGTTTATAGGAATTTACACTGTGAATGCCTGTCTTGTTCATTGAATAAAATCTGTCACAGTAAGTTTATTTATATGAACCATTCTGTTTGAAGATCAAATCATTAGCAATGTCTTGAATATTTTCCTCTTCTATGTTTTTCAGGACATGGTTGTGCTTTGAGTATGACAAGATCTTCTCACAGATGTTTTTCATTTTAGGCTCCAAATATATTCTAGATAGGTAAATATATAGTATATACATACTCAAACCAGAAATGTAAAAAAATTAAGGTATCTACTGATACCACATTTTTGCCAGCAAATTTATAGCAGGTGCGTGTGCAGAAAATCTTCATATTTTGTGAAAAACTACTATGTGTACATTGGCAATTTAGCCCAATGTTCAGAAGGCATAATGTAAAATTTCCAGAAATTCAAGGAGCAAAGGATTTTTTTACCTCCTCTGCTTGGTCAAGAAGTAAATAGGGCTTCCATGTGGCTTAATGTACAGGCTACCTACCTAATTCTCTTGAAGTCGTCATAGGTAGGCACAAATTGTGACCTTGGAAAGAAGCATTTCAAAGGGTAGGGGAATGGAAAAAAACCAACATCACCAAAACAACAACAACAAAAAATACTCCTCTAAGATGGTTAGAAGTCAGTGTCTTCCTGCGACGTGAGGGAAGTAACTGCTAGTACTGGATATAGCTTGACTGTTTGGATTCTGTTATTTGACTGCAAGGGGTGATGGGTGGGTGAGATGCAATCAGTCAAGGAACTGATGGCTGCCTCTGGAATACTTCTCAGTAAACAGAGAAAATGGTATTAAATTTTTGATTTAGTGAAGTCTTCATTTATGGAAGTCTGTGCTTTTCCAAGTTTTCAATCACAATCCTTTCCCCAAATATATTCTTCATTCCTACACACTCTATGAAGGGAAAATTCAAAGGAACAAAATTCAGGATTTCCCTGTTTATGGAGAGCATTTAAGCCAAGCTCATGTTTTTCAAGGAGCAGCATGACAACACTGTTCTTGGCTCTTGCTGTGAAACAACTACCTGAAAGGTTATCAGTAATGAATACTTTGTATAGTAAGTCCTAAACAAGGTCTCTTTCAATGTGTATTAAAAACATCCTGGAAATCTTGTGCTTTTTGTCAGTATGGTGTTTATAGAAGCATTTAATTTTTGGTGACCCTGGGGATGTAATTTCACCAAGAATGCTGGACAACACACTGAAGAAAATGCAGTCAAAAGCAAGAAAATCTCCTGCATTCCGTGGAATGAATATTAAAGAAACTCTTGCAGACCATTGCTTGCATGTGAGTTCTTCACATTTCCAAAATGTTCGGGAAAACTGACAATTGGGATAGAAAAAAATACCAAAAAAGCCTACACCTCCTGGAACTTTTCTCCCTACTGTTCTTTGCCTTTGATGAAAATGAGTACCCCCACAAGCTCTCAGAATCAAGTTTCTTTGCCCTCTTTATTTCTTTTATTTTTCTTTCTTCCTAAAGAGAGCTATGGACCTTAAGTGATGCTATTTACACTTTAAAAAAAAAGGGGGCAAAGAAAAAAAGCTAAAAGATACTTAAATGAAGCAGAGTCATGACAAATCTTAGAGAGTAAAAATAAATTGCTTCATTGCAATGATAAGCTCCTCTTGTATGTAATGTATGAAAAGCCAACTGTCATCAAAATTCTTAATTTATAGTGTTCAACAAAATGCTACTAACTGAAAAGCATTAATCAACATCACCAACTTAATGTGCTTTTGTCAAACTTCTCAGTCTCTCCTGCCAAAGAAGAACATTTTTGACAAGTAGATTGATTGGTGAGCTAACAGTGTTTGACTGAGGAGAGAGTGTACAACAAGAACCTTAAAAAAAGATGTTAGCAGTAATTCTATTTGCTCATACAGAACAATACTATAATTTTGCAAAATATATGTCAATAAGACTGATAAATTATTATTTGGTTATAAGAAATTCTGTTTCAAATTGGATTTTATTTTCCCTGTGAAATAATTCATAAAGAGTGAAAATGTGCAACTAACATGAAAGATGACCATTAGACCTGAATAATAATCAACTACAGAGTGCTTTGCTAGCTCAAGTGGTTAAAAAATTTATTGAGATTCTGGCTTTCAAGCTTAAATAAACAAAATGAAAAATAATATGCTTGCTCCTACTTTGTTAAGTGTAATAGACACTGCAGATTTAAGATAGAGAACAGCTTCTTTTAAAAAGAAGGCTTAACTGGTAATCCCATACTTTGTCAGAAAACAAACCACCATTATGTCTTGTTTTTCCTTATTTTCAAGTATTCCAGCTACTGCAACTAGACATTTTTCTGAAAGTAAATGGGAGGAAGGAACTGAAATTTTAACACAAGAGGATTATAAGCAAGATCATACACCTGTCCCCTCATCTAGTGTCCGTGCTGTTTGGAACAAAGACTTACCCACAAGCATTTTCCAAGACTGAGTGGAAACAAGTGGCATAGATTTGTCATAGAAAATTTCGTGCCAGACACATATATCTGTGTGAGTAAGCATGGGAGAGTGTGGCACTGAAGTGTGTTTTGTTCTGTTGATCCTGTGGCAAAAGGGCAACACACAGGTAAAGCATCACACTACTGAAGTGTTTCAAGTATTTCCCAAGTCAAAAGAACAACTTTTCTGGGTCAGACCCAGGGATTTATCTAGCCCTTTTTGCCTTCAATAGTAGCCATAAAAAGATATCAAGGAAAAAAAAAAAAACAAAAAAGCAAAGCAAAATTATGCAATGCTTTAGCCTATTTCTTCCTGTCCTCTTAACCAGTTTTGGTTCAAATTTCCTGAGCATGTCGTAGTTTCCCTACTTAGTAACTCCCAATTATGTCTCATTCCAAGTCTTTTTACGCTCATGCCTTTGAGACCACATAAATTTTCACATCTCTCTGACATCTCTTGTGAAGGTTTTGAACAGGTAAAGAACCACTGTGGGAAGTCCTACAACACTTTTCAGGTATCATCCCCCACGACAAGCAAACAGCAGTCTTTTCTCTAGCCACACTACTTGTATTATATGCAGGGGTTTTTGTAATGTAGCCACACCAAGTAAAAGTTTATAGGCATTTATTTATCTGTCCCTCTATCAGAATGTCATACTAGTTTTTGGTTTGATTAATTTTTTTTTTGTTGTTTGGGTTTTGGTTTTTTGGTTGTTTTTTTTTTTCTTTTTTGATTCATTGTTAAAACTCAACTATCAATGAACTTATTGAAAATCTATTTTTGGTATTTAAAATTCCTCCAAAAATTAATTGCATTGGCTTTTAGCTTTTAGCATGTTAAAATGGAAAAAACAGCATTTTGCCACATTTTAATCACAGCACCTAGCACATGTTCCTGCAGGGTCTGAGTGCTGATAGTTTTGGTGTAATTTTCAACACCAAAACATGAGAGACCACTCACGTCAGCTGGCAGCAGCAGAAGTCTCCCAGTAAAGTGCAAGAGGAACTGGAAGAAAAGGTTTTCGGGAGGGAAGCTGGTGTAGGCAGACCCCTTCATCTACAGTACTTCATCAACAGAGCTGTTCTTCAGCAAAGAACCCATCAGATATTCCTAGCACTGCACATATTTTTGAAGTTGAAGTCACAGTGAAGAGATTTTCTGTTTAGTCCTCCTGGAAGGAGAACATAAGACTGAAATTCAGACGCAGACAAATGATACTACACAATTAAATGAGCCAATCATGGGCAATAGTCCATAATACATACCCGTGTGCACATTTTATCAAGTTGGACTTTCATAATAACACTTGTATTATTTTATGTTAGCCCTGGGCTAATAGCTTTGGTATTCCCAATTACAGTGAGTTAACTAACTTGTGCAACTTTGTTAACCTCTAATGAGTTGTTTACATTCCCCAACCCCAGGACAAGGTCAGCAAAACTTCCCAGGAGGACATCACAATCCACCTCTAGCCTTGGCCTCTCACTTCACCAAATTACAGAGGCCTGCTGCTGATAATGGAAACCTCAAAGTAACCCAAGAGGAACAGAAACATCTGTCATAGAAGATAATGTTAGGCAACTAGGTGGCTATTGGGAAGCTTAGAATACTGGAAAAAGAGTAAAGGACGTGAGAAATGTGAGTATTCTACCTTTTTTTATGTTCTGCTGTCACCAATTATTGCAAGCTTTACACAATTATGAAAATTTGAAATCTTTCATTCCTAAAACCAATGTCTAAGGACATTCTCAGAAGAGAAGAGAAGAAAGCCATTCAAGTTAACAAGAAATAGAAAATATCAGAAAACAAATCTTCTCACAAGTGTTTAAAATCCAATACTTTTAAGTTGATCTTGGAAAGGAAGAATAGTTTGAATTACTATTTATGAAAGCTAGAGGTTTGTTAATTTTTTTAGGTTTATGTGTGGTTTGAATCAGCAGTCTTTCACATAAATAAATCAAACCCTTCTTCTTTAGGCTCTAGCAGTATTTAAACTTATTTACTCTTTTCAGTGGAAAAAAAGATCAAATAAATGCATTTCAGCTTTCTGTGGAAACTGCTTCTAAAAACTATCACCTTTTAATTCTTTTTCAATGGAAAATATATCCCAGTATTTTTCTGAGTAAGAAGTAATGACAGGACAAGAACTTTGGATATTTGGATATGCCAATAAATCATATTGCTTTCTTTAAGATAATTTTCTTAGCTTCAATATAATAATTGTAAAAATATTTGAGGTCTAGGAGAGGTAGCTACGTGAGCCATAAGGAATGCATGTGCTTCACATACACTCAGCATTTTTGTTGTGTCTTCTGAGCTGCATCAAAAGAAACATGACCAGCAGCTCGAGGGAGGTGATTCTCCCCTCTGCTCCACTCTTATGAGACCCTTCCTGGAATGCTGCATCCCGCTCTGGGATCCCCAACATAAGAAGGTCATGAACCTGTTGGAGAGAGTCCAGAAGACAGCTGTGATGTCCAGATGATCAGGGGGTTGGACCATCTCTCCTGTGAAGACAGGCTGAGAGAGTTGAGGTTGTTCAGCCTGGAGAAGCAAAGGCTCCAAGGTGACCTTAGAGCACCTTCCTAAAAGGTGAGTACAGGAAAGCTGGGGAGGGACATTTTACATGGTCCTGGAGTGATGGGACAAAAGGGAATGGCTTTAAACTGAAAGGTCGGGTTTAGATTAGATATCAAAAGGAAATTCTTTATTGTGAGGGTGGTGAAGCACTGGAATAGGTTGTCCAGAGAAGTTGTAGATGTCCCATCCCTGGAAGAGGCCAGTTTGGATGGGGCTTTGAGCAACCTGTTCTAGTAACAGGTGTCTCTGTCCATGGCAGCTAGGTTGGAACTTTAAAGTCTCTTCTAGCCAAAACCATTCTACAATTCTGAGATATAAAAACATACTGGAAAAATATGGTAATGACAGGAAATACAGATATTATTGTTTTACTTCACAGTAGTCTACCTGAAGCAATGTAAAAAGAAAATTCATTGAACTATTTTGCACATACCACTACATACATCTTATTATTCTACACATTTTATATTTCATATAATACTTTAGGGGACTTATTAACTATGAAAAACATATTATCCTTAAAAAAAGTTATGAAGTACTGAACATGTACAACTAAATATGGAGTTAAAAGTAGCAGCAAAGGTTTCCTTCTTCAATCTTATATTTAAATAAGAACACCAAGTGGGCAGCAAGGAAGGATCCTACAATATCTTTAAAAGGGTAGAGGTACAAAATTTTCGTGACTCACAACTCACAAAATTACAGTACAGAAAAAAAAGTAATCTTATGATTCAGACTGTAATTAGCAGCTTAGAAAATGCAGAAGAGAAAATGAGTCAAAAACCACAGCCATTCAGGGCCTTAAAAATAAGGAAAAGAACTTTAAAATCACTGCACTAAATTTACAGTGAGCCTGCAGTGAAGAGAATTTTTTAAAAGGAGATATTTATGGAAAAGAAATCATATACAAGTTAGAGATGAGAGACTTTACATTGAAAAAAAAATCCTTTTCCTACAAATAATATGATGTGGAAATTCAGAAAATAAAGCAATCCTTTCACTGATCAACAGTTTCAATTTGTTTATATTAAGACAGCAAAATCAGATACCAATAGTTTTTCCAGAATCAGCATTTTTTGTGGCAAAAAAATATCATTAGACTGCACAGAAAGTATGACACAAGAGTTTTATATTTGAACACAAAGAAATAATTGTTTATTAAGGAGTGTACCTGTCATTAAAAGGACTGAAAGCTAAAGAGATTGCTGAATTGTGCAGCTGAAGACATGCAATTGCTCAGCTCTGCATCTGAGTCTGAGAGGATACACAGAAAATTCACTTGAATACTGTTTTCAATTCCTCAGCGCTGAGAGGAGATAGGAAACCAAGGCCTGATGCTTACCTCATTTAAGAGTAGCAGTGTTTCTTCACTGCAGGGAGAGGTTCCCTCAAGGCCTTTCACAGCAAAGACACAGAAAAGCCACAGTGACAGAAAGAGATTATCAGCAAACAAACTAATAAAAAAAGTATCCTGCAAGCTATTTCCCACTGCTTTCTAGGGCAAACCTAGACTTTTCTTTATAAGTAATCCAAACAGCACACTTCTGTGCCTGCAAAACTTTATACTGTCTTTCTATACAGTTAGTTTATTCTGTCCCTGAAGTCATTTCACAAAGCTTTACTCTCCAATTTGTTTTTAGAGGGCACTAATCAGATCAAAGAAACAAAGGATGATGTTAACTATATAGTCACTTAACATACATAAATTCATACTGGTATTTTCAGGAATATATAGGTGTCTATAAGATACAAAAAAATTTTTTTTTTACTAAGTCCTGATTCTCTACACTTAGTTATTCTTTAATCTGTTCCATGCATCATCTTGGGTACTAGAATATGCACATGTACAGCATAAGTCTTTCCCTGGTTGGCTGTGTGTTGCTACCCTCTGCAATCAAAACCAATCATCAGTGACCAAAAAAAAAAAAAAAAAAAAAAAAAAAAAACAAAAAAACCCACCCCAAAAAAAACTTTTTTTTTTTTTTTTTTTTTAAGATCTCCATATTATTATGTGATGTCCTCTGAGCTAGGGCAGGTGCTGATACTCTTGTGATGCATTCCCTACAATGATGGATTTCCTGGGCCAGACATTTCTCAGAAATCTTAGGTTTTTGTATGGGTTTTTCCCAAATGTGACAATGCAAATTTTACATAACATTATTACATCAAAGAGAAATAAGAAATGGAGGTCTTTTTGATACAACATCAGGCTTAGAAAATATTTCAAGAAAAGGAAGCTCAGATATACACAAATTGCTCCAATTTTCAGTGGGGATTTCTGAAGATATAATACAAGATAAATCTAATTAGCTTCAAGGAAATGACAATAAGAGATCAGAGGAGTGAGCAGACTGGTTAAATCTACACAGACTTCAAAAGATTCTCAACAGAAAAAATGCAGGAAAAAGACTAATGAAGGAAATTAGCAACTGTGACATAGATAGCAAAATTCAAATTGGATTCCAGAATACCACTGTTAGGTTAATGATTTGTTGTATAGCACATGCAGGGAACAAGAGTTTCTGAATATAAAGGTCTAACATTTAGCTCAAAGCTGTTGGAATTACATCATGTATATGCTGCTTTTCCCCTGCTTCTGTTCTAGTGGAACAGGGTTGTGAGTTTACCTGATCTTGGTTCCTGCACTTGCTTATTACCTGTATACTAGTAATTATTGGAGCAAAACTGGAACCTGGCATTTACAAAAACTATCCTGAGGAACCTGGAGAGCTCCAAGTTTAAACAGTGATGTGATAGCAATTCTGAAAACCTGTTAAGGGATACGTGAACTATACAGATTAGGGTAAAATGGAAGGTGGAGCACAGTCAGTCAGGGGGAGAGTCCATCAAAAAGACAGAAGGATATAAAGGAAAGAAAAAAATGACATTTTTGCACATTCTGCCTAAAGCAAAATATTAAAATTACTTTAAAACAAATACCAATAAAAATAGCAAGAAAAGGAGATAGTACAAAATGTAAAAAAAAATATATTGTTTATCAATTCTTATTTCAAAATTTAGGAAAAACTTGGCTGTTTAATTGCAAAAGCTATAATGAGGACTGCTCTACAGCTATTATTTTGGGACATAGAGCCATCAGCATAGGTCAGGCCATTCCATATGGGTCCATAGCCACAGACTAAAATATCATTGTTGTTTCTGTCTGAACAAAATTAAAACCTGATCTTTCTTTTAAGTTTGCAATTCACATGATCTTCAGTTCAAGGTACTTTAGTCCAAGCAGTGCCTGCAGAAAATTATTCAGTTGCCTGAATCTGAATTTACATACAAGAGCACCTGAGTTTCAAGGTGCTAAATAATGAAGTAGAGTTATACTAACATCAACATTAGTCAACTCAAATTATCTTTGAAAATAGTCTTAGATTTTTGATAGTGGTCTGCAAACAATATCAAGTTATGTGCATTTTGCATATTCTGGACCTAGCACATGCCCAGCTTTACAAGGTGCTGTATGCAGAGGCAACATGATCTAAGCAAATAGCAGCACAGTGGAAAAAGAAATGGCAAGGTGAGAGGAAAATGGACCCAAAGTCCTACATGGTGAAACCTATCTTCAGCTCTTGGAAAGGTTACAACAGTAATAAGTCAAATCAATTTTTGATACCTGAAATCAATCCAACATTTATTATACTAAGGCAAAAGACAATCTAGAAAATAATTATGACAAATTCTCTCTCAGGTGTAACCAAACAGTAAACCCAATATGATTAACCAAATCAGTTTGTAACTAAACTCTTAAATGTAAATTTCCCCCTTTTGCCAGTGACACAGAGCAGTGTGATGTAACAGCTTATCCTGGAGAATGTCTCCTTTTAGCACCACAAAAGAGAAAGCAGCTCATCAGATGTACATTGGAAAATGCATATAATAGAGACTTCAAAACCTCTTAAAAACTCTAAATAAATATGCAATGCCAATTCATAACTGTTCTAGAAGACCATCATGGGAACAAAAATAAGGAATTAAAAACTTTTCTGGAGTGAGGAACAGTTAATCTTTGATACATAGAGAGAACAGTTTTCCCCCTACCAAACTTTCTCATACAAAGACAGAAAAAGCTAAAGACTCAAATATATGCTTGATTTTGATGATACAATATTTAACATTAGATACAGAGAATATTGACTCAGTGCATGAACCGTGAAATATTCCATAAAGCCATAGCATAATTGTATGCGAGCTCTGTAGAAACATCAATCAGCTGAGTTCTGTGGAAGTTAACAGAGAAATACTCTTGAATGTGCTATTAGGAGTCCTCCAGCATTAAAAAAGCTTCTAAACCACTCAGCTGAAAACCTGTCATGTTTGAATAACTATAACAAGCACAATAATAGGTGTATAGTCTCTGAGGCTGTTTGGAAAACTACAACATTGTTCTTTTCTGTGAGTGATAAACCTCAAGTAATGTGTTGTAGGCCATTTATACCACATACAAAACAAAGAAATCAGTTTAGGGAACCATGTTTTCCACACAAGTCGATACGCAAAGAATGGATGTAGAAAGACATAATGGACTCTTTGTGACACTTCACTTGGAGACAAAAAGCAGTTATTTGGGGACAAGCAGCTGTATTAAGCATTGAATAAGTTACAGACAGCCTTTTATTACATCATTTTGCATTTTCAGAACACCACACACCCTGACCTAATTAAGCTTTACAGTTATTTCTTCATTGTCTTTGGGGGTTTATAAACACAGAACAGAGATATAATGAGGAAAATATTAGTTTAGGAGCAAGTCTCCAATTAAAAATTTTCAAGATCTCATGAAGGATTCAGAAAGACAAATCTCATTGAAAACCAGGCCTTTTCACTGACAAGCTGCCATACTGTGGGATGTCTAGCTCATAGATATTTTATTGATGTACTCTAGGCATGTCTTTTTGGATGCTGAAAGGTTTACAACAAAAGCAAGTCACTTTACCCTTTTGACTGCATGGTATATTTCATTTTCAGGTACTACATTAGTTATAATACTGGCCTTAATAAATCACACACACAGAATTACTAGGCTGGAAGAGACCTTAAAGATCATCAAGTCCAGCCCATGCCCTAACACCTCAACTAAACCATGGTACTGAATGCCACATCCAGTCTTTTTTTAAACACATCCAGGCATGGTGACCCCACCACCTCCCCGGGCAGACAATTTCAGTATTTCATCACTCTTTCTGTAAAAACTTTTTCCTAATATCCAGCCTAAATTTCCCTTGGCACAGCTTAAGACTGTGTCCTCTCTTTCTGTCAGTTCCTGCCTAGAGAAACAGACCAACCCCCACCTGGCTCCAGCCACCTTTCAGAGTTTGTAAGAGTGATAAGGTCACCTCTGAGTCCCCTTTTCTCCAGGCTAAACCCCCCCAGCTCCCTCAGCTGCTCCTCACAGGGTTTGTGTTCCAAGCCCCTCACCAGCCTCATTGCCTCCTCTGGATGCACTTGAGTGTCTCAATGTCCTTCCTGAACTGAGGGGCCAGAACTGGACACAGCCCTTACATCTGTCACAAAACACAATGCAACTGAACAAACATCTTTTACAGCTTCCATCAAATGCCCTGGGTCATCAACACTGCAAATGAATTAAGGTTACTAAAAATCTGTCGACCTTTAACCAAGTTAAAGCATCACATCTAATAAGCATTGGTTGTGCGTGTGAAGAGTGCTACAGAAGATGTACAATCAATCTAGTCTGTGATTTTTCAGTTTATTGCTCCTCTTGCCATTATGTCAGCTGCTCTGCAATCACTGAATCACGTCTGTCAGTGCAAGTGAAGTCTGAGCAATCATCTTAAAGCATCTGTCTGCAGCATTGCTTAAAGGTTGTTTATGTATTTATACATATGATACCAAGATTAAAATTAGATTTTTGTCCTTTACAGATATTTCCTATTGCATAACTACTTTGTCTCTCAGTATATCTCCCAGGATATAGTATGATGTGCTAGAGCAACCAGCTGTAGAAACCAGAAGTTTGCATTTCTCCTGTCCCTAATATATTTTGTTCTGTAAATGACAAAATTAACATTTCAGTAACAGTAATTTGACAAAGTTTTTTATTACTTCTATTAGTGATTCATGTAGTCTGGAATTGTAGATATGGATTAATTACACATTTTGGAGAAGCCAGATGCAGATCCATAACCTCCCATGAATGAGCACCCCACAATAAATGTTTAACACAAGACAACCTTATTCATAGTCAGTTTTATTTACATTAGTATTAGAATTCTGATATTTCACCCACTTTCACTATTTTTTTTTTTGGTCTTTTTCAAACTGTGGGTCACACCTAATAAATAGTTAATTGGGAATAATCACATGTTGGATAATGGGCTGGCATCAAGATGTGCTGGTTCCAAGTAACTTACATGTCTATGTTTTCATGCTTACATTAGCTCTAAAATCAGCAAAAGGGACATCTGGCCCTGCATAACTGAGAGTAGTTTAAATACTCAGCATCCTTATTTTACAGTATGCTAAGTTTCTTATATTTAAATATTTTCTTTTAGCACAAATAGGTTTTTTGAATAAAATTTTATTTATTAGGCTAGTGTCATGAGGGATGGAAAAGATATAAAACTTTTCTCAGCTTTATATCTACAATGTCCAAGTTCAACAGGAAGCTAATAGCTTGTTAGCACAATATTTAATGGGAGAGTAACAGATCTCATCCTTACAAGTGGTTTTATTCAGGTAGTACAGGGAATTCAGTCTGTATCTCCCATGCCCTATAAAGACTTTTAAATGACTGTATTTCCTCTCAATATGATTAATGGAAAGTGTTTTCTTCTAACAGAAATATCCTAAGATATAAATTACTGTGTTAACAGTTTTAATTACTATTCCCAAGCAAACAGTTAGGCCTATTTGGACTCATTAAGTATATCAATTTCAGATTAGTTCAAACCCAACACGTTAAAAAAATTTCATCTGCTCAAAACTACCATAGACAACTGTAGCCTTATAATACAATGGACTCAATCCTACATTATTTTCTGCTGTGCATATCCAAGGCTTCTGAAGCTGAATAAAAATGTCTCTATTGACTTGAATGATTTGCAGGTTACCAAAGGCAAAACCATTGTGTTTGATAACAATACTAACTTTGTATCTAATCTTGTTTTCCTAGAATCATCATCATCATTGACATATTTCAGCCGAAGTTCATTTATAAGATTTTAAACTTTTAAAGATTAACACTGATGTTTCACTTGCTCAGACTTTATCCTATACAGTTCTTGCAAGCTTTAATCTAGAACATAATACATCCTTATTTCCACTAATTCTTAGCAACTGAACGTTACTGTGACAACAAGCAAAGAAGGAAAAAAGCTACAAGTCCTGAATTGCACTTCACAGTGTTTTAGAATGAAGGAAAAAAAGTTTCTACATCACATTAAAACTCATCTGGGAAGTTTTGCAAGTCTGAGCTCACTCATTTCACACACATTCCAACAGTTTAGCACTTTCCTCTCATTTGTTATCTTTCATCAGAGTTTTTGCATGTACAAAAGTCAGGGATGTATCCCAATAATGAACTGTACTCTAGATCAATATGGAAGTTTATGCTGGGACCTCACCTATTATATAATACATACTACACCCTGAAAGTCAAAAATTATTTCTATTTCCTCAGATCTGTGAAGGATTAATAACAGATAACTAATAGCTACACAATTTCAAAAGAATTTACGCAGAAAAAGAAATAATTATATTGAACATGGGCTATAGGAATTTCAGAACCTATGCAGACTTCTGGTTATACTAAACCATAATTTAGAAAATGAAATTATATTAAATAAACAGAGAGGACTGAGAAGAGAATTTTATTGTAATTGAAGAATCATTCATTTATTTGACAGTCATATTCTTACTTTGAACAACATTCAAAACACATCTATGTTGGCCACACTTGCTTTGGTCTTTACTGCTATTTACTTTAAAAGAATAAATATTTGTTTCCACCACACATTCTATTCCTTTTCCACTTCTTTTCTTATTTCAAAACCTTTTTACAGGATTTCACTACTTCATGGTCATTTTTCTTTGATGTTCAAAATTATCCACTGATATTTTATTCTTTTATTATATGTACAAGCATTTTCTATTTCAAAAGTAGTCTTTGTAATACACCCAGAAGTATCAGGACTGAGCCATTTCCACATAAAATTTCTCATGATTTCAAACTAGAAAACATTACTATTCCATGTTTATTGTGGCCCTCCAGCAACTCTCATGGGAGGTCATACAGAACTGCATGACAGCTATGAAATTATACTGTATCATTAATATATAACTTGCCATAAATATCAAAATCCCTCAGCTTCTAAAGACTGCTTTAGGAATTATGTTACACTAATCTTAAAACAGTGACATTCTGCCCTTCCTTGCTTCTTTCCTGTTCCTCCATTTGGTGGAATATCTCCCACTTATCAGCAATTTATTATGAATGAGACTACAGAGGTTTAAAATTGTTAATGCAAATCAAGTCACTTGATAGCTTCAGAGTGAACAAACACTAATATTTTTTTTCTAATTGCCTAATACTTTATTTTGAATAACTTGCAAACATTTGAAACATACTTCTATCATTAGCATAATGTAACCATAATGTTCCCAATTAGTTACAATTTATTTGCATGATTAATCATCAGTTTCATGTTTTAAAATAATGGAAACATTTTACAAACTGCAATGTAATATCTGCCTATCAAAGCATTAGTATAAAGACAAGTTGCAATATACAGGGTTTTTATTAGCCATAGTCTTTAAAAATATTTTCTCCTTCTTTTGCAACCTCTGTGACAGACTAAAAAAAAATTAGTTTGATGCATGTCCATGAATGATGCAAAGAAACTGTCTCCCAAGAACAATTTATCCAAACTGTTGGGTTTTTTCCAGCCTATGCCACTAATAACCTCGGTTACTGGCATCATCCCAGTAAGAATGAGTCATCTTAAATTTGAAGGATATCAACTGCATTTTATGTTAAAAATAAAGGACTTTATAATCAAACACAGCATCATTTCAATTGCATCTTTGCTAATTTATTTAAATGACAGAAGAGCAGAACATAGAATGTCAGCTGGGACAATTGAAGGGAAACTGTCAGGATCAAACCTTCCATGCTTTTCATTCAAGCTGTCATTCCTGTCTCAACTTAGATGTGTGTGCATCAATGCTTCTTATTTGCTATTTGCCACATATTCCATATGCCTATGTTTCCACATGCAAGTGAGAAAGCGCACTGCAGGTCAGCACTTTTTCTCCTACACCCCCTTTCTGTCACGTCCTTCTCTCTTCTACATGTTCGTCCTCTTCATTATCACATCTGTGCTGGGACATGCACCAAGGAACTGTCAGCAAGCCTCTTGCTAAGAGAAAATGCTGCTTGTAGCCTTGTTGTGAAAGCCAGACGCAAAGTCTATTCATAGGAAAAGTTTACCACAGTGACTAAGGAAGTAAAGGATCACATTTTTCTTATTTCTCCAAAGACTTCTGCACGTGAGAGAGAATATTAAACGGTGGTGAAAAAACTCTCTCTCAGTAAGAGATTCAAGCCCAAATCTAAAATCTCAATCAAATTATTTGCTAAAAGTGAATCTCCTTGAACAAAATATAAGCCAGAAGCCTGACTGTTAATCAAAGAGCTTCCAAAACCTACAGTTGAAAAAGGCATGTATCTACTATATGTTTTAAAATTACTTAAACAGTTAGTTAGTTAAAAAAACCTGTCCCTGATGCTGGCAAATATGATTTCAATGTCCGACATCTTAGCAGCTCTTCCTACAAGAATGTCTTTTCCTACTAAAAATTAAAAATAATGGGTGAACAGATGGAAGGTAAAGAAATTTATATAGGTCTTTAATCACTTTATGTTATCTTATTATGAATTAGTCATTCATACAACAAAGGCTTTAGAATTACAAAATAGCTTGTCATAGTGCATTCCCCACTAGTGATTCAGACTATGTCCGAGTTGTAGCCATTACCATAAACTTTTTTATTAAATCTGCCAATTCCATATGGCTTCTGTAGAGGAATAACGGTCTCCCCTTAAACACTACCAAAAGGCTTTAATCAATTTCAGAGTATCACCATTTATTCCTCTTATTCTTCTTATTAGAAGTAAGATTTTTTTTTTTCCTGGGCAGGAAAATTCTGCATAAATAATTTCTTTGCTAGGGTAAATTTTCTTATTATGCCTGTGTGATAAATAAAGACAAACAGAGGTGGGTTTTTGCTATTAATCTTTGTTCTGTTGCATCAGCATAATTTAGTTGCTTTTTTCCCCAAGCATATTCATATCCAAGAAAAAGTTGCTCTGAACTTCTCACTCACTCTCTCCTCTCCTCTACTCCCTCTTTTGGTATATTTTTATTTTAAAGGCAAAATACTAATAGTTCAGTTAATTAAAATGATACTAATGGAACAAACATCTCCATTAAAAGAATTGAAAGTATTACTGTATCTATACAGGGCCATTTTCCATGTTCAAAGATATAAAACTAGAAGGAAAATAAGCTAAAGCATGACAGCAAATGACTGATGTGTTAGAAACAGCAAAACAAGCCACTCAATTCCTCCAAGTTCTTCAGTCCCAGCTTCCATTTTTATAGATTCTAGCAGAGAAAGTCTTCTCATTTAGGTCTGATTGCAGCCAATGCAACTGTCCTCTCTATGATTTTTGAGGCAATCTAGAACAAGAAAGTTCTGGACTAAAACAATATTTTTTGTTGAAGGGACATCTGGATGTTAGCTTCCTGCTCAAAGTAAGATTGAAATTAAAAGTAAGATCATAATTGGATCAGGTTACTTGAGGCTTTGTCCTGTCAACTTTTGAAGATCTCCAAACACAGGATGCAAGAATCTTTATGAGAAATTGTCCTACTTATAACCAGTCTCATTGAAAAATAAAGGTAAGGATGATTTAGCTAATTTTGGGCATAGTTTCTGAAGTCTGGTGATGGTGTTCAAACAGTGTCTACTTTGGCTCAGATATTTTGGTACTTATTAGTTTTTTGGATAAATAAGAGTGTGAAGCCTATAGCAGCTGGAAATAAACATCTGTAATACAGAAAATGGTGAAAAGAATGCAGAAAATTATACACAAAATAGATAGAAGAATAAGAAAGCAAAACCTAGGATAAACATGTTTTTATTGTGTAAGAGAAGATAACAGCTGAAATACATAATCCTACTCTGCAGCAAAGTTGCATATTTTATTTCTTGTGGAAAATTCCTAGAGCTTGATTTTATATTCAGGATGTTTTAAATATGTTGGAACTACCTGTTATAATCCATTGCTTGAGTCTGTTTCCCTACACTGGCCATTTGCAGCCATATTTTTTTCTGATCCATTACAGATCCTTCCCCTGGTCAATCATGCCACCCTCCCTACCAACCCAGTCACAAAACTCAACAGTTATTTCCTAAAAGCTTTGTTTTGAACTGGATTTTTTGCAATCAAACTAATTTGATTCCAGTATTTATCCTTAACCTCCAGGAAGCCTTAACCTGACACAGGATGACTTTAAGTCTCTACCCTTAAAAGTTAATTGTAATGCATGGAAGTCGAAGTAGCCAAATTGTGACTTATCTTTCTGAGTATATACAGTACCTCTCTGAGGTGAGTGAGTATCTCTTTTGATGGCTTTGACAACTCTGATTTTTCTCCCTGCTGGCTGTAAAAGTAAATCCAGCTGATCACACTCTCCTTTGTAGTGCCATTGACTCTAATACATTGTATCTATGTTTCTGCCATATTTGACTTCAAAAGACAATGACACTGCACACATGAAAAGCTTCTACAATGCTTGCCTCATATGCCTTTTTTAAAGATCAAATCAGACTCTAGGCATTAGTATTACAATTTTGATATACGCCGCTTGCAAGGAATAATGGAAGAAAATCACGACTTCACTGTAATAGATTTTTCCTTTTAAGAAAAAATAGCAGGTCTTTTGTTCAAATGAACATGGTTTCTTTTAAGATTGAAATCCCAAACAAAATCTAAAATAAATGTATACACATCATGACAGGCCTTTGCATTAGCAGAAACTCACAGATTCCAGCCAATTTCACTTTTTGTAGAGTTTGCCTTTCATGTAGTCACTATATTGACTGTATCTCCATAGCTACCTCTGCAACTTGTGGTTCTGCCTAGATTTTCAGAGCAAAAAACAGCAGTTTACAAATTATTTTTCTCCTCCTGAATTCAGCCACAGCTATAAATTACTAAGAGTCGGGTAAAAATAGTGAAGATTTTAGATATTTGAATTCCTAGAAGGAAAAGATTAATTTGACTTCTGGTTAAAAATAAGTTGCTTTTAATTTTTCTTATAGCTGGGTATCATCTCCTATTCACCAGTCCTCATTTCTAATCTGCAACATCACTCCTGCAACAAGGACCAGCGAATTGCAACACACATGTATGTTTCACCTCATAGACTATTCAAGTATGAATCGGTTTGTTAGTAGTGACATTTGAGGTAGAGTGTCACTCCTGTGGACAAAAAATATTTATCATAATCATTAGATACAAAGCAAAGTATAAAAGTTTCTAATATATCTATTCATGACATCCCATCCTTAAGGGGAAAGGAGTACCCAATATTTATAGATGTTCATGGTTGAAAGGAACAACATAAGTCAAAGGGTCTGCAAAAGCTTACAAAATTTTGTAAGTTAATTACACACATGGCATGGAAATTGGGATACTAGTCCCTGAACTCCAAATATAAGCACACTACAGTGGGCTGTGGATAAAAGGGTAAGGTGAGAGAGAAAAAATAAAGAAAATATTAATGAATGATGGGAAGAGAGAGAGTCATTGCATGAGGGATGGAGAGTTCTGAAAAAGAGTATTGCCCATGCAGCTGTAAACCTACACAAGTAGAAGGGCTATTCAAAGAAATATTCTCGTTTCTGTCCTTTCAGATATGAGGACTACTGAAATAATATTAAGTACAAAAGAACACTGGATGTGCCATTCCCTCACAAAATGTAAAACATCAATGACCTCAAATAGTTGTGATCAAATAATTTTTAATTAAAAATTAAACAATAAAAAATTGAGATCTATAATAGCCTTTAGTGGCTTACCTTGCAAAAATATGAAAGCAGGATGATTCCCTCAAGAACAGGTAACAGGCTAAAAAATTGGTTAAACACTTTAGAAAGAGTAAAAGCCTCCTCAGCAATGAAATATTTAGAAATTAATGAAGAAAAAAGAGATCAGTGCTATCTCAGAAGGAAGAGATTTACATTCTCAAGCCATCAGCACAAAGATCCTGCTTCCTGCCATGTGATTACACTACTGGAAATAGAAAACTGTTTTAGTCTATTCTGCTCAGTTGAAGAAAAACAAAATATTGCAGGAATCAGATAGCCTGTTTCAAAAGAAGTCCAGTCAAAATAAAAAATAAAAATAAAAAATAAAATAAGTGATAATGTTCTATAATCATCAACAGATGGTGTTTTAAAAAACTACCTCTATAGCACCATCTCCTTCTAAGAGCGCATCTGTGGGGCACAAATTAATCCTACTTTCAAAATCTGTTGTTGTTCTAACAATTTTAAGAACAAACCAAGAGAGTTCACCTGTCAGCAGACTTCCATCCCTGCAATTGCTGCCAAAGAAAACCAACAGTGACACTTCCCTGTTATTGTCAATGGCAAAGTCAAGGGTCCTGCTATAAGATGAGTACAGGTCATGCACCCTGTTACAGAATGACAATTCTTGCAGAACCCTGTTGCACATTGTAGATAAGTTTTGGATTTTTGCAAGTTGTTCCTCCTTTGTCAGTGTTAATTTCAGTTGAAGTAGCATTAGACCAGTATAAAGGGCTTTTATAACCCTCGTACATCAATACCTCCCAGTTTATCTTTCTCTTGGCTCTGAGGAGCCCTACAGAACTCTTGGGCTCTGCTTTTGCTTTTTTCTTGTCCACTTTTCTTCCATATACATTCTTGATTTCTGCCAACAGTACAAAACTGCTCTGAAACTGCAGGTACAATTACAGAAATGTCCAAGCTGACTCTATTCTTGTGACCCCATCTGTAAAATAAAATAGTAATGAAGTGTGCAATTTTTGTTCAGATACATTTATATTCAGCAGGATATGCTGAATTGTTTTCTATACACCTCCTGTTTACTATGAACAAAGTAGCTGAATTAAAACTGGATTTAAATTGCCCAGTCAACTGCAATACATACCTGTCCATGGTGAAAACAAAAGTAGTTGTTTCTGGAAGATGTTGAAGAAATGGAAAAGAAATCCAGCCATCCTGCCCTCTGTTAACATTGTGAAAAAAGAATTTCTACACTGTGAAAAAGATTCAGAGTTCCTTGGCTGTCATCCATGACAGTTTCCTATACCCTTCTAAAGATTAAAAACTTGCCCATTCCCATCATCCTCCTTTCAGTCAAAACATTTTACCAAGTCTTCATACTTCAGAAGTATCTCTCCCAGAAATATAAGAACAGCATAAATGTAGGGGGAAAAAAGCAGAGATTTGGTGTCAGTATAAATAAACGTAATGAAAAAAATAGGCCCTTTTTGAATAAATAAATTTTAAATGCCTTGTGTTGAAAGGACATTACATAATGCAAATTTCCCAGTGTTCACACTCTGAATTAGTTTATGAACACATATAAATTTCTTTATGTTTGTTGAGGCATAATCTACTTAATATTAGGAACATTTTATTTTAATTAAACTCTACCCCCAACAATAGATTTTTATATCATATCTTCTATACTGTATTTAATGTCTCTTTCAATTAAATATTTTTGAAGAAGTGCTCTGATTTCTCACTATGAAGAATATAATGCTATCTGTAAAAGGCATATATCAGATTTATCTGTAGCTTTGTGCATTTTGTCCTTTAAAAAGTCAGATAACTGCTACTCATATATGACAGAAAGATGATTTGTCTCAGCCACCAAAATGCATACATCTTTCCCCTAGTTCAACCCCTTTGTGTTTCCAGAGAAACACAGATTGTGGTCACCAGTACCAAACCCTCTTCTACAGATCACTGGAAAATCCTCTCCAAATACCCTCTTCATTTCAGATACAAGACCAACAGAATGACCAAACATGACTCCTGAATAACCCAGATAAATTTACTTTGAAGATCTCCACCTCCTTCATGTACAAGCTGCTTTCCATATCATTTAACTAGCAGAGCTGAAACTCTCCAAAGGCAGGGATGTATCTCACTTTTCCTACTCTATGGAGTAAACTGCAACTCAATAGGAATCTACTGCCATCTTTCCCTCCTTCAGTTGACTGCAAATCACTCTGATCATGCTGATCATGTCATGATGGTCATGTTTTGCATCCCATGAAGAAATTGGAAGAAAACCAGAGTTTCTGGATCACAATTAGACTATGGCATAAAGCCAGAAGCTTAACTATGCATCACTGCTAAGACTGGAGTTCTTCTGCAAATGTTTACAGAAACAGCACTTGGAATCTGGGAAACTACTTTTGTCCAGTATTAAATGCCAGCTGAGAAAACTCTTTCAAAAATTTGGCTTGAGGCATAGACATCTACATCCAATAAAAATTCTAGTCATTTTTATGCTATAGCAGAAGTCTGACTTGAAAGGCATGAATTTGTGTTATACACAGGACAATGTATTTGGGAGAATATAGCAAGCTAGTGGACAAGAAATGTACTAAGCCTATAAGGCAGGATAGCATGGAACAGGCTTTCTACTGACACTAAAAAATAAACTTTCTTTGTCAGGCTGTATTTACAAGATACAGTAAACAGGACCTAAGACATCCTTATAGGCACTCCTTTCCTAAAGAACATATATGTTTACATCATCTAATAAGTAGGTATGCACATTTTAAAATGTTGAGGCTGAAGCTTCACAGCAAAAAAATATATTTTAAATTAAATATACATGATTGTTCAAGCAATGTGTTTAGAATTATGCATATTTACATCCATTATAATTTGCATATATTTAGTGATTATTTATGGTCTAATTAGTTGCATAACCATACTGAGCATTTAACTGCATTTACATGATCACTGAGCTGTAAAAATATTGACTCATTTTTATCAAGTAGATCTTAATGGATGGTAAGAAAATTAAGTGGTACATGTATCATGAATATCTGCTTAGGAGACCTGATTTAATACCACCTGTCCATATTTATCTGATTTATACAATATTTCTCATACCTGGGACTATGAAGCAAAACCAGAGCATTGTAAGAAAAAAGTTTATGATGCATTAGAAAAATGCCATACCAGCGTCTGTCATCTATAAATAAGTCGCTGGCTCAGTTGTGTTCAATTGGGAATTGCTTCATCCACCAAAAGTACACTACAAAATACATATATCTAGGAGGATGGCTGCAGACACTCTTATTCTTTATATTCTTTCATTTTAATTTGTATATGTCATTTCCCCCTGCATTACAGAACAACTTCTGAAAAACAAGTAACATGAGAAAGAGAGGTAATATTATGATCCACATATGCATTGCTAGGAATGCCAAACCAAAAAAAAAAAGAAAGTGCTGGGAAAAAGTGTGGAAAACTACATTTAGAAAAATAAACACTTTTCATTATATATGATGCCCTCATTTTCAAGGAATATTATTCATTTTTCTTGGAGAGTGGAGAAGGTTATAAAAAGGAGAAGTTTACGTTTATATGCTTCATTTTAAATAACATCATCCGAGGCCTCTTTAAAACATATTTTCTTCACAGCATGTTATTTGGTATCCTCATTTATATCCCACCACTGTGACTGCATTCATACTTGTTTTACTTTAAGCATGTGACTAATGGAATTTTGTAATTATTTAAGGAATTAAAAAAAAAAGGATAAAAAGGTAAGTCTTACTAGACTATCATGAGAAAGGTAATACTAGTAATGGTGCTGAAAAAAATGCAGTTAACTACTTAATATTAACATGGGCAGACTTGAGACTTCAAATCTCATTATAATAGTCTTAAAGCAAAATAAAACAGGTAAAAACTTCTGTCATATAAATAATCAACAAACAAGACGTAAAAAAAGTATGGGTGCTGGTACTAGAACTGATCTCCCACAAACCCATTCCCCTCTCCCACTATTCATGTGGAAGATAAAAGGAAGGACATTTCCAGGAAGCTTAGCGTTCAACAAGTGCAATATTCTAAGTATTTTGTAGTAATATGGTGGCACTTGCACAGTAAACTCATATCACTTCAGAGTTTTGTGCTGCCTCAGAGCTTATTATCCAGTCTGGTCCCCTTTCTTCCTCTACCAAGAAACAGAGTGATTTGCTCAGGCAGCAACAGCAGCTATGCTACTTTCACATTGCAGCCAAAGGTAAGGTCTCAATTACCCAGCAATCGTATAATTCTGCTCCCAGAGTGCTGTCAGTACTCTGCGATTCCTGGAACTGCCAGGACAGATGTGTTGCATGCCCAATATAAACCTAATTTGTAGATATAAACCCTGGAAACAACCCTCAAACACAATGCAACTCTACATAAATCTAATGAATTTTCCTACAGAGAGTAAAAATTACCTGCAATTGCCAAAAGGAAGTCTGTGAACACAGAACACCCAATAAAATTATATGTGCAAGAATCTTATTATACAGTCTTTGCACATATCAAAATGCGAAGAACAGCCTATCATAGCCAATCCTATTAAAATTAATTGGCATCTTGTCTCAAATACATTAGGTCATAAGGAAAAGCTCAGATAAAATGTTTGAGACATTCATACAACATACCATTTTTCATTGGTTTTTGCAATTCTTAAGTGGCTTAAGCAATCAGTGACACACACTAAAAAGCCAGTGAAATCACGTCTGCAATACCAGTAATTGTGACTAAAGTGTGATCAAAGGATTTTTTAAATGGTATAGACAATGAAACTGTTCCATAATCCTAGGATACATAAAGAATCTCCAGCTTTAAATGCACTTTACACAGACTAATTTTTAGGGGCTGTCTGTGCCCAGTTCAGCCATGTTCCCTTCATATATCATATGCATGAGAAAAATCAATAGAAGGATAAAATAAATACTTGAATTTGAGCACTGAAGTTAATACGCAAATAATTTCGCAATTGGACAGTACAATAAACTTAATAATTCCTAACAAAAGTATAAGAAATTTGTTAGATCTGGGAAAATCTACTTTAAATATCATTCCATAACATAATTTAAATATCATTTCACATTATAATATAGGTCTGTCATTTGAAAAATTGAATTGACTATGAAGTAAAACATTCATCGGACTATGGTATCACTGTCTAAGTGTCTTTTCTGTTATAAAATTAATTTAGTACTGGATGCATAAACTTTAATTGGAAAGATTGGCAAAGATCTCAAACAGTTTAATGGTACAGAGTTCATATAATATGTCTGGCATGCTTTCAATGAATCTTGTTTTGTTGTGCAGAGTTAAACATTTATCAAACACCATACACACATTTTTCATCAGTTCTGTAAAAATTGATCTTGTCTTTTTGTTTTTGCTTTTAAGCATCTTCCGTGTGTGCAGAATTAAAAGCTGTGACAATCCAACCATAAAGACATATGCCTTAGAATTAAAAAGTAAAAAGCCAACCTGATTCTAATAAAAAAATAATTTTAAAAAATCTCCAGTAAAAATGTTTTGTACTTTTTACTGCAAAAGCTGAAGTTATCAACCATGGGAAGTAAGGGATGGAGAAATACAAGAGCAGAAACCACCATCAACAAAACTTCTATGCCAGACACACATAGATGCTGAAATTTTGATGTTTACACCAGATACAAATATGAATCATATTACCTCTACAAAACCTATTTAAAAAATTGCTTCCAATTTTTACCAGTGTCTTTAAAACTCCTACAAATTATAGGCATCTGGAGAAGTTAAGATATCATCCCAAAATACCTTTAGCTAGTGAATTTCAGTAACAGAGTGCAGGAATTCTCAAACACCCACTAAGTGCTCTTTAGTTTTAGGCTGTCTCTGAACCTCTCTACTACTGTCAGTTCACAACAATGTTTCATTTGCGAAGGGAAGGGAAGGGAAGTTCAGGGAAGGGAAGTTCAGGGAAGTTCAGGGAAGGGAAGTTCAGGGAAGAGAAGTTCAGGGAAGGGAAGTTCAGGGAAGGGATTTTAGATGAACAGTTATTAATTAGTTCAACTGTCTGACCACTTTAGGTTTGACCAAAAGTTATAACATTTTGTTAAGGACATTGTTGAAATGCCTCTTAAACTCTGACAGGCTTGGGGCATCAACCACCCCTCTAAGGAAGCCTGTACCAGAATTTCAACTTCCTCTCAGTAAAGGAGAAAGAAGCCCAGTTCTGTAGAGTTTAAAAAAATGAAGGGACTGCTTGTGTAAAACTGCAGGCAGAATAGTGTGTGATTGATTCTGAGCTACTGAGCTTGAAGCAATATAAAAGGTTTCACTTCAAGTGTCAGTGACGAATCATGCTGAGCCTGGCCTGGGCTCCCCATCTGCATGCAGGGGAGAGTTCATGTTCCCTGTTCTGAAGAGCTCTTGTGTTGTTTCGGCAGAGATCTGGCCTCAGAGATGGAGGAAAGACAGTGTTGTGAACCATGTCAGATTTGTATCTCCTGATGCTGCCCTCAGACACCACGTAGTGTCTTGAGGCAGACAAGGCTTGTTGTTACACAAGAGGTGTCTGTCAGAGGGATGTCAGAACACAAAACTGTCTCAGAGAAGTAAGTATATCATTTCCTCTGATGTACTACAGTAACCTCTGATTTTCATTCAGTGTTTCCATGTACTTGCAGCAAAAACACATGTTCTGGGCTTTGAGTGTATTAGATTCGTGTGGCAAGGTTTTGGTAGCAGGGGGAGCTCTAGAGGCAGGCTTCTGTGAGAAGCTGCCAGAAGCTTCCCCTATGACCACCACAGACAGTGCCAGCCAACTTCAGGGCTGACCTGCACTGGCCAAGGCTGAGCCCAGCCTTGGTAACACCTCTGGGATAACCTGACTAAGAAGGGGCAAAACTGCTGTGCAGTAGCAGTCACAGATGGAGAGAGGAATGAGAATATGTGAGAGAAGCAGATTCCCCTGCAGGCCATGGTGAAGACCATGGCCAGGCAGCTGTCCCACTGCAGTCCATGGAGGCCCACAGCAGAGCAAAGATCCACCTGTAGCTTGTGCAGGATCCATACAGGAGCACCTGAATGCCCAAAGGAGTCTGTGACCCTGTGGGGAGCCCATGCCGCAGCCTCCAGGCAGGAGATAGAGTAAATGGGGAGTAAAGTTGAGCCTGGGAAAAAGGAAGGGAATGGGGAGCTTGTTTTTAAGACTTAGGGGTTTTTTCTCATTATCTTACTCTGATTTGGTAGGTGATAAGTTAAATTATATTTTTCCCAAGTCTGTTTTGCCTGTGATGGTAATTGATTAGTGATCACTCCCTGTCCTTACCCCAGCTCCCATAAGGCTTTCCTGATATTTTTGTCCTGGTCATGTTGAGAAGAGGGAGTGATAGAGCAACTTTGGTAAGCACCTGGCATTCAGCCAGCATCTACCCACAGGCTTGTTAGTTAAAGTAGCAACAGTTGGACAGAATTAGTATACAATGCATTTTCTGGAAAACGTACACACATACTCAAGAAAAAAATACAGTCCCTATTCCTGGAAGACTGCAATTAAAGGTGCTAATCCTGCACTCAGCTTTACAGAGACAAATCTCTTTTTTTTGAAAAAAGTAGAAACTCCCCTTGAACTCAGCAGCACTCCTTGCAGCTGTGCAATTCCAGCCACCTGAAAATTGCTGCAGGTTTAAGGGGGCAGGCTAAAGAGGCTTCACAAATCACTGAAAAATCACAAAAGGGATGATATTTACACATGTGCCAAGGAACAACAGAATAGGATTGGAATAAGAAAGAAAAATGAGAATAATGTTAGGTGTTAAAAGCCAACAAATAGTGCACATAGGAAAAATGTAATGATTCCAAGCAGAAAAGACAGAAGATATAAACCTCAGGGCATAGGAGATTATCTTGATAAAATAAACATGTAGAACATGTACTGAGATACTACAGCACTATGATGTCTGGAGTAGAAAGAGAAATTCAAAGCTCAAGTTGACTGGTGAAGCTGTAAAAGGCCCAGAGGGGTTTAAGAAGAGAGCTACCAGTCTTGGCAGCAGGGAAACAAGCGATGGAGAAAGACTGCTAGGCACCCTTTACATAAGGATGCTGCTGTAATAGACTGTGGGAAGGGGGAGCCTGCAGGGGAACGCTGGCAGCCCGCATCAGGTTGTGATGATGTTTCTAATGGTTCCTTCATTTCTGTGATAAAGCAGCAGCAACAGAGTCAGAACTGCTGAGAATGAACACGAGGAACAACAGCACATCACTGAATCTGTAATGAATCTAATAGACCACTTTTGTCACTAAAGCAAGTAACAGCAGAAGAGAAAGAACCCTTTGTCATTCTGTAGTTCATCCCAGCATCATCTCTTGTATGGACCAAACTGCACAGCTCAACACATTTTTGATTTAGCCTTACATAACTAATCTCTTAAACTAAATGCAAACATCATAGCCTGATGTTAGCCTTCATAGCCTTTTTGAACAACTAAAAGTTGCACAACATAGTCATGGTGCAAACAAAAATAACAGAATTGATCAAAAGAAAGCTTTTGAAGTGAAGAAAAAAGTCAACCCTCCTCCCCCCCTCCAAATGCTTTTTGAAGCTGAAATTCATGAGCTGAGTTAATGTAATGATAAGTGTTTTCAAAATATAGTTTATAGGGTGATGGAACTAAAAGAATGTTTGAAAAACTACTTTAAAAGGAGCTAAGATATAAAATGCTTCTAGTGTTATGACTTTTCTTTTACAATTTTATTCAGAATAGAAAAGGAATGAAGACTAAAACAGAGAGACAAAAGAAGTATATTTTTCTTCAAAAGGTCATTATGGTATTTTATTACGGTTTTATACAGAAGCAATTTCCTGAGCAAATAATACGTTGTGTCAACCCCTTAGCAAATTGAATTAAAGTTCTTTCTGTAAATGTATTTATTCACATTAAGTCAACTCATTAAAAACATGGCTGAAGAGTTTAACTAGCAATGAAAACCATTTACAGTGCAGTTTGCCAAGTAGCCTACGTTTGTGAGCTGGGTTCAGCCCAAAAATTGCTACCACAAACCATCCTAACTCAAGTATTTCCATTGCTTTATTGACATTGACACTTCCCCATACTAGCTAATGTTCAGTGCCTGCAACATGGAATTGTACTTTTGCTATCAACTGTAGCTGAAAACATTTCCTTCTTAATTCAAGAAATAATTTAAAAAATTATTATCTGAATTTCATAAAGTGCAAGTAATGTCTAATGCCAGGACACTAATAGATGGTCAAATCTCGTTACAGCAATGTAAGATGTTACTGCTTTCAGCTCTCTGCCCACCCACAGAAATGATCTTTCCTCTTCTGTTTCACAGCAGAGGCAAACACACTGTAGATGCTCAGCCATTCACAGGCTAAAGCAGCATATAACAATCAAGGTGGAAACAGAAGGCCAAGAGAGGTTTTTGACCAGTGGACTTCACAAGGCAAAAAGAATACTGAACACCATGAACCAAAGTCCCTTTGTCAATCCCGAGTGAAGTAGACTGTACTAATATTATTGTACTAATATTCTTATAATCATGTTTAGACTAGAAATCTCAGTGCCAGCAAATCCAAAACAAGCAGGGTGCTTTTTAGGAGTAAATGGGCATTTGGGGGATAAAAGCCTTAGACAACTAAATCTTAGAAAACTAAAACTAGAGTTCGACAACATACTACCAGGAAAAAAGTAGTTCTACAGAAACAGGAGTAGACGACTTGAAGGCAGTGTGTGAAATAATTCACAAGAAGCCTAAAGAAAGGTTTTAGTACAGCCACAAAAGGAAGAGACCAAGGTGTGGACAACAGAGTCATCAAGTTGTTGGGGAATGGCCTCTCAGTTCATGATGCAACTTTGTACATTTACTTTCTGTTAGATAATCCACTCCTCTGTTTCTATGTACTCTGCTTAAACCCTGGGTTGATGAAAATTGGTGTTATTCCAATTGATGTAATCTGTTCTTGTTATTTGTTTCATTTTAGTGGCTATTCCTGTTATTTTTGCCCAGATCAAGTTTCTAGTCTTTATTCCAAGAAACTGATACTTGCTGAACCATGTCTTTAGAAAGATAAGGAGTAACTTCGATAATTTTCTGTTCCATTAGTGCAGTAAGTCATCCTACAAACAGAAGCTTGTTGGAGGAGATTTGACAAATCATTCTGTCATATTAATTTTAGTAGGAGTTATTATACTAGACCTATTACTGAACAATTTACCCTCCATCTGTGTGATTTCTGTATTAAATAGTGCCAGTTCTACATGGATATCATACAAAGCTGTGCATTAAAACAATCTTTTCTTCCACTTACTGGTGACTACATTGGGCTATTTTACCCCCTCCTCTCACACCCCTTTCACAAGATATATGTGCCCTAAATCCATCCAACTGCTTCTTCCCTTTTCCATTCCACCAATTTTTTCTCAAGGTCACCAATGAAGTGATTAAAATTACTTTTTTACTTAAACAAACCAGCAGCTTTCTACTGCTATCTGAAGGGGAATAAATAGGACCAAAAATGGTTGTGACTTACTTATTACATTCAGCAATTCTGGATTATTTTACTACCATCATATTTAATATGAGGTGTTTGGGTTTTTTTTTTAAACTTGCTTAAATTAATGTTTTTATGCTACTGCTGTAGGTTTTGTGGGTTTGTTTTGTTTTGTTTTGTTTTAATAAGGTAGTTATGACAATCCACATTTATAAAGTAGCATGCTCTTTCATCATGGCCTTCTTAAACAACAATTTTTCTATTGATTTTTCATAGAAGTTACTGGAGAAAGAATTCTAGGCTTTTAGCAGGAAATGTCAGGTACCGTATTAATACAAAGTGGTCAGAGTTTTCTTCCTGACTGCAAAGTTTCTGTTGGTTTATTCTTAGCCATCCACCTCATCTGATGAAGTTTGCATTTATTTTAAGGAATGCTATTCATCCTTGAACTTCTATTTATGATTCTTTATAGAAATGACCACAGGAGGACACAACAGTGCCAAAGCATATTAGACTCTGGCTCCCTCTAGACATGCCATTTGTTTTGCAAGCAGCTAAGTAAGCCATATATTCTTTTCAAGCCTCTTTAAGCTCCCAGGTGCTCAAAAAATTGTTGGAGAATTCTCAGGGCTCAGATCCCTATGCAAAGAAGCTATTTTTATATATTTTATTTCTATCTGACAAATGAAAACATAAAGTACTGTGGTTAAATCCTTACAGACACTGAGATAAAACTGCTTCTGCCAACTTTTTTGAATAAGTTGTCAGGCTGAAGCTCACATTTCATTTTCCTTTGCACTGTGAAAGCAACACACAAAGAAATTACAATAACACAGCTCAATAAGGTAGAAGAGCAGTCTCCAAGGACAGAGAGAAAATACTTACTTTTATTTCAGTAAATACTGCATTTAAATACCACATTTTCAGGTTATGCAGCAGGAACACCAATTTCAGGTTATGCAGCAGCAACAAGTGTCATCCAGAGGTCAGCATTATTCTGAAGACCCTGGAGGAGCTCCCCAGCTCTCCTCCTCTGCATCACTGCTAGCAAGTGGTTCCTTGTCAGAGGACTCTGCAAGTAGAGCTAAAAAGAGAAAGAATCAGGAGTGCTCCTGCTGTACTAAGTAAATTAACCCAGGAGGATATTGATGAAATTACTAATTTATTTAACACATACATTGAATTCAGAATGGGAATAGAACTTTATCTGTTACCATTCATCAGTTAGATATTGCCTAGGGCCAGGAGCCTGCTTGTAGCCTCATCTTCTTTCTCCTTGTTCTTGCCCAATTTATTTTTACTTTTCTTTTTCTCTGCTCTCCTGTACTTCATTTTGGACTGAAATACTTCTAACATGAATGCTCTGGTTTGTAACAGTCAACATACTATCACAACATTTACAATGACAGATGCCTTTTTTTTTTAAGTAGAAATAGATTTTTTATTAGCAGCTCTAAAAGTCCTCAACAGTGTTAAAAGAACTCCTTTCTGAAAAACAGCTGTGAGAAAATACATTTTCACTAGCAGCTGGTCTTCTTGACAGCCTAGATAACCTTCCTCAAGGAGGAGAGAGACTTACGTGAGAACATGAGCTACAACTGACCAGTCACTCCTCACCTTGGGACTTTGATCAAGTAGGCTGGAAATTACTGAAGAGACCCATGTCAACAAAGGCAAAACAACAAACATTCACCCCTAATCCCTGCAGCCCTAGTATTACTGCTTTCAGCAAATCAGTGTGAAGGTAGTACCACTCTTTCTAAGAAAGCACTTCACTCGGAGGGTTTCTTATATCTTTCTTGTGCTCAACAGCTGTAAAAATTCAATTTTTTTGAAGACAGTAATTTTCTGATCAACTTTTCAATGTTTGTTTTCCCTTTGCTCCTTATACAGCTACTTCCTTTCAGGCTCTCCTTGCCTTCTTCCTTTTTGCTATCTTCTCGTGTTTATCCCAGTGCTCCCAGGTCTTTTCCACTCTGCTTCAAGACAGTATTATCAGCTTATCTTGAAACACACACACTTGTGACACCAACAAGAATCAACTGCCTGTTCTACCATCTGAAACAGATTTTTATGTAGTATCAACTTTAAAAGGAAATCAGAACAGACAATTTATTGAGAAGTTTACTTTTCCAGTCAAATGGAAGGTTAATGAAGATAACATTAGAAGAAAACATACTAAAGACAAAAAACAGTTCACTGAGTTCTGATTATTGCTTTTTATGCAGTCTGCCCCTTCTCAGCAGAGTAATTAATCTAAGATGTCTATGGCTAATCAAATGTCTATGTGATTCAGTTCAAGAAAAACAATATAAAGAACAAGGCTTTTGCTTTCACTCTTCATTCATGGGAGTGAGGTTATTTTTGAGTGTGGGACTAGAATATGGGAATAGATTAAATCAATAAGATAAAGCTTATTTTTTTGTCTTATCACAGCAAAAATTTAAAATTCAGCTTGAATGAAAATTTACCTAAAACCTGTTTCTGAGGGCAGTAGAAAAACTGTTGGAAATGGTAAAGGATTTCCTTTCATTTTTTTATGTTGTAATATAAGTACCTTAAATAACACAGCAATCTAGTGGCCTTTGTGACTTCACCCAAACCCTTTCACTTCTATTCAATATATGCAAAAAAATTGGAGCGCCATCAGATCCACATTTCCATAAATATGCATAATTTCAATGATGCTGGCTTGTTTGTGATTTCCTTGGGTTTGCATTATTTTTTGACACCTTCATGAGAAAAAGTAATAGACTGCTGCATTAAAAAAAAAAAAAAGGCAGACAAAACAAAACATAACAACAGAACCACCTACCTTTCTCAGTTGGAACCATTACAGAGAATGTATTTACTTTTACTCAAGAGTTCTAATTTTAGTCATTATCCCTGGGTCTGTCATAATATACAACTTATGAAATCTTCTTAATCCATCTGATGAATCTACATAGAAATAGACTATTTCAGCTGGTCTTAGAGAACATGTCCCTTTCTTTCTCCACTAGCTGTAGAAAGCCCAATGACTGTAGGTTAGGGAGATTACACTAAGATGTCCCTAGCTGGATAATAATGTGATTGTCTATCCATTGAATCAGAACATTTTATCTCATCTATTTATATCCGCAATACTCTGAAACGAAAGAAGTCTTACTAAGGAAGTCTCCAGTCCTGCAAAGAAATACACCCCTAACTCCACAACGGGTATGCCTGGTAACCAGTGCAGCTTCTAATGACAGGAACACACAATGGGCCAGTACAGAGAATTCCTGATCCTGGTTGTTGCTTTTAATACTTTATCTCAACTAACACAGCTACCATCCCAATTTTAACGTAGGACTTTCTGTCATGATAGCTGTATGTAACCCTATTGTTACCTCATTATTATCATTTTGATTACTTCAGTTATTCTAGAATTGTCACAAACTTTTACTTGCTCAATGATATTTAGTTTTTGCCTTTGTGATCTCAGAAAATAAGCCACGCTCTACTTGAGTACAATAAATTATTAACAAGTAATTCCTCTCCTTCCTCCCAAGATATTAAATGTTATTTTGCTTTTGACAAGACCTCAGGCTAGCTCAGTGATTGTCTTTGTACCTGCCCATGACTGGGAGAACAGAAGATTTTCTGATTGTTTCCTCTACCAGTACTTACACTGTTGAGGTGGGACCACTTCCAGTTTGGCAAAGAGACAGCAGGCAAGCATCTATATAGAGTCCCAGAACAGATGCACTGTTGAATAGAAATGGATACCAAAAGATAAATTTATAATAAAAATATTAAACTATCAGATTAAGACCTCTTTCACCTGCATAGGTTTTGATGTATAAATGGAATGTTTAATGGGCTGCATTAATATAATTAATTTACCATCATTATAAAAGTACACTTAGTTTGTAGCTCTATTTTCTAATCTGATTTTTCCTATTAAATTGGCATCTCCAGCTGACTTTCATGTTCCCACTTGTAATAACTAACTTCTTTAGGCTTTTAACCTTTAAAATCTACAAGCAAATTAAATTCTTCATAATCCCATAACCTCCAAAATTCTTTTTTCTTCAGTAAAAGTATGAATAGGAGCAGAAAAAGGAAATGTCACTTTGCTTTTCAGTGCAAGAACTAGAAGAAAAGGTCTAGTAACATATGCAACCTGATAGGCTTTCATCATGCTCTTAAAACAGTTAATTCAACTGGATCTCATGCATGCATTACCCCTAGATAGATTTCCCTCATTAACTTAAATAACAGCAGACATAAATCTTGACATAATCTTCTCCCTGAACTTTACTGTCCGTAAAGCATATGGAGTCTTCTTTGCCAGAGAGAAACTCAGTCATTTTTACATTCCTGGTGTGGAGCCAGATTTTTGTATCAGGGTGGCTGGCAGGATGAATCAGCGAAATAATTCTACCTCTCTGACTTTTATTGAATCCTATCAGATTACCAAGTTTTTAAAGGCCACATGAAAGGTTCACCAACTAAGCTGTAAATTTATAATCGAGGATAAACAGACTGTCAGTCACCATCAGTGACAAACCCATACTTGGGTACCAATGTGAACACAACATGATGAACATCATCAAGATCGAATATTCCCTCTCTTGGCATTCATACACCTGAATCAAGGCAACTAGAGGGGCTGCAGCCAAAAAATTAATTTCCTATTGTATAACCTTTCACCGAGTTGTGTGCCTGCATATGTAACTCATTTATCATTTCCCTGTCATGTTATTTGTGGCAAGAAGCAAAGTTTTTTTAGTTGGAAGAGGGAAGGAATTCTGTCATCAACATGAGTGAAGGAAAGTTGAAGCATGTACTATAGTCATCAGCTAGTTGCACTGTGGGGAAGTTAAGTCATGAGTCCACAAATAAAAGGCATTTAGGAGTTGTGAAGAGCAGAGAAAAGTCTGGAAAAAGCAAGTCCAGAAAAAAGGTAAATTTAAAAGGCTTAGAGACACTATCTAGAAAAGACTAAGAAAACACCCAAAGCAATAGAGGATTTCAGTAATATTTTATACTTGGAAGTCAGCCAGAAGCCAGTCTGCAAGCAAGAACAAGGGCTGACAGACACTCACAGGGCACAAGCCTTCATTATCGGGTCCAATGGATTACCTTTCTCACTGACTGGATGGCCAATCTTAATTTTCCCTTGGTTTAACCATCAGAATCCTGAGGACATCTGAATTTCTTAAATCTATGACATCCTCTAGATATATTTCTAAATTTTTAAAACTCCAGAAAATGAATGGGACTCGAGTATCATTACGAAAGACTGTCATGATCCTGTTACCTCACATAAATAGACAGATATATGGGCAGGCATTTATATCAATTGCAGTTTTCCTTCCATGTCCCTACAGACCACCTTTTAATAAAACTGTAAATGATATAGTCAGCAGATGGGCAGATGTGTAAGGAAAACAAATTAGACAAATCTTTTGTTCAACTCTTCCCCAGCTCACATCATCACTGCTCTAGGTAAAACATGTAGACAAGATAATTTTTAGTTTAGTTTATACCCCAAGCCCTCTGGGCACATGGAGAATAAACAGTAATAAATGAGGATTTCTCTTCTTAGTGAGACACAAACATACAACAAATCACAGGAGGAAAGTTCCTTTGCAAAAACTGGAAAGTTAATAGGTTTTCTCAATGTCCTGGTTGAAAATTAATCTTCCACTTAATCACTTAATCCACTATTTGCCCTTATGGATAAATAGTGCTTTTCCTGACAACAAGACTAGATTTAATAACATTTCTTATCTGGAAAATTTAGGCGCTTTTTTTCTATTTTTATTTTTATTGTAACTTTTTTTGTGTGTGTGCTATATCATCTCTTGATCCTATACTCAGGCCAGATCTCTTAAGCAATTTTGACAGGTATAACCTACATGATCTTCAAGTCAGGATGTTTCTGCCTGTGTAGAGCAGAATTAGAGTGAGGAGAAATCTCACAACTTTGACATGCCCACTCAGTTGAGTAGAGGGTCTTTCAGAGCACAGGTTAAGACTGAAGTCCTTAAATTCTACCTGGTTTAGATGGAAGTCCTTTGTTTCAACTGGTCCTCAGTAACAAAAAGACGTACATTGCCCTGTCTAGATGATAACTCCCTCTTGCAATACCTGATGGGTGTTGCAAACTTACAAGCATTAGAAACTCTTTCAAGCTTAGTATTCAAAATCTATTGTCTATTCACCATTCTTGCATGGCTTAAAAAGACTTCTTTCTTTTCTTCCTGTCCAACTTTCTGTGGGTCAAACTCTGCCTTCATTTGCTTTGTTACAGACTTTCTACATCTCCAAATGTGCTTTATGTGGTTTCACAAGGTTGAAAGAGGAAAGCTAAATTTCATTGTTCAGATACATGGGGTAGGGATTCACTCCATCATACTATTGAAGCTGGGATAACCAGCAATGGTTTTACTCAATGATATGGTTCTGAATGAAACTAGGCTGTATGCCTATAGAATAAAAATACTTTACAAGTATAAATATAAATATATAAATATAAATATGTCCTATCTGTGTGCAGGTAAAATGTTACAAGGTTTCCATTCAAGATATAATTTTAGACTACAAAATGTTCGTAAAATTGCTGACTATAGTCCTTAAATATTGAGAATAAAGGGATCAGGAACAAAAAAACATGAGCATGACATTGATTCAAATCATNTAGACAAGATAATTTTTAGTTTAGTTTATACCCCAAGCCCTCTGGGCACATGGAGAATAAACAGTAATAAATGAGGATTTCTCTTCTTAGTGAGACACAAACATACAACAAATCACAGGAGGAAAGTTCCTTTGCAAAAACTGGAAAGTTAATAGGTTTTCTCAATGTCCTGGTTGAAAATTAATCTTCCACTTAATCACTTAATCCACTATTTGCCCTTATGGATAAATAGTGCTTTTCCTGACAACAAGACTAGATTTAATAACATTTCTTATCTGGAAAATTTAGGCGCTTTTTTTCTATTTTTATTTTTATTGTAACTTTTTTTGTGTGTGTGCTATATCATCTCTTGATCCTATACTCAGGCCAGATCTCTTAAGCAATTTTGACAGGTATAACCTACATGATCTTCAAGTCAGGATGTTTCTGCCTGTGTAGAGCAGAATTAGAGTGAGGAGAAATCTCACAACTTTGACATGCCCACTCAGTTGAGTAGAGGGTCTTTCAGAGCACAGGTTAAGACTGAAGTCCTTAAATTCTACCTGGTTTAGATGGAAGTCCTTTGTTTCAACTGGTCCTCAGTAACAAAAAGACGTACATTGCCCTGTCTAGATGATAACTCCCTCTTGCAATACCTGATGGGTGTTGCAAACTTACAAGCATTAGAAACTCTTTCAAGCTTAGTATTCAAAATCTATTGTCTATTCACCATTCTTGCATGGCTTAAAAAGACTTCTTTCTTTTCTTCCTGTCCAACTTTCTGTGGGTCAAACTCTGCCTTCATTTGCTTTGTTACAGACTTTCTACATCTCCAAATGTGCTTTATGTGGTTTCACAAGGTTGAAAGAGGAAAGCTAAATTTCATTGTTCAGATACATGGGGTAGGGATTCACTCCATCATACTATTGAAGCTGGGATAACCAGCAATGGTTTTACTCAATGATATGGTTCTGAATGAAACTAGGCTGTATGCCTATAGAATAAAAATACTTTACAAGTATAAATATAAATATATAAATATAAATATGTCCCATCTGTGTGCAGGTAAAATGTTACAAGTTTTCCATTCAAGATATAATTTTAGACTACAAAATGTTCGTAAAATTGCTGACTATAGTCCTTAAATATTGAGAATAAAGGGATCAGGAACAAAAAAACATGAGCATGACATTGATTCAAATCATTTTCCTCCTAAAATTTTTCTCTATTTGATATGATAAAATGATAAATATAATAAAAGCTTAAGAGAAAAAAAATATCAACAGAGTAGCTAACTCAAATACTTCTAACCCTATCCAACAAAATACATTGCAACAGCATCCCAGTGAGTATTTGTTTTCCACAAGCAGTTTATAGATAAGGCACCAGTCGCTAAAGTGAAACAATGGGACAGGACTGTACATCAGGAACAGATTAATATAAGAACAGTGATGGAGGAAATACAGTAAAGGTCCCACTGAAAAGGCAAGGCTTTCCATATTGGTTTTCTTGGCTGTAATAGTTTGTTATACTCACAAAGCTCCCAACCATAAAAAAATAGATTGAAAACTTTAGCTTTGGTCTCAGGATAGGTTCTTATTCAGGTAAATATTGCAGAATTGAACTTAAAACATTTATTCTTTTTTTTTTTCAGAATTCCTCATACTTTTTCAGATATTTTACCTCCTGCATAGACACAGTGACAAGCAATCTTCAGATATGAACTCACATATCATTTCCTCTGCATCCCCGTCTCATTTGGTATACAGGGGGTGGATTATAAATCAGCACAAAATTTACAGATATCATTTAATATTCCTCAAATTTTATCTTTTTGGTACTATAAACAAAGCAGCATTTTTTCAAATGCCTCATACATATCATAATTTGTATTTTCCAGTAAATATTCATCTTAAAGGGATTTTTATCCATTTTTTTCAGGAACATTCTATTTCATTTTCTCCACATTTACAGATAATATGGTTTTTATATTTCAATACTTTTCAATCACCTGTTGAATTATTACAATTACAATACTTCATATTTCACATATTCTCTATTAATTTTTTACAAAGCACTTGGAGTGATTTACAGAAACTTTTGAAAACACCTATCATGGGAAAAAATAAGCTAACTATGAATTAAAAGTGAAAAATACAAAAATAGTAATAATAAAAAAAACCTTAGCTTTTATCAGGTCACCTAGATTGAGGCTTCAGGGCAAAAAAATCTTTTTTAATTGCAGCTCAGACAAGTTCTTCACAACAGAATTGAAAGAAACTCTGAATCAAGCAATTATCTAAATTTCTGTAACAGGCCAGCATTTGATTTTGTCTTTTATTTCTCCAAGATTAACTGAAGAAACTTTAAAAAGGAAGCTTTCTGAATTAAACATTAAAATGCATGACAGTCCAAACTGCATGCAGCAATTTCACTCACTTTAATATTTAATTCAGCACCAGAACTACATTGCTAAGTTCATTCTGCCACATAAATTTCCACTCACTGTGGCATTTATCTTGGACTATACTTCATTCCTCTGCAGTGCTTATCCAAATGCAAGAGAAAGTCACAGAATCCCCGTGCTAGGCAGGATATTGAGTTTGTGCCACAAGAGCAGAAATTATCTATGATTTATTTATTCCTGTGTTGGTAAATTAGTGAGAGGACTGCTCATGTGGATCTCTACTGAGGAAACAGCAGAGTAAGACCATGGAGACTTGGAATGAAATATTTTATATGGCACACACATCTCCTCTGCACTTGAGCAAACCATCTATTTCCCTTTGTCTTGATTCTACTCTCTAAAAGACAGGGTGAGCAGTCCTTAGTAACTTTCAGTGCTACAACAATTTCAAAAATACAAAAAAAACCCCCAACAATTCATAGTTCTTTCTAACAGAGAGGAGAATGACACACAGCTTGAAAATAACAACAGTTGTTTATACCACACAGAAGGAAGAACAGTGACAATGTGGGCTGTTCCAGACAAAATATTTCCCAGGCCCTTTGCATTACTTTTTACTCCAAAGCCCTTCACAAGCATGAAGCTCCAAACATTAAGTGTAAACTGGAAAAAATGACAGGAGGGTGTGAGCTGATGGGGTTAATATGTGGGAGGCACCATGTTCTTTTATTTCTTCTTATTCTTGAGACCCAACTCTCTAGCTATCTATTTTCTTTCTCCCCTTTACTTTTCTTCCTCTTCTATTCTTTATTCCTCTTTATCACCTAAAACTCTTCAGGAAGGCAATTTCCAA
The DNA here is from genome assembly GCA_013397195.1 of Hylia prasina. Taxonomy (NCBI): domain Eukaryota; kingdom Metazoa; phylum Chordata; class Aves; order Passeriformes; family Sylviidae; genus Hylia; species Hylia prasina. The sequence goes on along the minus strand of VYXD01001701.1, from coordinate 97,243 downwards.
GTCTTCTTGTTTATACTTATATCAGGTTGGGTCAGGCAACCTTGGCCTCTGCTCTCAGGTGGAACTCAAAGTATCCTGCAGGCACTCCATCTGCCAGTTTGCCCACCCCAGGGCTGGGAGCCTTGCAGCTGCCTGGGCACCACTCCACACTTGTGTTAATTAACCCAGGCACACGCTGATGAAGCTGTAATGCTTCCAGAGCCTGACAAGTATCTCTGTTGTCCTGTGTAGTTAGAGCTGTTAGAGTCTGTTACTCCTCATTGTCGCAAATGTCTTTGCATTATACTTTATAATGCTTTCATTGATTTGTTGCTACATGACCCATTTGGTTTTATTTCCTTTCTGTAATACCAGTCTTCCTATCTGTTCTGACTTCACTTTCTCTAGTTTTAGTATCTCTGTTCTATCGACGCTTCACTCTTTTTTTCTTCTTTCAGCATTTTAAAATTGATTAATTTATTTTATTATTACTCATTTTAACCTTTTTGACACTCTGGTCTTTTTGAGGAAAAAGATAGTTTTGAGTACAGGAGCAAGACTGAAAAAAGCAACAGTGTTTCAAGAGGAAGTCAGCACTTGAGATCTATAGTACCATTAACAACTGTTAACACATATGAGTTGACAACAACCTTTTTTCTCTCATTTTATATTTATGAAACTCAGTTTCTGCTTTCCTGGAAAGTGAGTCTTAAGGTGAGAGGAAGAGAGGAAGTCCTAAACTAGACCCGCTGACTTCCACAATTTGGAGTTTTTGTAGGCTAAGAAGACAAAAGATTCCTATTCCCTGGTACCTTATGGTGTTTCTCACAGACAGAGAGAAGGCTGCTGGCAGCTGCTTCCTGTGTTTGCACCAGCTCTTGGCAGTTCTCTGCTCCCACGAAGTGTTAGTTGCATGTATCACTCTCCACACACTCTCTGATGATGGAAGAGCACTGCTAAAAGCACAGCAAAGAAAGCTGTCTCTAAGGGCCTCATACATCCAATAGCTAAAGGACTGTCTGCAGCTCCTTTTATGGCTGTTGAATTAAGAATTTCAGAGAAATTATTAAACTATCCTAGCAATTTCCATTCTACTTTTGCTCTAACCTTACCAATCTTTCTCCGCATGGTTCATGGACCACAAACATGGCAAATCAACAACTTCGTCTTTCTCTGCACAGGTATTTGTAATAGAAATGCAAAAATTGCTAGGAAGAGAGAGTGAATGGGCATAGAGGCCCCAGAAAAAAACAAGAAGAGAAAGGGATAAAAGAATGGCAAGTTTGGATACACAGCCCATCATGAAGATCCCAGAACATCAACCTACACAATTTCTCAATAACCCCCAAAGTGGGAAAACAAAGAACACTTTAAAAGAAAGGAGCCACTGGAGAGGGCGGCAGGAGACACAAAGAGAAAAAAGAGTTTGTCAGCAGTGCTGCCTAAAGATTCTCAGGGGTCGAACATGATGGATACACACCATCCACAATTCACATCCAGAAACCAGCCCATGGCTGCCAAACACACTAAGCAAATGTTTCTTCTCCCTTCCTCCTTCTCCAGCCTACTCCACACAAAAGGAGGGCAGTCATCTCCATAGAGATTGCCTGGCCCAATGCATTCACCATCTTAAACACATGAAAAAGATATTTTAAGGAAAGCAATCTATCAAGACACAAATCTAGAGACAGCAATTTAAACCAATACACTCCCACAGGAACGGGCACTTTCCAAATATTAGTCTCCTTGAAGCAAATACAAAAGGTACAATAGAAAGTCTGAAGGAAAACTAACCAAAACTTTGTTTACAAAAGATTTGAACATTAACAGCACAATGAGAAATAAGTCCAACTCTGAATATGGCTAAAACAGTCTCAAATATAAATACTTAGAGAAAAGACTTCACCAGGCATTATAGAGTCTCTGTAAAAGTCAGGACTTAGTCAACCATTTAAACAAATATGCTACAATGTTAGAAAAGCAAAGATGGCTGGCCAATAACTTCTGGCACAGCTCTAACACTGCAGTGAAAAGTTTTTCCAAATGGTTGTTTACATGGTAGATATCATTTCTCTGTGTAAATATTTTGCAGGATATTTTTTTTTTCCTTAATCAACCCCTGTGGCTGATTTCAACAATTCATATCAGGCTGAAAGACAGGTTCAAACCCCAGCAGAGGTCTGAATGCAATATTTTTAACAAATTTACAGCAACTGCTCTAAACTAATGGTGAACTATATCTAATGACAAACCCATTCAGTAATTAACTCTTCTGCTTTTCATTTTAGGCAAAACCTTTTTTGTGATGCACTGGTGTTGAGTGGATGCCTTGTTGCAGGGTACTGACTGGGTCTGTTTCACAGATACCATTGCAACTCCAGTTGCAATTGCTCAATTCTCAGAACACATCCCTGAAAATGGGTTGCAAATAACAGAATTTCGAGAGCAGGGCGAGGGTGGGTGGGTGTATTTTTGAACCTGCATTTAAGTAAATTCTTCTATCATGGTGCAGGATTTACATGGGACTAAAGAAAACTTGCATCACAAAATACTGTGAGAATGCCTAGGTATTGGAGTAGCCTCCTGAAAAATGCCTGTAAACATATATCCCCCAAACGACCAATTATTGGGCATCTTCAGAATCAAAATTAATTCTCTCATATCTTTGGCCAACACACTAGCTGCTTTGAAGGTTAAAACCAAGACCCAAAATTAACATCAGAAGTTTGAAATCAATGACAAATAAAAGAAAATGAAAATTATAAAGATAGTATTGTAGGGAAATATGCAGAACAATTACAGATTAAAAAGGTCTTAAAGACTTGAGTAATTATCGTTCCTCTAAAGATGTGGTTACAGAGAAATGAAGTCTGAAAAGGACATACAGACATCAGTAACAGAATTATGTAAAGTGGAGAAAAATTTCAAAGTACTGAGATCTTATAATTAGATCAGGGAAACTAGAATTCAGCTTCCTAAACTACTTCTATGAGACAAGGATATGAAAAAACAACACTAAAGAGATTAAAAAAACCTAGAAGTCAAACACTTAAATAAGTATAGTTAGTAACTAATTACTTCCCCATTATGAGGGAGAAGATGGTGCACCTTACCCCTCTCCAGGTTAAAAATAGTTTGCTTTTTCTGAAGTTTTTGCAGCTAGAACCACCACATAAAAATTGAAAAATAATCAGTCACTGCCACCTCCATCTTTAGTTCCCAAGGATGGCACTACCAAGGTGAGAACTCCATAGCAAAAACTTCCTCATAGGTCTATTGTTTAAGGGTCAGAAGCCTCCTGCTCTACACGCTTTGCACAGGACCTTGACAGTCTTGAGGCACTGGGTGACAAACTGCTGCAGAACAAAAAAAAAAAATTGCTAAACGGAACTCGCTCCCCCATAACATTTAGTACAAATAAGTTTTACATCCCATTGGGTTCTCCCTCTTTCTATAACACAGAGCCTGGTATTTCTGAAGAAAACATTTACAACACAATTGGAAAAGGGCTTCCATCAGCTATGTAACACAAGAGTGTAGTTCCATTATTAAGCTCCTCACCTCAATCTACTAGTGAGCAAGTTGCAGCTGTGGGGCTGCACACATGGGTCCTTTAGACTATGCTGAAACTGAAATATATACCCTGGCTCACTAGGTATACAGTTTTAAAGAGGAAAATATCCTAAATACCATTTGCAATTAAGTGTTCCCAAGAGAGAAGTTATGGTTGAAATGCTGACTGATGGCCCAAATCTTAGGCTTTTGGGATAATTTGGAGAGGGTACTGCTCTGAAGAATTTAAAGGAGAGAAGGTTTTTCCTTTTTTTTTCTCCTGATGCTGATGAGCTAAAGGGAAGTAGAAGATACATGAACTCAACTGAGTTCTCATTGATTTATACCCCGCCACTGACCCTAAAATGTGGATATCTCCAGGTGGATTTGGCAGCCTCGGGCTGAAATAGCATGAATTCATCTGGAAAGAGCATTTTGAAAAATATTGGTTAACAAAAAATCACCTTCAAAGTGACTTTTCATATACTCTGTCTCTTTAGAAACAGAGACAGTAGATACAAGCCCAAATGGTAAAGTAATATAAAATACAAATATGCAAGCAGTCATAGGCTGTATCATTAATATGAAAACTGCCCAATATCTCTAAATTTCTTCCCCTAAGAGAAACATTTAGTATTAGCATTTGCAATAGTTGTCTAAAATATTATCTCCTGTATAAATCCATCAGATTGACAGAAAAGGCAAGTCTTCAATTTGTTTCAGGAACAGTAGACATACTTGAAATTTGAATATGTACTTAAGGGGTTTTTTTTAATCCTCTGTGTAATTCTCTGGTATTTCCCTAGGTTATTTAAAAACTGTTAGCTCTCAGAACTACCAGAATCTTAATAAAGAGGTTCTTTTGTTTTGGTCTGATTTTTTTGTTTGAAGACAGTACACTCCAAATCAGTTGGAATATCAAGGGGAAAAAGAAAAGGTGATTGTATATAGCCCAATATTTTAGGATTTGTTTCATGCAATAGATTAATATATCCCTGAAATATTTTCATTAGAGACTGCTATAGAAATTTAAACTAAAAAAAATTATGCAAAACATAGTAGTGACACCATTTAATAATCTTAAGTACTATTTCTTTCTGTATACTTTTCAGGCAGAAACACTCAATATCATCACTAGATAGCAAATTAACATGACGACATTTTACCAAATTTTCATGCATACTTTGCATGGCAATAATAATGAAGAGAAAAGGTCAAATTCAAATCTATTTCCCACTGTATATTCTGTTGATATTTATCTCCCTTTAATATTTAGGTTAAATTACATAGTTGGTTATCTTACACCATGGACTCTTTGATAACACAAGTTATTTTCCTGCATAAAAACTACTACAATGACAATGTACCTGCAGTCATCCCACGCAAGTCATTGTGTGTTCTGAATTATTGAACATACTGTTCTCCTTACAAAAGTTCTGTCAGTCGTTTTAACAGGAGAACTTATTCTGAAAGGTAAGAAACACCCTCTGAATAAAGAAAAACTAAGGCAGGGCTGGAAGAGTCCTCAAGATCCACAAGTCTGGCCTTCAGCAGGAAAGGAAACTCATCTAGATAATCTCTGACCAATATCATATTCTTTTACTCTATACAGCATGAACTGAAGGAAGGTAGGCTATTCCAGTGGTTTATGAGCCTCACCATCTAAAAGTGGTTTCCTCATTTGTTTGCAATATCTACAGATTATTTCTATTTTCTCCTAGTACTACTGGGGGATGAGGAAGCAATTTCCATCTTTTTATTAGGGATTTGCGTATATTGCAAGAGAGATCATCTCTTTTTAAGAGATTTAATTCCACCAGAGTGGAATTCTTTCATGATTTTCACTGTTTTCCACCTCTTGGATTTCTTTTCTTCTGGAAATCCTTCACTTTAGCGATACATTCCAACAAGGATGATACTTAGAGCTTCACACACTGTTCCAGCTGAGAATTTTATTCACATCAGAGAATAATAACTCCCATGTATTACAAGCAAAACTCCTGCTACTTCATTTCAATTTCAGACCTGTGATTTTACTCCTACAAGAAAATGAAAAAAATTTATGTGACCTTTTCCTTGTTCTAGACATGTGGCTGACCATCTGCTGCAAGCTGCAATCCTCTGCTGCAGTACCAGTGATTAGCTGGTTCATCACTTCTCAAAGTTTATTCTGGTGATTTTCTGTAATATTTAATATATACCCAACACAGTTAAATCCAGAGATGTTCTAACAATATGGTGCATTCTAATAAAAAAACTGAATTTGAAAACATTAAATAGAGCTGTACTGAGGAAGGCCCTTTCAATTTGAGAGAAAACCACAGAGTGTGGGGGACAGGGGATCAGCCATTTGCACACATACTGATCAGCAGTTTCACCAGGGCAATGTCACTGGTCATTTTGCTCTTATCACATAAGGCAATATCAGAATTCTTATAGGGTAAAATGTCACAGACTGCTCTATTTCTTTATCTGCTGGATGAGCATTTTCCACTGAAGAAAGTAAACAGATTTTTTGACACTCTTTGCTCTTGTCAAATTCACCTGGTTGTTTTTTTCTTATTTCATTATCCTCTAGGTCCTATCAATTGTTCCTTAATTCATTTAGAGCATGTTTTTTCTTCCCTAGCACTGCATATTGTGCTCATTTTTTCTTTGCCCTAAACTACATTTTCTATATACTGTTTGTTCTTCTTCAGTCCCCTAGGATCTAACCTGTCCTCCATCATTTCTCAACAATAATTAATGATTCAAAAAGTTCCTCTTTCTTTTTTTTTTGGCCTTGAAGATAAAAAGACATTAGTTTCCCAATTAAAAGCCGCCAAGTTAACGAAAGAATCTTAAAACTGTTCTTTCTCAGCCCATATTAAAAATTAATGCATTAGAAATCTAATTACAATGTATCTTTATTCTTCCAAGACAAATGCTTTAATGTTATCATTTGTTTGAAAAGTGATGGATGCTTTCCTTTTTTTCTCCAATTTTGTCATTAATCTTTTCATCTTTTTTGCCATTTAGGAAGTTTACATGCTACTTTGGTTCTCTGTATTATGTATTCACTTATACTATCCCTATATTATTATCTTTAGCCTTTCTTCTGCCCCTCACATAAAATCCAGATGCAGAAAAATTATTTTTGAGCACACAAAAAGTAAAGGAATACCTTCTCAGTCATTACTGATTAAATCTGAAAAGCAATGGAAAAAAGGTGAATGGCCAGGAACTCCAAAAGAGTACACAAAATATATTGAAAGTATAATCAAGAAATGAGGACCACAGGAAGCACTGTGGAAGTACTGGAAAGACCAAACCAAAACCAAACAACCAACCAGAAAATCCACAAAATAAAAGAGAATAAAACAAACCCAAAATAACAAAAACCTCCAACGTCTCCCTATGTTTTCATATCCCTACTTCTGCACTAGTATATATTGGCGCTGTTTTTTTAACATATTCCATTTTCTCATAACATATTTAGAGAAGGTATGAAGAGAGAACTTTATTACTTAGCTGTTTTTCCCAAGAGACCCTGCCTGTCATTTCCAAAAGACTGATTTTCCCAAGTTTATTAACTGTACTCTGCCACTCTATTCCTTTCTGTGGGATTGTGAACACCATCATTTCAGAAACCCTTCCAATATTATAATAGGTCACTTTAACTTCTCCCTACATTCTCCCTGTGGAGTAAGAATATAACCTAAAATAGTCACATTCTGTACCTCCTCCACCTTCTGAAACAAAAGCCCAACTGTCAATGTGGCTTTACGGTGCCGCTCAGGTTTGCTGTGTCCTGTCAGCCTGTTTTCCCTCAATAATTGAAGTCTAACATTGTCATTAGCTTCTGTGCTTTGGATAGTTCTTTAAATTTCTCACAATCAGACATATGACAAATAGAGGAACTTCTTGTTCTTCCTATGCTTAACCAGTGACACTGTGTATTTGAGTAAGTTTGAAAAGCAGATCAAAGTCTTGATGAGCTATTGCATATAACACATGGAAAAACTTGAGGTTTAATTTGACAGACTTTTCCATTTTTACTTATGTTGATAGCACTGGATTCCACAAGTAATTGCATTGATTTAGCTCATTACTCCAGGTTTAGGGATAAATAGTGACAGAAAGAAAACTGGCTGAAATAGCAGGGGGAGGGGAAAGTGTGTGAAATCAGTGACATGGCACTTAACTTTACATTTCTTAATTAAACAGTTCTCTCTGTAGCTACAATTATGGGACTTGCAATTAAAGACTGTAAAACCACGTTAATGATTTATTCATGTCCAATGAGTAATTTAAACTGCTTAGATTAAGTATTTTTAATAAAATACAAATAGAGGATGAAAACACATCAGATAAAGCAAACCAAGATGGATAGCTACTGCTACTTACATAAAAGTATGCTGCAGCACAGTTGATAAACATGTGTAACATACAATATTTAATTAACAATTTAATTGGGGAATACAAACTTACACTAGAGAATTCAAAGGTAGGATTTTCTTCATTGTGACTTGACTGTCATAAACATAAAATGATATCAGCTAGGCACCACAATGACATATATAATAGGATACATTGGAGACATTTTTGTCCTTCACTACCCAATACCTACAAACAGAAAATAAATAGAAGACTGTCTAAAAGGTTTATCTAAAATAAAAAATTCATTTTGAATACTGTTTTCTCCCTATTCACTATAAAAGAAGTCTAAACTAGTTTCAGTGCAGACATGAAAGTCCTGTAAATTATGCTGAAATCAATCCTCTACAACTTACCAGTTTTACAGGTGTCTTCCTCAAAGCTCACATATAGCTCAAATAAGAATTTCAACCTAAAAGGATAATTTCAATTGCAAACACAATATAAAATAATAGCTGATTAATAGAAGGAGTTTATACTCCTATAATCCTAGGAGTATAAAGACTCCCACAGGGTGAGTAGCAGGTGAAGGACAATGGAGTAAAATGCTAAGGTGCAGATATCAGTGTAGGCAGGTGGTTGAGAAGAGAAAAGAACATGAAAAAGCTGCTGATAAATGAAGAACACTTGGTTTGAAGCCATACCAATGCATCAAGTCTAACTAGGACAGTCTGTAGTTTTCTGCAGTGTTTGTTACCACAACCAAAGGGGAAGTGCCCTCCATCTGTGCGCAAATCCTACTGCGCTACAGCTGCATGTGGAGATTTTGCTCACAAAGTCTAGATCTTCTCTGCTGACAGGACATGGCAACTGCTCTCAGTTGTTCTCTTGCCTGAGGGCCCAGCTGACATAGGAAAAGCCTCAATACAGTAAATGCTTATATCATACCATGAAGAGGAACCGTGTATACACCAGGAATGTTGGAAGCTACATTGGTAACTTGCTCCTGAGACTTATCTGGAGCAACATGGAAAAGTAGCAGAAACAAGCTGAGTCAAACATTTTGGACTAAAAATAGCCCATGGGTTGATGGCTGCTCCTCTCTGTTCTCCATATTCAATAGCATATTAAAACTTTAATACCATATTAAATACTTTAATGACCTACTGTGAGAAACTGAAACGTTATGATTAATGGCTCAAACACTGTTATAAAGGACTTTTTGCCCATTGTGACAAAACTGTATAAAGAAGCTGCAACCACCAAAGCCTGCCCTTGCCTGGATCTGTCTCTTTTCTGGAACTTTGGACCATGAATTAAGCCTAAGGGAACTTGAGATAAGATAAAAGTGACACTATTGTCCAATTATGTCAGGTCTGGGGAAAAGTAAACAACACTGAGGGAGAATAATGTATCCACAAGAAAGCCGCACCCAGCAGCTGTCCTGAGAATCATCTTTGGCCACCTTGAGCGGGGGGAGTCCATAGCCCACAGGCTCATCTGCTGAGGCCAGGTTTGGCCTCACACACTTCTCCCCAACCAAGATAGGGGAGGAGATGTTGTGTAGGGGACTGTTTGATCTATCAGAAGTAAATAATATTTTCTTATTTTCAGTCCTGGACAGCAGAACTTAGAACAGATAATATTCAGAGCACAAAGTAGTGAGCTAATCATCGTTAAGAGTACAATCAAACACAGGGCAAGGGAGCAAAATAATTGTATGAGAATTTATAAACATCTTCCACAGGTTAATGGAGCTGTTGGAACTTGTTGCATATGAAAGAAACAAGGGCCATGCTAAATCTTTTTTATATTTTAAGGTCTTAGAAGTAGAGAATATTAATATTGACAGACATTTGAAGAATAATCGGGCTATTTTGGAAAATGTTTCCTTAGCTTCATACGCACAGGCTTTAAGCTGAGCATAATACATAAAGGTAGTACACATTAATGAGCTAAGCTGATAGACTGATACTTATGACAGCCATCATTTTTCACTGATACAACCACACTGTGACATCTAAATTTCAATAAAAATTACACTTAGTCCATACTATAGCATGCCATCATATTTTTACTGCATGATGAAGTATAGAGCAGAGATCCCTGACTTAGCAGAGTCAAAGGCACTGTGTTGATAGTGATTCAAGCAGACATTCTTAACAACTTGTACTGAAGCTAGTTATCCCTCTAGGAGGCAATAGCACCTGTGACTCTTTGGAATTCTAGGATGCATATTTCTACAACTTGTTTTGGAGTAAACTTCAAACCAGATATCCATAACATCCATAACACAGAAAAATTGAATGGGCAAAATTAGAAGATCCATAGAAAACAAGAAGCCTTTTGCCTACTACTATCAGTTAAATTCAGAGCATGTTTCAAATTCTGACTGCTTTTTGAGTCTCAGCTAAATTCCACCTCAAATGCAGACTGCTTTTTGAGTCTCAGATAAATTCAACCTCTTAATAGAGTTATATTAAGAGACCTACCAAAACAAGACACTCTGGTTCCAAGTGAACTTTAATAGTCCAAATTTAGAATTCTGTGAAATTAAATTGCTGGCAGAACGTTGAAAATAAGAATAAAAAAGAAAAAAAAACATATAGTGGACATCAGTGCAGTTACTTTGCATACACAACCAACGGACATAAATGCACTGTTTCAAATTTACTAATAATCAAACCTGAATTGGGGTATCAATACAGGCTGAGGGATGAAGGGATGGAGAGCAGCCCTGGGAATAATGACTTAGGGTTAAAAATGGATAAAAACCTGGACATGGGCCAGCAATGGGCACTATTAGCCCAGAAGACCAACATCCCCTGGGCTACATCCAAAGCAGTGGCCATCAGGGCAACAGAGGTGATTCTGCCCCTCTGCTCTTCTCTGGTGAGACACCACCTGGAGTGCTGCATCCAGCTCTGGGGTCCTAGCACAAAAAAGACATGGAAATGTAGGAGTCCAGAGGGGAGCCACAAAACTGATCAGAGGGGTCAAACACTTTTCCTATGAAGAACATCACTGTGCTGAGAGAGTTGGGCTGTTCATCCTGGAGAAGAGAAGGCTCTGGGGAGACCTCATTGCAGCCTTTCACTGCTTAATAAGAATTTAGAAAGATGGACACAATCTTTTTAGCAGGGGCTATGGAGATAGAACAAGAGGTAATGAATTTAAAATAAAGAGGGCAGATTTAGACTAGAAATAAGAAAGAAATTCTTTACTGTCAGGGTGATGAAACACTGGAACAGGTTGCCCAGAGAGGTGGTAGATGTCCTATCCCTGGAAACATTCAAGGTCAGGTTAGACAGAGTTTTCGGCAACCTGATGTAGTGGAACATGTCAGTGCCAATGGCAGGTTGGACTAGATGATCTTTAAAGGTCCCTTCCAACCCAAACTATGTTATGATTCCATAGTCTGGTAATAGTTCAACTTCCTAACTGTTGGCCTTGGCTCAAGTCTCACATTCTGAAAACTGATTGCTCTCTATATCTTTTCTCCCATGAGAGTTCTATGGTTCTCCCATACTCTTCCAAAGGATACCATAAGTCAGTGGATTTTACATGAACAGTGGTGTTTACTTGCATTTTTTGGTGTGGTTGGTTTCAATAGAAATCTGCCTGGTGCTCTATCCTGTGTTTATCCTTTGTCTGCCTTACCTAGGAATGCCCCACAGCTGAGGGCAAAAAGCAAGATGGGTGAACCACAGTTAACCTTCATGTTAACCTCCATGAGTCTTTTTCTCCTACTCCCCATAAGGTGTCTTCAAACTTTTTTGAGGCTTGACAGCATGTACAAAAACCTGAAATACATACACTAGTGCCTGCACTACTTCAATAGCCAAATGAAGAAAAATTCCATACCATTTCAGTTGCCTCTGAAGTGTTACTTCAATGCTCCAGATAAGGGTACTACAGCAACCTAGGTAATGACCCTGCTGGGCTCAGTGACTCTTTGTGACTCTGTGTGTCACTACCCTTCCTAGGTTTCCATCAGTGTGAATGGAACTGCCAGCCTCGGAAGCAAAAGCAGCCATCATTCTCCATTTACCTACAAAGATTTTTGTGCATTTGGCTGTTCACACATAGACCACACTATTCTTAGACCATATTTTGAATGGCAAGCTGTAAGTCAACATAAGGGTATCATTTATATATTTCAGAGTTTCTACCTATGAAAATATTCATTCATCAAATTTCTCATGTGGCATCCTCCAGAGATGTTCAAAAGTGTTGTGCTTTGCTGCTGGGTATGTCAGAGTTTAATGGGAGTATATACTCATTAGTAAAAGGCTGCCTACCAAAAAACATTAACAAACTTTCAATCAGACATCACACTTCTCTTGCAAAAAACATACTTCAAAACCTTAGTTGCTACTTAAAGGCCTTAAAACTTACAAAATCTACAATAAGCTTTGCAGTACAGCAATGCAATTTGTTTGTTTTCTTCCCTCCATGATCTATTTCTCATGAATTGCCTGGTATTTGAGAAAGACCATCATGGTAGCAACAGCAAGAATACATTTTGTTTTGTCCTTTTTTCTGAAAGCTATTCATTCCTCAGCCATGGAATCACAGCTAAATTTCTCTCTTTTACTCATANAAAAAAAAAAAAAAGGCATTGTTCCATGAAATTTGAGAAAATATGGATCATCCTTTTCACCATGTTCCCAATAAAAATTTACCAAGGTACAAGAAAATTGTAGACAATCCTGTATTTCAGGTCCAACATTTGTGTATGTTCTGGAGCAGTTTGGATATGCTTCCATGATACATCAACAGTTTAACATATTAAACATGAATAAGCCAGTTTGTATATTACATGTTAATAACAGGAAAAAAACAAGGAAGGCCTTTGTACACTAAGCAAATCTAGTAAGTAGTAGTAAAATAACTAGCTCCTTGGAACATATTTGGCAAGGTACTTAAAATACGTAATATTACTTGGTATTTCTACCTTATAACTTATCAGCCACACCAATAACTGTGTACCATATTGCCTTAGGGCGATTATTTAGACAGAAATTTTTAGATACCCAAAGTGTATATGCCTACCTTTTGTGACTCTACTTTCTCCACGTCATTCTGTGTTCAACATCCAGCTTTAACTCCATTAATCTAAATTATCCCAGAACTATTATTTAGTGACAGAAAGACTGGAGATTTTTGTTAAATCCACCTTTCTTTCCTAAAGTGTCAATGAAGAGAGTTAAAAGATAAACGGCTCAGTTAAACCATCTCTAATGAATATAAATATGTTTAACTTTTTGTATTTCCTGCTGAAGAATATTAATTTAAATGAAGCAAGGAATATGAATATAAGTATGCTGAATATTCATTGAAATATGAAATATTAAAATAACACTCTGACTTAATTTTTTAAAGTGTTAGTATAAAAGACATTTTTTAAAAAGTTATGATAGTGTCCAAATCAGTTCCAAAACTTTACTAAGTGATTAATAGTGAAACTGTTTATCAGTGTCTGTGTTCTTAAACAGTTCCTTCCCACACTTGCTCAAATAAGGAGTAGAATTAAATGGAAAATTGTTCCTCTGCCATGCTTACACTTACTAGGAGTTAAGAATGGTAACTGAGTGATAAACCTCTCTAGTAAAATATTAATTAGATAAAAATGTCAAAGGAACATTTTGCTCTATTTAGAAAAGAAGAATCTCTTAACTCAATGTGCATCTTTTGGCATCCTTTGAAAACTTCCTTCTTGTCTAACGTTTCTTTTTATTAACTTTTGAATCCTGTCAGTCAGTTCTGGCTTCATGGTCCCCACAGTATTCATGGATTATTAGAAGTGGTTCTGGGTTTGATGCAAAAAGGCATTGAAAATGTGTGCACCTCAGACTGTTTCTGTGCTGTTGATATTGTAATGACATCATTACTTCTGTAAGAAGTCATCGATGTTTAGGCTGCAATTGACCAATTTTATTTTTAGGTCATATTCAGCTGCAAAGAAAAGGAATAGGAAAAAACCTTAAAGAGTCATTTGAGTGTTTCTTGCTAATAACAGGGTGAAGCAGACACAGTTTATCATGCAAAAACTATACCTTATAATCCAAGAAGTTCATTGGAAAGGAAACTATAAGCCCTGGTTTAAAATTAAGCTGAAATCTTCAAGATCACTGCAGCATATTAAATATGGGTTTCTGAGATACCAAGAAATAGCATAAAGAATGATGAGTCTGGCAAAAACATCCCAAACATATAATTCAATTTCATTCCTTCTCTGAACGTCCTTAAATAGGCAGAGGATATCTAAATCTATTGTTTCTGTAAATCAGTATGATCAGCGAGTACGCAGTGAAATACACAGATATACAGCCATGTTTTTTCTTCTTTTCCCTCTGCAAAAGAAAAACAAAGCAAACCCAAAAACAACAACAAAAACCCAAACCAACAAAAAAACCCCCAAACAAACAAAAAACGCACCATCCACACCAAAAAAACCCCACCAAACAAAAACCCTCAGCCCAAATGAGAAAAGAATTTCAGCTTACACTCAAGAGAGAAGAAAATCAAACCTGTGTTTATTTTGTAACATATTTGTAACATACATGTAAGCTGAAAGAGCAACCGAGGTAAAGCCTGTGAAAGAGTTAATCACACAGTTAGCAAGCAGTCTCAGCCTTACAGAAAAATACTTCAAATATGGGAAAAGTTTAACAAGAAGACAGGATTCAATATGTATCCTCAGAGGCTATGAAAGACACATCCATGGATGAGCTGCTAAGATTTCCTCCATGGATTTCAACTGTTATTCTCTCTATATTCCCATTGTCTTTCCCCTTCTCCCTAGAGGAATTTTGTATCATTCTCATTCTTCCATGGACCTCGTACCTTCATGTGAAACAGAAAGGCATTGTTCTTACTGCTGCACCAAGCAATACTTCAATGTAAGCTTTGTTACCAGCTCAATTCTTAACCTAGATTTATCAGCATGTTAGCCAAAGTTAATGAGCCTAAATTTTAACATCTCCAGACCCAGTCAGGGCTTGAGTGTCAGTGCAAAAGGCATGCAAGGATCAAGAAAGAAACCTGACTGTAAATGAAACTTGAGTAGTTTCTGAATGGTACTTCTCTCATCTTTCTAGACGGGGTCTGTTTCTCATTCAAAGATTTATTTATTTTAAAAATAAAAATTTTTTTTTTAAAAAGTAGCAATAGTGTCTCATTTATGAGGCATCATAAATCATTCAGCTTTCAGCACGTTTCATAGTAAGAAGAAAGTACTAAACTAGTCAATCTGTATCAAAATACTTATCTTTCTAGTGCTCAATTTTCACTACTATTGTAAAGTCAGGACAAGTCCCAATACAGACCTTTTAACAGAAAATGCTTTACTTTTCCACAAGCTGCCCAAAGAATCAGATGATTGTTCTGAACGCTCACAAGATGATTTATAAGGGCATTTTTCAACCACAGAAAAATTAAAAAACCTTTATAATCTTAGGGTAATGTATACCTGAGTAAGCTTTTCTGGCTTTATCTGAGTTGCATTAATTTTGACTCTTTCAGTGCATCAAAATCCAAAGTATTTACTTAGACATTATATAACTTCACTGTGTACTCTGGGTATATATTTAAAGTAAATAATAGTGATAGTGCACCCTTTAAAAAGAAAACATATGAAAACATAGACCTCCAAAATTTAAACATGGTAAGTTATACTAAATATTCACGACAATTTAAAAAATCTGCAGGAAGGAATGAAACCACACACACTTACAAATACACACAGGCAGCCTGGGGGGGAACTACATTCCAGTATGCACTCCTGAACAACATAACATTTCCTTACAAGAAATAGATCCCTTCTTGCAAGTCTTCCCAAAAATATCAGTATTATACCATTTTGGCTCATTTCAGAATTAAATTAGATAAGTAAGCTTTAAGTATTTGCCATGACATTGGATTTTGTTAAGTGCACCTTTTATGGGACAATTGTCAGAACAAAAAAAGATTTAATTTTAAAAAGTGAATCTTTAGAAAAATATTTCACCCCTGATATTAGAAATTATAAGCTAGGAATGACTCGGGTTTACTTCTCAGTATGTGAAGGAGTTCTTCCTGCTTATTTAGTCTGACCATGAAAGCTGTGATCTGGCTGCTAAGCAGTGCCAAATGCAGTCTTTTGTTCCTGGAGGATTTCCATCGAACAAGACTACAATATCCTTTCCTGTAATTTCCTTAAAAGTATTTATTAACCTTGTGCCAAGAGGTGCCAGTATCAAAGAGGTAAGTGGCAACATGCGCCAATATCGAGCTGTATAAATTCAATCCCCAGTGCTGAGTTATAAACCTTTCTAATACACAGGATGAACAGACTATTCTTTGAGATTACTATTGACACAATATTTAAAAAAAAAAAAAAGAATGATAGATCACTTCCATAATTATAGAGACACCTGGCTTAAATCAATAGCAGGCAAATTTCATCCAGACTAATGCTGAAGTTCCCATTCAATCATAGGAGCTGTCATTTCACTTGAAAATTACTATGGATTCCATGATAAATAAAGCATCATGGAGAAGATCCATTAAACTTGACAAATTCAAGAGGAGTGCCAAGAAAACAACACAAATCAATATTTGATATTTATCAGTTTGACAAAAAGCATTTGATAGAAGGTACAAAAAAGGCTCATGAACATTGCTTGATCCATTTTTTTCTTAAAAACATAGTCATATAATAATCCACCCTCAAATGTCATGTACAAAAAGATAATATTTGAGAAGAAAATCTAAACGACATGGCCTACTCTCAGTAGTGTCAGGTATGTCTGTGGTTTTGCCCTATGTTTAATATCTTTTCAGTTTTGGCAAATAGCAGCAAGATCAGACCTCAGTGCATCTGCTGTCTATGATTCAGATGGCAGACTGTGTGAACTTTGCAAAGGGCAAGTCAAAGCCAAACACTACAGCATCTATTAACAGTGTTTTGCTGATGACTGTGAAGTACAAATAGTCTATTCGTAGACAGAGTGCTCTTAATCATTCCTCTGAAAGTGCAAAGCACTGAGCAATTTATGGGCCAAATCGTGACTGGCTTGTAAGTAGTATGAGGGCACAAAAGCCCCTAAGGCTAAATAAACCAACTTTGCTTTCAGCTTTGTGATCCTGAATATAGCCAGGATCCATAAACAAAGTTCGAGGTATAAAAGTTAGGGCTGATTAGAAGCCAAAGATTTTATACAAATAACCTTCTCCTCCATCAATGTCCCCTTTCTCTTCCTACCACTGTCCCGAGCTACAGCTAAACCTCCTGTGGCTACTTTAAAAAGAAAAAAGAACAGAGATCGTCTTAGAATCATAATATTGTTTAGGTTGGAAAAGGCCTCTAAGATCATTCAGTATACCTGTTAATCTGCTGTATTCACCACTAAACCATGTCTCTAAGTGCTACATACACATGTTTTTTAAACACTTCCAGGCATGATGATTCTACCACTTCCCTGAGCAGTTTTCTCCAATGCCTGGCCAATCTTTTAGTTCAGGAGTTTTTCCTAATATCCAAGTTATCTCCTCCTGGACTGTCACTTGTTACCTGGGAGAAGAGACCAGGCCCCACCTTGCTACAGCCTCCTTTTATGTGGTTGTAGAGGATGACGAGGTCTTCCCTGAGCCTCCTTTTCTCCAGGCTAAAAAACCCCAACTCCTTTAGCCACTCCTCATGAGACCTCTTCCAAGTGGACAATGGAGGAAGGAACTTGGACGTGATGGACTCCACCATTGGCCCTGATAACCACTTAGATATTTCATGCATTGAGACACTCTAAGATCCAACAAAATGCAATGCTCTGCAGACAGCAGGTTCTCATGACTCAGCTGCTGTGGTCAGCAGTCTACTTCTGCAGAGTGACAGAAATGTGAAGGACAATCACTGCTGGTGTTGTCATCAGTCTTTCTCCTTCCTCTTCAAGGTGCAGAATGGCCTACACCACTTCATACTTTATATGACAATATGATGCAGTTGAAATAAAAGCATCTAGTAAAGGCTGGGTACACATGTAATATATGCATATGACAGCTTGATATAAATAGCCTGATGGTCTGATGAAGTTTTATGTACTTAGGCAAGTGTACTTTATGCACTTGTTTAGTAGCTGCACAGCCATACTCACCCAGTGCAACTCCTCAGTACTACAGCTTTGGTGCAGAGAAAGGACTGCAACTGAGGGAAAAAAAACTCCATTTCCCGTATGGACTTCCTGGAGTTCTCAGAGTCAGTCATGGGCAAAGATATTAACAGTAAAATTTCAGAATAATGTTAAAGAAATATTCGCATACATTTGATTTTTCATAAAGTTATGGATAGAGTTTCAGTGGCTGAAAAATAAAAATGTGCAGATTTTTAAAAAAAATATTAAGACAGATAGAATGCTTTCCATTACACAGTAAATGACCCCAAGACAGGAATCTGAGCCCAAACATGAGATGATCATTCTGAAATAGGCAGCATGAGAAACGGATCATTCTGATACACAAATATGTTGAACCTAAAAAGTGCTAGGAAATTTCAAGAAATCCTGGACAAGTTCAGGTATGTCATCAGTTAAAGTTGTGCCATTGATATTTTTTATTCGGGATTTTTTCCAGGGAATTTATGGAGGACAAATATTTTCTTAGAAGAAATGAGAATGTAAACAGAAAATGTAAACAAAACAAATAAAAAAGCCAGGCAAAAATCAGAAAAACAGATGGTTCATTAACAGTGTGGAATTAGGGCATAGTCTATAGCAATTGTAGGTAGTGTTATTGATAGTTTTGTCTGACTTCCAATAATTTCTGATCTTCAAGTCTTTAGCAGAGTCAACATCTCAGTGAAACTTTACCATTTACCTAAGTTTCCGACTTTGTCTGGTTCTGGTCTAGTTAACAAAAAGTTAAAATATGAGGAAAATCCCATGCAATTTAACAGTGTGAACTTGGAGACTCAGAAACGGGATTATCCTGTTATGGGTGGGTTTCTCCCTCATGAGTTCTTCTAAGGCCTTTATCAGTACAAAAGTGTCAGATCAGTGACACACTCATAGAGCAAACTTGGAAATCAGCATACTTTGAAATTTTTAAAAAAATAAAAATAGTAAAAAATTAGAGGTATAAAGGATGGTGCAGAGGGGTTAGAGAAGGAAACTCTTCTCTGGAAAACTGAAAAAAACTCTGGAGCTTAAAAACCCTCATCCTGTGATAAGCCAAACTTATTTTTAAACCTAAATTTCAATTTCAATTAAATTCAATAGTTCTTCTTTCACTATTTTCATGTTTAATTTCAAATTTTATAAATTTTTATTGTAAAGGAATTACTAGAACTATTTTCTATTTTCAAACCAAAATTATGAAACCTTTAAATTTTTTTGTAAAACAAGTATTTGTTCTAAACCAAGGATTTCTCAAAACCAAGGGGCTTTGTAATAAGTTTTAGTCTCTGTGAGTCAGTGTTGTCTAAGAGAGATGCACAACAAAATAACTTGCCCGCTCCCCTTGGTCATGAAGGTTGCTTTCTAAGAAACCACTAGATTTACTGACTAAAGACTAGACGAATTCTCCTGCTCTTTTTATGTTGAAAAAAGAAACTTCTTAGTGGGAAACTGTGTGTGGTAAGAGTGGTAAAAATTCCATTTTGATCTCACACCCCGCCCCAGTTACACAAGATCTCTGAGGCACGGCAGAGTTTCTTGAAACTGAGCATGAGCACGGGATTATTTGCTGAGCTTGAAACTCAAAAATGGGTCCAAAGGTCAGGAAGTTGTAAATATAGAGTTTTGAGCTGTCGATCAGCCCATAGCTTCAGTTTCACTGAGACATAGCACATACCCTGTTTCAAAATGCTACATATTTCTGAAATAATCACTGACAGTATTAATCTTTGCATATTGTTGATTAGCAAACAGTTAAGTGAATGTGTGAGAGATTATTTTTTTCTTTTCTGCTGTCTGACTCCTTTTCACTTTTCCACTATTTTTCACTTTTTTCCTTTATCCATTTTAAATGGGAGAAAATAATGAAAGAAGAAAATAAAACACTTTTAATCTACCAGTGAGTCTCCAAGAATATAAGCAAGCCTTTTGCACAAGTTAAAGATATCCAACTGATTTTTAATAATATATATCTATTTTTATGCATATATATATGCCACTTGAAAATAATCTTATTTTAATCTGTTGCGAGATTATGCATTGTTTATAGTTGCTGGAAGATATCCTGTTCTTGATTATGACAAACATTTTACTGAGTGAGCAGCCAACAGAAATCATAGAGTTCAAGCAGACATTATGACAATACCATACTGACAATCCCTGCCTCTTTCTCCAAAACCATGTCACAGGAAGATCAATCACCTTGCCGAAATGTTGCTTTTTATGAATAGCACAAGTTTCATATAGGGAAATCTACTTTTCCATCGCTCTTGTAATTTAGCACAGAATATTTGCTAAATTTGTAATTAGCACAGAATATCAGTACTCACCTTCTGCAGAACAGCGAATCTGTGGTCAAAATTTTACTTTGAAATTTTCCTCTGGAGAAACCATAACAAACTTTGTGTAACCATAGGAACACTGCAAACAAATTTAGGGGTAGGTTTGTTATTTGACACTCAAATGTTTTGGGGTTGAAAATGAAGATGATCTGCCAAATATAGGTTTGAGGTTGACTTCTGTCTCATCAGCATGTTTCTCTTCAGCATTTTGTCATGGCTTTCTCAGGCAGCCAGAACGGAATGTTCTTTTACTAAAAATGATATATTACATGTCACTCTAAGTATCCTTGTAGGAGCTTCTGTTGGAAGAATTTCCAGCAATAGCTGCAGTTCTTTCCTCTTCTCAAAGTCATTAATTGCCCATGACTTTCCAGTTCTCCAAGTTCCCTAGAAAGTGTAATATCAGCATATCTTGACCTCGAACTTCATAGCAAGACAAGAAGGTAAATGGTTGTTCATAATTACTGGAGTAATCTCAGAGTGTGAGTTAGGGAGTGAATCTCGCATACTGCTACCTCTTCTGCTCTCCTGGCTTACAAAATCAAAATATTTATTGTGACATTGAAAAAGATATATATATATTAAACCAACTAAGTAAAACCGAAGAGCATTCCAGTGTGCATTGTAAGAGTATTCCAGACGTTGGTTGAGCATTGGTTTACCACCAATATGAAAAGAATGTTTTAAACAGACTTGGCAATTAGCTTTTTTGCACCTAGAATTGAAAATATATTTGAGGAAAATAAGTCAAACAGAGGAACTCCAACTTTCAGGCGGAAGAAACCTGCCATAAGCAACATTCTACTGGGTATAACAACTTCTCAGTAAATTTCACAGCCTGCAATACAAGCTTTTATTGCTTCCTTCTTTCATCCAAAAAGTGTATATCTATATCACACAAAGGAATAATTGATATAAATCAAGTGTCATATTTCCTATCTTATACACTACAAACTCAAATCTAAAATGCTCTAATGCTCCGTGGGCCAGCTTGAAAACAACTGAAAAAAACTGGGAAACCTGCCTAGGGAAACCTGTCTAAAAATTCCCAAGACAGCGCAGAGGGCTTTACTATCCTTCACTGCTTTTATCGTCTCTCTTTCCTGTGCCATTACCTTTTAGAAGAAACGCTGAGGATTCTGTGCTGGCTTAAATTGAAGTTAAGTGTTTGGCCTCTCTTTATTGTTAACACTGCATAGCAAACATCTTACCACAAGGCTCTGTGTACAGAAGGATAACAGGCATGATTTAGAGAACAAATTAATGAATGTTCTGAAAACTTTCACATATAAGTGACTCTGAGGAGTAAGTGCTTATTGAAGGTCTGAAAACCGGTGTAGCAGGTCTGAAAACCTGAAAATCTCTGTAGCAAATTTTGAATAGAATTGACAGGTGGCATACTTTCAGTTTTAAAATTTCATTTTCATTTTAATATTTTTATATATTTTAAATAACATTTATTTGAAATTTTACTCTAGCATTTTTAGGAAAATTCCATTTAGATGGAAAAGAACATTCAGTTACAACAACTCCATGTAGCTAAAAATAAATTGGAATCAAGTTTTAAAAGAAACAAGCATATTAGCAGCCCAGTGATGTGCAGTATTATGTATTTAAAGTGTAAATTTTACAAAGACATCAAAGTAATTTAGATAATATCTATATATACCTTTCTGAAGCCTACTCAAAAATCCTAATATTTAACATTGAAATGTCTCAAAATTCTTTTTTGAACTCCGGAAAAACTGAGCTAATACAAAATACCAGTGTCTTGGCCCATTTACTATGGGATATATAGATAGATAAACATTTAAAAGTGATAACTGCAGATGTAAATAAAGATGGAAAGGATTGTTACACTTTGGAATAGCTGCCCAGAGAGGTGGTGGAGACACGATCTCTGGAGGTGTTCAAGAAACCACTGGATGTGGCACTCAGCACTATGCTTTAGTTGATAAGATTGTTAAAGATTTAAAGATTGGACTTGATGGTCTTTTCCAACCATAATGATTCTGTGATTCTGATCTCCTGTATTCACATGCTGGTTAATGGTAAAGCTGCATTATATTAAATTTCCAGAACTCTTTGTGTACTTTCTCTAACATGAAATTAATCCAAACTCTTACCTTTGCTTCTAAAGAATTTCCAGAAATCTGCTCTGTGTCTCTGGTCTTCTCTACCTTTATTGACAGGTACTTTTTCTTGTCTATCCAACCAAAGCAAAACTTAAATTAGCCTCTTCCATAACATTTTTTCACAAGTGGTGCTATAGTGTCTCTGGGGACTCAGCAGCACATTCATTCTCACTGCTCTGGCATGTACATAACCTGTGGTTGACCAAGGAAACTGGAAACTTTCCAGATAGCACCCCACAGTGATACAGAGTGGACAAGTCAGTGATGCCTAAGATTGCAAAAGAAAGTTATAATCCTCACCTTTTAAAGGGAGAAATAGGTCAGGGAATGGTGCATTTTATGGGAATCACACTCAGAAATCTTCAGAGCAATTGCTTTAAAATTATTAGGAAAGCTGATGGAGTAGAATATATATGGGGATTTCATCCTGCTTATCAGCAGAGACGGTATTGTCACTTTGGAATTAAACCCTTATAATGAGTAAATACACAGAGCACATTAACCAGGTATCTAATTATTGTTAGCTAGAGAAAAATGCCTTTTGCAGAGTGACAAACATTAGAAAGCTGAATAGATGAGATATTAATATAGTGATCTGAAAGACAGTGAGCAAGTTTGAAAGCTGCACATGCTGTAACCATGTAGACACAGCATCAACTTAACCTAAGTAACACAACAGTAAAAGCATGCGTGACAAGGTGAGAAAAATCCATTCGGCAAGGGCTAGACCTGTTTTGAGGATGTTATTGCACAACATCCAGGAATAGCAAGTTAACGGCTTCACACATTTTCCTCACGGTACAAAAAATGAATTATTGCAGTAAATTATTACTGCAATAATTCATTAGACAGTTTCAAAGAAGAATGATTAGAGGGGAGAAGGCAGCCCCTGTCTGAGCTCACAGGTTTGACTACCTGAGCCAGAAAAAGGGCTGGCAAGAAGAGCCAGAGAGGATGGAGGCTATTTGCCAAAATGCAGGTAACAAACTGCTAAGAAATCACGAAAACTCTACAAGAGGCTCCTATCACTTGTCTGCAGCCAAAGCCAGTAACATATCTTCCTCATCATTAGCACTTGCATATTTCTCTGTAAGCCAAATTTCATAAGGGAATTTATCAGGCTTGTAGATTCACCTAATCAGCTCCAAACTACCCATTCATCCCAGGTTTTCAAGGGAAGAACTTTAGGCTCTCTCTGGCATATGACTGAAGATAGGTAAGGAAATCCTGGCATGAAATTGCAGAGGCTGTTTACATATCAGAAACTATCTGTGAAGAAAATAAGAATTAACAGAGATGTTTTAAAAAAAGAAATATAAGAATCGATTTAATCTAATGAAAAAAGTCACAGTACCAAGACCCATAGAAAACTATTTTCAAAGACACAGAAAAGGATTTTTCAACTTTTTTCCTCCTCTCCCTCTAATTAACAAAGAAATCTCTAATATAAAAAATTCAGAAATTGATGTTGGCTCACACTGACCACTGGCTTTATCTAGACAAGTTGGTTGTCTCTTTCTTCTTACAAAGGTAGCACAGAATATTGATCATGTTATTGATCAGATTATCTTTATCACCTCTCCTAGAGGTAAAGTCTGCATCATTATAAAAAAAGTTTTAAACACTGACATGAATGTAACAAGAATATAGACAGAATGGAAGAGACAATCCTCCAAAAACTTAATAACTTCTTTGTAAAGCTTTCTTACTCAAAGATTATTCAGTGTAATGTCCTATGAATGTATCATTTAATTTTTTTTTTCCCCTAGCTTTATGGCCATGTAAAAGAGGTAGCTAATTTGTGTACTGACTCAGGAAACAGAACACAAAGTGGGACACTTTGTTTTATATATTTGTGTTCGCTTGCCTGTTCTATCTTGCTCTTTCATGATTCGGGGGAAACACACAGGAGCTTAGATTTCAAGAAGAAATGTCAGTTTTGCAAATTAATTCCAGAAACGAAGAAAAGTTTGAGATTACTTAGAAGCTTCTTGAAGAGGTGAAGAAACTTCTGAGATTTTTTTGCAAAGTTTACTAAGGTCAAGCTCAACTAAAGATTCAAAATTTTCCTTTTCTTCAGCTCTTTTCTTAATAGGCTTCCATGTGTTTGAAGTTAGGGCCATTCAGGATACAATCAGTTTTTCTGTTGACAGGTATTTCACTTCACTGAGACCATCTCTCTAAACTAACCCACAACCCCCCCCACCCCCAAAAAAAGAGAAATTCTCAGTAAATACCAAGCAGATATGATTTAACTCATAACAGTAAATTGTTAAATTAAAGGAAAATATATCAAAAACATGCAGCAGCACATCTAGTGGAGTTTAGTACTATTTCATAGAGTCATAGAATCCTTTATGTTGGAAAGCCTTGCAAAGGTGAGTAGGCAATACATTCTCTTGCTCAATAAGGGACACTACACACCTGGACAGGACTGGGTACAGTGTTGCTACAGCTCTGCCCACAAGTTGTAAAGAATTATTTTATGTAAACTCTAGCTCTGGGCTGATTCTCAGTATTCAGGGATGCTCACGTATTTCATGAGAGAGAAGGGGGAAAACCCACAAAAGTGGGAACGAGAGAAAATTCTTTAGTTTGAACAGGTAAGTTAGTGCACATTCTGGATGAGGAGCAGAAAGGTGTTTCTGTTTTGGCTGAGGCAGAACAACGGAGGAAAATGCAAGGGAGTAAGATGAGTTTGCTGCATCTAAGACAACAGGAAACCTATGGCTATGTCTGCTGCTATAGTTTTTAGGATCGCAAACTTGGATTCCATTCAGGGATCCCTTCTTAACTTGTATCCATTAAAATGCTGTGGTTTTAACTAGGCTCATTCCCACATTAATATAGTACACAACAGACATTACAAAAATATCAGTTATCTACCTTTTCACCTAACACAGCTTTTCCTTCCTTCCACCTTACCCAGCAATAGTAACAAAATTTGCAAATAAGGTCAAAGGAATCAATTCAGAGGATGAAAGTAATGTCAAGACTTTTTTTAGGAATAAATTTTATTCTGGACATAACTCATTTTTCTCAGATGTTTAAGGTTAAAACTACAGTATAAGTAATATTGAATCAGATGTTAGAAAGCCATGCCAATCTGCAAAAGAAAATTAAAAAATAAATCTAAAGCAATTTTAGAGGCTTTGGATTCTAAGATTAGAGGTAAGCCCTGATATATATGGAAGAAAAACAGAAGGATTATTTCTCAATAAAATCAATCCCTTGGGAAAAAAAACAAACAAACAAATAAAACCCCCACATATGGCCATATTTTCTACATCTTTCTCTGAATATTTAATCTTTTCATAGGAGAATCAGTCAGAAACATGGAGGAAATGCTTCATGATTGCTTAAAAAATGGAAAAAACCAAACTAAGCATACAAGCATTATTACATTAAGGCTCAGACTTAAATTTACATTGAGAGATTTAAAACTAAGAAAAAAAGAAGTTGGACAAAAGATTAAATAAGATATTTAAGTAGATTGTGGGTTATGTATACAAATTATGACTTTTGAAATCCACTCTTATAGTCTTAGGATCAAGGGCAGATTAGTTCATTGAAAAATCAAACTGACAAACAGAAAACCTCAAGTAGAGTTATTCATATTTTCTTGCAGGCCTTCTTCCTCATCCTCTCCCCTTTTTCCCTAGGGATAAGACAATATTCTGAATATAGATTTCACAGCACAGAAACGCGAGTAAATTACTCAAGGCACCATGTGCCCTTTGATATGCTATTGCACATTGCAATTGATAGTCACAGAAAATGTCACAGACTGTTGAGGACAATTTATGAAATCTAAAGGACAGTATTTGCTTCTTATCACACTTTCTTGTTCTCCTCAATATGAAACATAGCAACACATCCTGATGTACCAGCCCTTTTT
>VYXD01001701.1:44749-70783 GCA_013397195.1 Hylia prasina | reverse complement strand
TTTTTTTTTTTTTTTGTGCCAAAAGAAAGAAGATGGCAGCAGTTGAAGGCTGAGAAAAGGGCAACAGTTTGGAGAAGGATCTTATCCACCAGAACTCCACAATCCATTGTCCATTCAGCTTAGCCACTCTGATTTCAGGTGGCCTGATCAGCATCAGCAACTTTGGGCAAACAGGCAAAAATGACTCTACTTACCCAGGAAGAATCAAGACTTATAAATCCATTTTTATGAAAAGAGTTTTCCTTCAGCTATGTATTCATCCAATAAATATTTTTTACTATTGTGTATAGTCATTTAGTACATACTCAGAAGGATATTTTTCTATATATAAGGCAAACTCATCAAAGATTAAACTTGAAAAAACTTGATTTGTTGTCTTGATGCACAGTTTACCTAGATTTTATTCATTAATGTTCCTCTCTCTTTATATAATTTCCTTTCTTTCGCCAGACACATAGCAGCATTCACAAGATACGCCCTTCCACTAATTAATAACAGAAATTCCTTGGCCTATCACTCATAAAAATGTTAATTAAAATTAGTAGTAACAGAGGACCTGTGTATGTGTGTGTTTGATTAGTTGTACTGGAAGGAGCTAATTAATGCCAGATAAAGTACATTCAGTAAGGTTCTCCACATGCTTAGATTGATCTTTTTGACCAACAACAGATGCACAGGAAGCCAGAAGGTCAGTGGTCAGATGCTTAGCAGTTGTTAAAGGAGCAGCAGTCAACGTCCACTGATCATACCATTTTAGGAAAGCTGGAAAATCTCTCCCAAGAGAATGAAGTGTTGAGAAAAGGGCTGTGAGTAGGGACACAGGGCCTTAAATGTGGAAGTCAAAACTGTAACTTGACAGCTGGTACAGCAGCCTGTGCACGAGCCATGCCTGCCTGTGGAGAGCTCCTTTACAGCTTCTTGGCCTTATAACATGTCAGGCATGTGGTTCAATTTCAGGAGACACTGAAATTTTCTCCAGAGGCTTTTGGGGCATTTATTAAAGGGGGAATTTTAGTATAAACTACTACTGATAAAGAAGAAAAAACAAAAAAGAAGAAAACTGAAGTTGATTGTGGAATGGGAGTGTAAAAGGTAATCAAATGTGCTGGGCAGCCATATCAAGAGATTTCCAAGATTTCCACTCACTGCTTGTGGATCTTGCCAGCACTTAACACTCCTGGTGGTGATGGTCTGTCATGACTGCATGGATTCCTGGCTGTCTTTCAGCAAATGGCAGGACACTTCAGAAAAATAGCATTATAACAACAATAAAAACAAAAAAACTCCAACCAAATAAACAAAGAAAAAGAAAAAACTTTCCTTTAAAAACAATAAGAAAAATCTTCATTCATTTACCATAGAAGATTATATCACCATTCCCCACATCACTCTAAATGAGTCTCCAATAATCTGTCTATACTATCTACGTACAGTTATATTTTTCAAGAAACATAAATATTCAGGGTAATGAAGGTACATTCCCTATTGCATCATAATTCCACCATAAGTGATCAAATAAAAATACGATTCCAGAATATGGGTAATACATGTTGTTATGCTGGTTTTGGCAGGGGTAGACTTAATCTTCTTCCTAGTGGCTAATATGGGGCTGTGTTTTTTGGATTTGTGCTGAACACAATAATAATAATGTAGAGACTTTTTTGCTATTTCTGAGCAGGGCTTACAGAGACCCAAGCCCTGTTCTGTTTTTTTGTACTGCCAAGCTATCAAGGAAGCTGGAAGTGCATGAAAAGTTGGGAGGAGACACAGCCAGGGCAGGTGACCCAAACTGACCAAAGGGATATTCCAGACCATATGGCATACTCAGTGTATAAAGTGGACAAGAAGTACTGAAGGGGACTGACATTTGGAGTGATGGCATTTGTCTTCCCAAGTCACCATTACATGTGACTGGGCTGTGGTCTCCTGGAAATGGTTGAACACCTGCCCATTCACGGGACGCAGTGAATGAATTCCTTATTTTGTTTTGTGTGCGTGGCTTTGCTTTCCCTATTAAACTGTCTTTATCCCAACCCACAACTTTTCCAGCTTTTACCCTTCCTGCTGGTGGGGGAGTGAGAGAACAGCTGTATAAGGCTTGGTGAATGGCTGGGGTTAAAGCACAGGAGCAGTAAAAAGCATTCAAGAATAAGGCCGTAATTTCAGCATCATTTTGAACCTACCTGAGTGCTGGCAAATAGGAAACTCTCATTGACCCACCTCTGCTTTTCTCCAGCTTTCTTCTCTCTGTAGCTTATATAGTTTAAAGATGAAGCAAATAACACATTCAGCTCACTAAATCTAACATTTCTTTCTGTTCTGATAAAACTGATTATTGTATTTCTTGATCTAAGTCTGTGAGAACTTATGAAGAAGAAAAGTGACAGAAAGGGGAGAACTACCTTTTTGGAGCTTGACCAAACTGACATCTCCTTAATGCAGAAAGCTTCGGCATTACAATATAAATCTTAAAAATGTTAGTGGGATTTTTACATCTGAATTTATTGTAGAATTGTTTATGTATGTGTACTGACATTATGTTAAAACATACATTGCAGATATATTTCAAAATAATTTGCAGCCTTCTACCTATTTAAAAATCATGATCTTCACATTAGTTCAAGTAAATAAAACATAATGTGGCCCATGATGAGCCTAATTTACATTCTTTATAATTATATGTGAAATTACAGCTTAAAACCAGCATGAAGGAATATAGAGAAATATGCAGCTGAAGGATTTTAAACAATGGAATATCCATCTGTATGAATATTACTGCAGAGAATCCACAGCAGAATTCTCTCTCCAAACAGTTTAGGTGGAAGCAGAAAACATGGGAAACATACCACAGATCTTAATTTTTCCAATGCATTTATGAACCAAATTTGGAAGAGCTAAGAAGTCTCTGTTTTTTCAGTCTTAGACTTCAGTAGCAGAGCTAAAAGGGAATTGTTCTCATTACAGCAAATTAGTCAAACTTTGACATGAAAATGTGCATTTGATAATTTTTTGCTTCTTGTAAAAAATTCCTCAGGAAAGAAATGGAAAAGGAAAGGCTAGAAAAAATTCAACTGACACAGAGAAACATCTTAGATTGAACAGAAAACTGTTTTTTAAATGAAAAATTACAACCAACTCTAAAAATAGTGTAAAATCTTTCATTAAGAGTTGGAAAGAAAGAACTGTTTGAGCAAACATAGAATAAAAGTTCACTTTGCTTCTCTCTGAAAGTCAAGTTATTGTAAAGCTTTTAATACCAGTCTAGCTTTGGCAGCAGTCAAATACTTTTCAAAATTTGACACATTTATGTTGAAAGAAAGTAAATTATTTTTGCTATTGGTTGGTCCATTCTTGTCAAAATCCAACTAGCTTTCCTTTTCCCTTCATTCTTGGAACGTCATTTCTGCAGTTGTCAAAAGTTAAGCTATATGGAAAGAATGAAGTTACTGGAACACAAAGCACACCTTTTTCTCTATTTTTTAAAAAAAAGAGAGAAAAAATCACAAAAAACTATAAAACCATACCCACACACAGACACAGAAATTTAAATGTTTGCAAAATCATTATGTAACACTGTAAAAAATAATCATCTTTAAGGAAAACAATTAGGAATCTTGATGAAATCCCTACTATAAAAATTCAAAGATTAAAGAAGTGATGAAGAGAATAATAAACTAAGGATGAATCAAAACCAAAGGGAATTTTGTTTACTTGCATGTTGGTTTAGCACAGACCGTAAAAACCAATTAGTGATCGTCTTTGAAACTGACAGTCAGATTAGCCAATTAAATAGAGGTATACACCTCTGGGTAATGTGACTTAAATTCAGGAGGATTTTGGGAAGCCGGTCTCTTTCTCTTCTAGCTGGCAGGAGGTAACATCGTGAGGCAGCTGGAGCAGACCAGGCCTGGCCCTGCTGCCTACTGGGCTTGAGGGCCCAGGCCATGGCTGGGCCCAAAAGCAGCTGGTAGCGGGGAGCAAAAAGCCCCAGCTATTAACATCAAGCGAGCTTTAAACTCACCCTGGCAGCTGCTCGCTCCCCGGCCAGGGCCGGGAGGAGATGTTCCCTCCCCCCTTCTCAGGCCCCTAGGAGCATCCCCGAGTTGGGTTACCCCAGATGAGACCGAGGGGTGGTAGAGGGAAGACATCCATCAGTCTGCGTAACTACTGAGATCCTGGCTGCTGTTCCTGAGCCTTCCTCCATTGGCATGGCTTTCAGGTCTTTGCAACTCCCGCCAGCAGAGACCGTGCAACTACCACAGGCCTGGGCAAGCTTTAACTCCTTCTCGGCAGCAGATGGAACTCCCAGAGCACTGGCCCTTCCCAGAGTGAGGACAGACAAAGTGATTGAACCATAAAGAGACACAGCATGAAACTGAAGTCAGTGAAGAGAGAGTGAAAAGGCTATTTGGAGCAAAGAAGGAGGAGTGGCTTAATTTGGCTGGACATCTCTAGTGAACTATGGAGAATGGACTATTTTTCTGTAACATGTGAATGCTGTTGGGGGGGATGTAAGGCTCTAGTTAAAAGTGATATGAAGCTCCTTGCTCCTCAGGAAAAGGAGATTTTTAGTTTTTGAGATGAAAAGGATTTTGGAGATAGAAGACAAGAATCTTTGTTTTATACAAGAAGAGACATCCTTAAACAGTATCCCTAATAAGCAGATATGGCCCATATGCAGTCTTGGGAAAACTGCTACTGGGAGGGACTTCACAAAGGCAGGTTCCTGGGCAGCTGTCTTTGTGAAAGTTAAGACCCACAAGAGAACTGTTCTATGTTGCCAGTGGGGAATCTCTATGGAAGTTCTGAGACAGACTCCTAAAAGAACTGATCAAAGATTATTTTAAAATGGTGAAGCTGACTGAAATGACAGGTTTTGTCTTTTTATGTTGTGTGTGGGAAAGTGAACTGTTGGTGGGGGAGAGGAGAGTGCTTTGAAAACTTTCATTTTAATTTTTATTTCTTTTTTTTCCCCTTCTTTTGGTGTGTTAATAAATTAATTTGTTTATCTTTAAGCTTGAGCCTGCTTTGCCTCTCCTAATCCTACCTCACAGGGGAAAAAGAGAGTAAAACACTAAGACCACTACTCTAAATTTAGCAAACAGAATTCCGCGAACTACAACTTGCCAGAATTGCATTTTGTATTGTCTAATAAGCCTTTCCGTCTCTTGGGTTGGCCAAGAGAAGTGTTAGGAAAAAAAAAGGACCCATCACTCTTTCTTTTACTCACTTCCAACAGAGCTACCAGTGCTCCCGATTAATTAAAAAACTGTTAGAAGATGATTCTCTATCAGCACAACTATAACCAGTTCTAGGGATGGAGACAGTAAAATTTAATCCTAATAACTGACTTGAAACTAGAGTCTCCTGCAGGAAAATTATTAATAAAAACATGCACGGTCTTATTACTGAACATGTACTACTACTAAAAATAGCTAAAACCTTTACATGCACAAAGACATAGGATAAGGGAAACAATTTTCACCTTGTACAAGTGAATTTATTACTTATTTCATGACATCTACGTCATTAGCAAGGATTAATATTATTAATAATTATTATTATTATTGCTGTTATTATTTTATGTAGAATCAATCCTCCCAGTGGAATAAAATACTTTGCTTTTAAACATACTGGCAACATTATTTTAACTTATCTTGTAGTATCTGGCCTTTTTTAGCAGCCCTGAACTTATGTGGCATCACAGACAGCGCTGAATTTGAACCCGTTCCCCAGAAGTTTGCACTGAATTCTGTCACTCTAAACTAGTGCATGCTTAGCCTGGGGTCTTCTTCAAGAGCCAAAATATCCCCATAGCAACATTATCTCTAAACATCTTTGTCTGAGAGACATACCTTATGTCAGAGTCTCTTCACAGGTATTAAAAATCAGAATCTCTTCTGACTCAAAGTCAGAATGGAGTCCAATATCTTCCTCATATCTGACTGAGCAGAAGGCTCAGCCCTGTCCCCCATTCACATTCCATTTAGCTGGTCTATTTTGAAGTCTTTAAAAAATAAATCACTGGATCCCCAATAAGGCTAGATGTCTTTTCCCTAAAAGGACCAGCAATTTCATAACAAATGTGAAATCACCTTAAACAGCCTAAAGGAAAGAGAAACTTATGAGTTCAGACCTGTATTGTATAATTTGACAGCTCAAATTAATATACATCAGTTACCCTTAGATAAAATGCAACAAGTTAGAATAAGAAATCACTGCACCACTCCACCGTAAACCACAATGCAACATGACATGAAGGTGAGAATCTTTTCTTCACAAGAAAAAAGGTTTTAAGATATATAAACAGTCTCCTAGCTGCAAAGACTTCAAGTTTGTTACCTACTGCTGTTTTCTGAGCATGATAAATAGCTTGTTGTGCACAGGATTGAGATATAATTCCACTTCCCATGGCAAAACGCAGGCATCCTTATCCTTCTAGCATATATCTGGTCCCCACACATTGCTGTTTTCAATATCCTCTAAATCCTAAGAGGCCTGAGCTAAGAACATGCTAGGTAAACAGATATGGTTCTTTCCCAAAGGGACAATCAAGGAAATGGTTGCAAAGTATCTTCAGTTCCAGTGACTTGCTTTATGCTAATAATCTTTTAATTCCCTCTCACACCTGCCTCCTTGCTTTCAATATCATATTAAGATCTTTCATTTGGGTCAGTTGAAGAAATGTAGCAGAGGTGATCTACTAAAATGGAACAGAAAAAGGACATCAAATTAAAGGAAAAACAAGAATCTGCTTCACTTTTCTTTATAAAGAAAATGAATTATTCTCAAAACAAACACATAATTTAAAAAGCTGGGTAGAATAGTGTAATTATTTATTATGATCTCCACCACATGTTCAAGGTCTTAGGTAAATATTTAGTTCTTTAACTGAAATCAGTGCAAGTCATCAGTGGTGACAACATTGCTTCAAAACAAGTAGGAGAGAATAAAATTAAATCCCTCTAAACATTATCAGAAGCTGCAAAGTTGAATTGATTTAATAAGTCTGAGTATCAGAAGCAGAGGAAGGTGTTAAAATTCTTTCAACAATATCAGAAAAACACTACCTTCCAACAGTTTCTTCATGCTTTCTCATCAGTAACTGATTTCTAGCTACAAATCATAAACTACCAAATCAGCACTAAAGAACAGCACACAAAGTACCTAAAATGAAGCCAAATCAGAGTTTGCCTGTCCGATGTGAGAAAATCATTTTCATCCCATGTGTCTAAGAGACCTTTGGAAGCTCTTTCTTTTCCTGGTAAAGCATTAGAGCCAATAGTGTCTTTTCCTGGAAGTGCTGCCTCCTTGTCAGAGGGACGCACATCTCAGTGTCTGTTTCCCAGCCACTGCCATGAGGAATTCGTAAACTGCATGACAGTGCTGCCCAAAGCTATTCTAGAATTCTGTGATTCTAAGGGTGGGCTCTGCAGCTGTGTGTTTTAGAACTGGCATCATCAATCCATTTATCCGTAAGACCAAAAGGAAGGGGAACCTTCTTCCCCAAAATCCCTGAAATCTAAGCATTTTCTCAGAGTGCAGCTTCTGTGCCATCTTTGAAAGACGAGCTTAAGTCACATCTTTTACTTGCAAGATCAAGTCATAATAATCAGGCTTTATTCCAGAGTATTTGCTTTCTTGCAGATTTGTTTGCATCTATAAGGAAAATCCAACACTTTGCATTCATAGTCAAGGGAACTGGAAAGATGATTAATTTGGATAAACGAACAAAATTATTGTCGTTTAAAAAAAAAACTGACAATAACAAGGCATATCAAAGGAAAGCAGGAAAACTCATAACAAAAAGAGCTTGATCATTGAAATTATTTCCTTCTAGTCTACTAAGCCTCAACTACGTACATAATAAAACCCAGCACTCCTATGAAATTCACTAAGAGAATTTCACACACAAACATAAGTGACAGCACTGCTAGCTGCAAAGGCCAGAGCAGACTATGCTTAAGGTCTTTTTGGTGTCTCGTTAAAACCCATCTTATAAATACACTACTTTTTTTCATCCACCAGTTAGTCTCACAGTATTAATTCAAAAATTTTAAATTATGGAAATAAAAAGCAGTGGCATAAAAGTGTATTACTTATTTCAGGCTTCAGTTTGTTTTTCTTCATCTTTTTGAAAAGAGAGTCCTTTTCCAGTACACACATATGAGAGCATTTATAAGAGAGCAGGGAGAGAAAAAAGCAGAGAGAGAAAGCATGTATAAGGGATACCCTAAAGCAGGGTTTTCTTTTCACACATTTGCTACGTTGGCATTGCTGAGTGCATGCAACTGAAGGCTGAATATTTCATAACTTGTAAAAAAAATAAAATTTCTTAAATCATCAAAATTTCCAAGATGTTAAATTGAATCCTCTCAATTTATAAATAAGAGTGTCATAGAGATGCATAAAATGGACTTTTAAGCAGCAGGAAATTCATTATTACTGCACTCAGCACAACAGAAAAGAAGTTATACCCATTGGCAATCATTCACCCATCCCACATAATTCAAAATATTTTTAATATTTTTTCTAAAGTTAATCCTGCTATCAAGTAACATCTTATATTTGGTTAGTTTATGAGGGCAAAATATGGCATGAAAATTCTGGGAATTATTTTAAGGTAAGCACAAATTAAAGCTAGGGCAAGGGAGAAGATGGAGTCTATTAAACTGTAATAATGGGTAGGGATCCAGAACATTACTAAAAAAAATAAGGTCAATCCTCTCAAGGTGTATACTGTTACTGGTCTCAGAGAAAACTGCTTCTAATTATTTGAAAAAAGTAGTTTGCTATGCCACAGTTTAAGTTTACCCAGTATACAGTATGTGAGAAGGATTCTTCACTTTAGCACTCATCCTGTTTTCAGAGTGTTACTAAATTTTGCTTTTGCATGACACATGCGTCTTAATAGGGTCCTCTAAGGAATAAGACAGATACTGGAAATGAGCAGACAGCTCCTAATAAGAACACACCAGGCAGTGTGGGAGTAGGCACCGTGAAAAACGGATCAGGTTGTGTAGGAAGCCCTACCACTTTTCCTCACAGTCTCTTCTTTTGCAGAAACCCACCTGTGACAGACTGTCTTCTCCTCCTCCTCCTCTTCCACACCTGCAGAACGGAGCGATGCAAAGAACACAGTGCTGCTGTTGATATCATTAATGCCACTGCTCCATCAGATGCAGATACACATATTTGTAGCATGCAGTTCACCTACAGCAACACAGCATCAGAAAGAATCAATAACTGTATCCTTACAAACCATATCCAAACAGTGAAATGAGAAGACTTAATTAAGGCAGGTCAAAGGAAAAAGGGCCTTAGCAAATATTGTTGAAAAAAATACCTTCTAAAGCTTTTACATAGCCTACTACACTCTCAGTGATAAATTTCCTGATCTTCAGTTTCCTTCGATTTAAAAAGATATTCTAACATAGATTTCACTTCAAAGAGCAAGCACAAACATACATAAAAATACAAAATTGTACAAATTTTCTTTTTCTTGTTTAAAAAATATAGAATGGTACTCAATAACTTAATTGTTGCTACTATTATTGTTGTTTTTGTTATTATTATTACTATTATTATTATTATTTTCCTTCACACATCTTGCCACAAAATGAATGCAGAAATAGAGCTCATTGCCTTTCACTGTATTTTCTTTTGTCTTGGTGGGCTACAGTTTCAAATGGATTCCAAGGATAAGCCAATTTCAGATGATTAACCAGATGAAAGAATAACTGCAAGAAAACTTAAACAGTTTTATGCTGACATAACTTCCTGTGATTGACTTCACATGGGATTAGACAAGAATCTGTATTTGCAAAGTGGCTGTACTAGGAGGGCAGTAAAGGTAAGACCATCACCTTCAGAAGTCACAAAGGATCTTATCAGTTTGACTGTGTCACAAAACCACAAACTCCAGCTGTTTTTGTGTCCTGATTGGGGACAGATTTGGGAGGGAATTTCTCAAAGGGGTCTCTTCTAGACAGCAAATTTTAGCAGTATCTCCCCCACCAGTTCAGGAGAAAAAGTTGGGAAGGAAGCACATGAGTCATTTCCCCACAAAAAATAAAAGCGCAGAGAAGAGGGCTGGTGTCCAGTAAAACTTGCCCTGATGTAGCAGGGAACTTAAAAGCACTTCCAGATTCACCAGTCTAGAAGTAAAAATACCAAAAGTATGTATTTATCCTCTTTGTGTCTCTCAACAAATCCCAGCTTTACAGTTTCTACATAAATGTAGAATTAGCTTTTTTTTTTAAAGGTACTATTTAAAATGTAATAAATTGTAGAAATATGAATATCTACATCTCAATAAAGACTTTTCATATGTAAAGACTATCTTTAGAAGGTAATTCACATATCAATACATATGGCATAGACTGGTGATAAGTGACTTTCAGCAAATCTCCCAATGTCTTAGGTAAACTTCAGGTGCACATTTGCCAATCCCAGCCCAGAACTTTATCAACAAAGCACATTTGCTTAGTGAGACTTTGAAAATAATACCGACATCAAGAAACATCTTCTTGGGCCTAAATCACAACAATATTGATGAAGGCTGATAGATTTCATGTTTTCCAGCTTCTTCTCTGGCATTATCTATACTCCTGATATTTGAATTCTCTTGGCCAGACAATCAGAAGACCTTCTACACTAAGCCCTCACAATAAGCACTTTCTTCCTTCTCCTGTAGCTTTGTTACTGTGATCATCAGCACAAGAATGACTTTTCTAAGGGCACTAACATGAGGCAAAAGTGTATGATTATTATTACTAAAAACATGCTGCCTCTTTACATATGGAGGTAAAGAGGGCAGGAGGGAGAGAGAGGCATTGATCTTCAGTTTATTGACTTGGTTCCCTGAATCCTGGTAGTTACAGCTTCTGAATTTCTCCAAAGAGCTGAACAGAGCTTGTACATAATTTCTGCACCCCATTCCCTTAATGCATTCATCCAAATAAATCTTTTTGATGAAATAAAATTACCCTCTTCCTCTTCAGCCAGTGAAAGCAAACAGAAAATTGGCAGTACTTGTCCCATTACAGTAAGAGCACAGGCATTATTTAACTGCTATTAGTAGAACTGCACTATATTCTATCTGTCTTTTCATTTCTACAGTCAAAGCTAACACAAAGCCTACTCCAGCCTTTCGAGAGTAATTTTATTTCAAAAACTGAAGGAATAGTTACCTCATAAATCATTTTTCTTTAGTACCTTCCATTTATCAACTGACATCACCCAGCTATGAAAAAACATTTACACTAACATTAAGCATTTTCTTTCCCACTCTCAGAGAAGCAAAAGAAAAACAAGAGATACATTTAGGAAATAATTCTTAACAGTAAAT
This sequence comes from Hylia prasina, assembly GCA_013397195.1. Classification (NCBI taxonomy): domain Eukaryota; kingdom Metazoa; phylum Chordata; class Aves; order Passeriformes; family Sylviidae; genus Hylia; species Hylia prasina. The sequence goes on along the minus strand of VYXD01001701.1, from coordinate 59,433 downwards.
AGCATTTAGGATTCTCAACTCTTACACTTTTCTTTATTACAGAAACATTTACTAAACAAAATTTTAACTTGACTGAAGCTTCTGCTTCTGCAAGGAAAATCCACAACATAGAAACAAAAGCCTACTTACTGCAGAAAAATGCTTTTTTGTCATTTTTTTCAAGCCCAAGTTTTAATCATATCATGTATTAGAGTTCTTCCTGAAGTGTCACTCAGCAGTTGCCACTATGATCTCTGAACCCCAGTATCTGTAAACAAGATAAATTTCTTGCTTGATGAGGCCGTGCCTCTCCCTTGCCATTCAAAGGAACCCACTGTAAAGTCACTTCCAATTTAATTGGATTAGCCTGCAAAAATATCCTTGACACATAATTTTTAGCCTTCCCATCTCATCAGCAAATTCACAAATAAGTAGATTTATTTTACAGAGGAAACCTCTCACAAATATCTACAGGCTCAGAAAACAAGGAGCTTAGTAGCTCAGTGTAAGGAATCAGTAACAGTGTAGACTTTGCAAGTGAAAGACTGGATTGAGTTATTTTTCCCCATATTTACCAAATACAGACTGATATATCCCACAGATGCATATTTCTAGAGAAAATGTGAAATGTCAAGGCTTTACCACTTCACCAGAGCAGATAATTATGTAATTAGAACAATTAAACGTTGACAGAGCACCAGCGACCCCCAGGTGAATTACAGCCATGAATTATGAAAGCATGAGCGAGGGAAGAGGGAACACTTTGGCATATATGTAGGACAGATTGAATGCAATTATAGGGCTGGGTTTATAACTTATGCACTTAACTTCCAGATATGCTTAGCTTTCCACAACTTTTGTTGTCAAACTGCTTATTTAGATGTCAGGGGCAAACTCATGTAGATACATTTTCTCTCTGAAAAAACAGTGAATTAGAAAGCAGAGAATATATTAATCTATGCTCTCAACCTTTTACACCACGTGAAAGGGCTGAAACAGTAAAAAAGTGTTTTAATAAATCTGTATCCATCTCACTAAAATACACCCATCAGTCAAGGCACCTGGGAAAGGGAATGTCAAAGGGTTCCTTTGCATGAAACATACTCAAATCATCAATCACTAAATTGTGCCAGAGCCTTATAACTTCCATCACACCTTTTATTGGGACTGTGCTTGTCAGTAACTGCTCATGTGCAACACACAGAAACACCCTATTTGCTAAATAAGTAATATGAGCAACACAACCATCACAGCATCAAGTTCAGGAAAAATTTGCTTCTCTTACTATTAAGGCACGTTTGTTTTACTTAATTTTTGGGGGGGTAAAGAATTTGGTTTATTGATTGGACTACCTGCTGTGATAAACAAGTCCAGGTAGAATGAGCTGGCCTTGGGGACTGGATGCATTTTATAGATGGGAAGCAGGGGCAGAAGCACAATCACTGAGCAGGCACAGCTGCAGAGTGCAGGGGAGATGGGTAACATATGTAATTCTCAGCAGCTGTGAAAGCTTCAACTATCAGATTTGTTGCAAGTGAGAGTGTGTGAACATCTTATATGCTGCAACTTTTTTAGGTGGAAAGTTGCTTTAAAAATGAAGAGAGAATAGAGAAAAGAAGAAGAGAGACCCACCAAAAAGTCAGAAAACCCCGTCATATACAGAAGATTTCACACTTTTGTTTCTCAAAAGCAAATCTAATGTTGTCTGCTCTGAAATTATTAATACATAATTTCATTTCCTTTACAAATGGAAAGAAATATCTGAGAGAAAATGAGATTAAAGACTATTAACTATTTTTTCTAAAATGAATTAAACCATCTTATAATAAAATAATAGTAAGAAAGCAATTTTTCACATAATTGAAATATTAAATATGCAATTAAAAACCTAATTATAATCTCTCACAGCACACTGTATACAATCCATACCTAATTTATAAAATGCCTATTGTAATATATATATTTACTTAAATATTAATTTTTAGAATTTTACAGCTTCAAATCAAACTCTATATTGATATGGTTTAACATATATTACTTAATTTAAAAAATAGTCTAAATTAGCTGATGACACAAAAAGGGTAGAAAGTATAAAAGATTATAGGTTAAGGAACAAACCTTTTAGAATGGTTTCTGTAGATTAACTGTGTGGGTGGATAAGTAGCTCTCAGAGTTCAGAGAAGAGAACAGAGCAGCGTCGATGGAATGAGCAGAAGTAGGTGGATGGTTCCAGTTTGAATCAGAACGTCTCCCACTTCAAGGCTGCTGAAAATGATTCATTCTGTGGTACATTTTACATGCAATGGACATTCTGTGGGTTTTCTTTCCCACTTGTCAAAGCCATGTACATAGTCAGAGGATGTGGCAAAGCAAATGCCCTTTTGATTATGTTCTAGCATTCTTTTCTTTCATTTTTAAAAAAATATAAATAAATAAAAGGAGTTTGGAAACAAGGAAGAATAGGCAAACTAGAGCCTAAACTGAATTCAAGCAAAAAGAGAAGAAAATATAAATATGAAATTGCGTCTAAAATATGAAATTGAGAAAAACAGATTTGGAGGGAATGTAGGGGAAAATAAAAACAGAGAAGGAAATTCCAAAAAGCAGTATTACTGAGAACACTTACCTTGAGTTTATATATCAATCCTTAATTAATATCTAGGTATTTAGCTGCATTATATGTTAGTAAACATTTTTCTAGAGGTTTCCACAGGAGAACAGACCAGCATTCATTCCTCAGAAACAGCTAGAAGAAAAAAAACCCATCAGCCCTCCACTATTAGTCCCCAGAATCTATGCAGCTCCCAAAAAGACAAGAATTCTCTGTATTATACTTTACTAACAATACCATTAATGCTCCAACACAGATCATTAGTTTAAAAGAAAGTAGAAAACGGATGGAAAGCACAAGCTGGTAATTCATAGCTCTATGAAAGAGGCCTTTCTGAACTTGCAATGACCACTGACAGTGCTGAGCTACAACCTGGTTATGCGACTGAACTGACCACATTCTGCCTCTCATTAAGCCTCCAATTATACCTAAAAACGTACTGAAACTGATTTTCACTGAATAGGAACCTACACATACGTTTAGTTCTGAGCACATGCCCTGCTAAATGCTGCAGAACAAAAACCCATATCCTGTGTAGTAAAGGCAGTTAGGTAGAGTTATGAGCTTTTCCAGACCATTTATCTTCCACCATGCACATCTGTTGAATGACTTATGAATAGGAGAGTTTGATTAGTACCTTCCAGGTCCACCCTGTACTGCTAACAAAGTTTTTCCTAGGTTTGATGCAGAAGGCTAGTGGTGTTCTTTTGGAAAATTTGCAAAAAAATAATTTTCAGGAAAAAATTCTTCTCCATTGGCATTTAGTTGTCTTACAAATTACGCAGAAAGAAAAGAAGGCATGTCCTTTTTAACTGGAACTGAAAACCAAAAGTACAGCTAGCGGGTATGGAGAATGCCCACAGTGGAAAATCAAACGGAATCCTAGAGATTTAATCTAGTCCACTTGGCAGACTTTGCATTGCATATGGGGACTAGGTGAACAAACAGGAACATTCTGAATTCTGGCTACTAATTCCTAACTAGGTCTTTATACATTACAACAATCAAAGAATCAGTGCCACGAAATAGCACTTGAATTTGGGAGAGGAGGGTGCAAGGACTCAGAAAGACATGAGAGACACTAAGAAATTAAGACAGTAAGGAGAGTGATAAAGTTCAACTACAAATACAGTCACTGAAAGTTATAAATAAGAGATTTATTAACCAATTCAAGACTTATGCAGATATCATTCCCTGCATTTGCAGCTTTGAGAAAACTGGAGTGGCTAAATAGCAGCAGCAGCCACTACAGTCTTCTAACAGAGAGCAAATCTTCTATTCATCAGAACAAGAAAGTCGTCATTGCTTATTGGAATAAAACATATAGTACAAGAAGTCATTTTCAATTAAAAAAACCCACTAACAATACAATAATATGCAGGAATATACATTCCCTTTTTGTCACAATCCCACTAAACTACAGTTTTTAGCAGAAAAACAACACATGCATCATTTTAATGGCCAGGTTGACCAAAAGATAATTTTGAGTTTTGCGTTCTTCCTCTTTACCCAATACTGATAATATGCACAAGCTACTCTGTAGTGTTACATAAATTAAAATGTAGCCTCTCTTTCTGTGCATGCATATGAATTCAGTATATGTTTAATTTTGTCTTTTGTGGACTCCTCACACGTACTGTAGCCAAAAAAATTCCAGTCCACAGGCCAATTTTACAGTTGAGTCTAAATTTATTTACAAGATTAAAAAAACCTACGGTCTTAATCTAAAACATATGGTTTCTGCTTATCACTTCTCCAGTCTCCTTTTTTTTTTTTTTCCTCAACTATGTCAATTTACAGGCCTCAAACCCCACAAATGTTTTGCATAAATCAAATTAACTGATTTGATTTAGCTATCAATGTAACATGAATCTTTACAGAAATCACTATTTTAAGGATTGATCTGAGCCTCTGACAACTACTTGTAAAGCTTCCTAGCAAGGGTCTTGTATATTTCACTTGTAATTTTTGCAGGTTTTTTGGACTACCATTCATATCTTCCCAACTTTTTGAAACATGTACGCTGTAGGGTAGTTGATAACTAAATAGAAATATGAAACACCATCAATACCCATAAGGAAAAACTGATATTTTAAAGTTTTATATTTTACTTTTTTTTTTTAAATTTTACACTTGCCATGTGAAAAGGCACTTTCTACCACAAAACTAAATAACTTCTGGTTTTTTGAGCTTTCTCCAGGGCAGGTTTAAACCTCTGGCATTACATCTGAAAAGAACTAAGAACTTTTGCAAACTTCACTGTCTTTTAAATGCAAAGTATCTTCTTTGATGTATCCTACCTGAAAGACCCAGCAGGATATTTGTTTTCTAAAGGACTTGTGTCAAAATGAAACCTACTACAAAAAAAAAGAAAAAACTCTCCTTACATGAAGAAGATAAGAAAAGAGTAAACATATGAAAGATAGGAGTTCCATTAGTAATATAGTTCTGGAAGACTTTGGTATATTCCAGAGAAAAATATAAGTATATCTTGGGAGGGAGGAGGAGGTAATAACCTCAGGGAGAGGGGGGTACATTTGGTGTATACAACCAATACACACAATAAATAAATAAACAAAACCCAAATATCCTCTCCAGCCAACATATATCCTTTTAGTCAGTGTAGGCTCTGATAACCTTTAGCTGGTGATAATCTCAACAGAAACTTTTACAGTAGCTAATACAGCTAAGTCTCTAACTGTAAAATCAGTGGCAGCTCTTCCCTTGGGAAGATCTGTTCCTACCAAAATTCAATAACCCTTGGTAAAATGTTTGAGGCTATTTTCCCTCTTGCATTAGGGAAGAATCCCAGTGTGCTACCAAGCCTGGCAGTCCAAGACACAAGCAGAAGAAGCTTTCCATGCCTGCACAATGGCCCTTAATAGGGAGTTCCCTGACTGCCCACATGGCCACAGAATGTGACAAGTGATAACTCAGGGAAAGCACGAGCAGGGGAACTTAAGAGAAAATGAAAAGGTTATTCACAAGCTAACAGGCAATTCTTCTGCTTCCAGTGGGTACCAAATAAGTATTTCCAGCTCATTCTTCTTATTTTTACAATGAATAACCTATATTGATTGTATCCAATGAATGTTGCTCTCTTAAAACTCTGTTGTACAAGACTACTACAAAATTTTCTCTTGAGATATCCACCAGATAAAATCATTACTGACAACACTATAAAAAATGATCCCTCATGATAAGGGAGGATGTAGGGCTATAGGGACTTAATATCTCTGCTTCATTTCCCTTCATTACTTAGTCAAATTTCACTTAATGGAGGATAAGTAATTTCTTAGTCATGTCTTCCTGTGTTGAGCACAATAGAGGGAACTTTGTATTCACAAACATTGCGCTAGGAAGCTCACACTAAAAAGAAAGTATACAGCAAGAAAAGGAAGCATTTGTGAGAGCAGCCATGTTTATGCAATTTTTGTTCTGTGGATTAAACATATTTTCCTGCTACTTGCTTTGGAAACCTTGTATTTGTTTCTCAAACACTAAAGAAATAGAAGCTGCCAAAAATTTTACATACCATTTGCACTATGCTAAAAACTTGCCCTTTCCCATCTGAAAGCAGCTATAACCATCTTTATTGAAGCAGTGCAAGGATTTTTTATATAAGGCTAGACCTTACAAACATTTAAAAATATAGATATTGCCTAAAACATTTTCACTTTCATTAAGTTTTATTCATGTAGGAAATAAATAACCAGACTTTCAGTGCATAGAAATCCATTGGCTTGTCCAGGATCTTTCATAAAGAGATTTTTCTGGTTGGCTGGCAGCTCCCTTAGAAACTGTACTTTTACACTGTGCAGAATGAGATGCAATAAACCAAGCACTCAAGATAACACCTACCTACTTCAGCAGGATAGGGACAATAACAAATGCAGCTTTTGTTATGATTGCAGGCTATTTTTCTTTGAAGGGCCCTCTCTCAGAGCATAAGTACATTGTAAGAATAAGTAAAGATCACGGAAAAAGCTTCCATTTTTAGAGCTCCTGTTCCTTTGTAAGGATTAGAAAGCAAAAGTGAATAAAGAGAAACTGGAAGAATTTACATAGAGTTGCTGTAACTTTGTGCCCTCTGGAAAAGCAGATCCCATTCTAACACCTTCCAAAAAGATCCTGGGTGGTGCTAAGCAAACCACTTTAGCTGATTTCACTTTTCACCATGGGTAACTAACAGTGCAGTCTTCACAGCTGACCTATCTCTAAAAAGTCATGCACATCTAGAGCATACTGTCGATTGATTTTGTGAACTCATTGTGAAGAGTCCCTGCGATTTGTAAGAGAGAAGATCAGACTATTCTAGTTGGTGACTTTCAACAGCACAGCACAGTTCCTTAGAGAGTCTTGGCAATGTTACTAGCCATGTTACTGTGCTCAGTCTCATGCAAGAAACACCTGAACTAATTCTCCCACCTGATGGGAGCAGAGATAAACTGTAGTCCTCAAAGCAATCTTGCCGTCACAGGAGACTCAGCTTCACCCCTTCACCATCAATATCAGCCAGCTGAAAAAAAAATTATGACTAATTGTGTAGTCTAGATACACTGAAACTCTTCTGTACTTGTCACAAGGGTTCATAGAATATCCTGAGTTGGAAGGGACCCACAATGATCATTATCTGGCCTGTGTTAAAAACTTCCATGCTTGGACCTTTTGGATGAAGCAGCTGAAAACAGATCTCTTATCTGGTAGCTAGGGAAGATTCAAAATTATGATAATTAGTCTTTCTTAACTGTAACATATGTTCTACTTGATAATGAAGAGTCAGTTTGCTCCTTAGAACATGTACTGCTGCCTGTTCATCTTGCTACCTTCAGCAGCAGCAGAAGCTTATGAAGAAAAATAACACCAATTCAAAATACCATTCAAAAATTTGAAATGTGACAGTTCAGGAAAATAATTCAAAACACAAAAACACAGACAGATTTGTAACAGCACTCAGACTACATGAGGATGTACCAAGATGTTTACATAGCCCTGTACACCTCTGTGAACTATTTACTGTTGGAATATGTAGCAACAACTCATGGAAACAACTGGCCTTTAAGCTCAGTGATGGCTCTAAATGCAGCTCCTTCTAAGCTGTATGTAAATTTGGGATGAGATTGGAAGAGATACAGGTAGACAAATCTAACTACCCACCTTTCTTGACAGGTAGAGAAGTCCAAATTCAGTCACTTCTCTTCCTGAAACCACTCCACAAGCCTGTACAACACACCAACATAGCAGGAAGTTAACCCAGAAGAAATAAAAATAGTTTTCTACATAAGAAAGTGAAATGACTCACAAAAGGGTTTAACAAGTTAAAAAGGAAAAAAAAGAGCATCAGCTTAGCTTCTTGTAAAAATGCGGTCTAAGCTTCCATGTATCTAAGTTTCTTCTCAGTACAACAGGAATATTCATAGCATTGTACCTCAGAGGAGTTTGTTGCAAATGTATTCAAATACATGCCTCAGAAGCATTGAGAAAAGTATGATGCACTGTACTGAGTACTGAAGCAAAGTCCATGAGGAAATTAATAATTCCACCTTCACTGCATGTTCTTATAATTTGAAATAAATAAAATATAAGGCCAAATACTGAATGAAGAAGATAAAAGTGAAAAATTAAATAGCCGGTCATGAATGGTGAGCACCATTTATCCTGTGTGCTAAACAATTCACTGGTCCTATTAAGCCAACAAACCACAAAACAAATCCCAGATAAGACTATTTAATTAAAACCCAATTGAACTCACTGTTTTTCTAAAGAAAATATGAAAAGACAATAGTAGATAAATTCTGCAAGTGGTGCCAAAGCTCACTCTAAAGCTAATAATGCTGAGAACACTATAGCTGGTGATGCTCAAACTGGCCAGCCTAGAAACTCCCCATAAGTTGGGCTTAGCTGAAAAACATGCACTTCAGGACTCCCAAAACACAAAGCTAGGCACCGTGAAATGAACAGCATGTTACAGGTATGGAATCCAGCTGTAGAGACCTACAGTACAGATGTAATACAATGGATTGAAGGATAATGAAATCAGATTGAGAATCATGCCATGTAACCCACAGAAAACCAGCCCCCAGTTTAAGGTTGTAGCTAAGAGGCTAAACATGAGATTTTGGTGTATAAATAAGGGAAATATAGCAAGGGGATGACACTGAGCAGGCAGATGACATTGCATAAGAAGAATGTATTATGTACATTAGAGAACCTGGTGCTTCTCTGTCTCTCAAATTCAGCAATGAAGAATAAATTTATTGGGTTCTCCCTGCCAGCAAAAGACTTAACGAGCTTCTGCAGCTGAGCCCTCCCACTTCTGCCAAAGAAACTGGTGGGAACTATAAGATTCCTGTTTATCAGCTATGAGGGCCCTCAGAACAGAAGACTGACTCAGACTGATTAGTTACTGTACATCAACAAGGTTGAGTTTGGGTAACTGGTTGGCAAAACCAAAATTTAAACAAAGAGAAAGGCAGTTGTTAAATTCAAAAATATTCAGCAAGTGATGGTTAAAGTCTTTTGATGTGTGGTCCCACTGCAACAGGGATGTTAGAATCTGACAGGCTCTACAGAAAGCAAATCAGCAATGACAGATAATACCAAAGTGTCCAGGCAAAGAGGTGGCTGAAGAGCATCTTCTCAATCCTCTCAGGTTTTTCATCTGCAGGGAATGGAAATGTCTTTGGCTTTGGATGTATATTTGTGATAATATACTCTTTGGACTTTCTCTTTTTTTCCTTAGCAATCTCACTGATATATTTTTATTTTTCCTGTTCAGCAAAAACTAGAAGTCATTTATTTCTGCAAATCTATGCTGACTTGCACAGAAGTAAGAAATTCCTGTTCCATTTACATTTTGGGCATAAAAAGATAATTTTTTTTCCCCGGAATGTAGAAATTTTACCAGGTGCCATAAAAACAGATTATGTATTTTGGTTCCAAATGTATTAACAAAGACAAATCAAGGACAATTTTCATCCCAGAGGGTCACGTAACAGATAAATTATTCATTGAAAAAGCATGTTGAACTAGAGAAAAAGTGGTTGAACCAATTACAAAAAAAAAAAACCTCTATATCAAATGCTATTTTCCAGCAAAGGAAATGTTGGCAAGATATAAAAACTCCTAAAGGAACTAAGCTAGCTTAGTTGACCAAGAGAGAAAAAAAGAAAAAATATATTAAATCCATTAAATCCTATGTCAATGCCATGCCAGAAATCATTTTGCAGGAGGCAGGCAATTTAACAAGCAGGCGGTGTGCTAGAATGTTGACTTGGACTGAAATTCCCACCCGGAAACACTGCAGCTATGGAGAAATTATCTGTCAGAGGAATTTAAAAAAAAAAATATTTTGCCATTTAGAATCTGTGTGTTTCAGAAGCAAAAGAAACATTCGAACTGGAAAATTTCACCCTTTGCATCAGTCTGAGCTTCATTGAACTGACAAAATCTTGTTTTGGGATGTGTGTTTGCTGTTGCATATTGACCCACATGTTATTTTTCACTTTTTGCAGCTCAGATGCTCTCATTTGAAGTATTAAGTCCAGAGAAAAGTTTTAACAATTACTGAATCACCTTAAAACTTCTTGCTCACCCTTAGTTTTTTCTTTCATGGGTAAAAGCACAAGGTTTTAAAAAGAAACCAAATTAACAGTTTTTTGAACTCTTGAGGAACTCTGACAATCAAAGTATAGTTGTTTCCAACAGTATTATTATGCAAAAAGACTAAGAGGTAGTAAATCCAATGTACATCCTAGTAAAAGGGTCAGGCTCTAGATTGAGTAAAGTGCTTAAATGTCCCTAAATGTCATCTGATCAGAAAAAATTCTTTAGTAGCTCTAGGGACAGAGTTCAGTGATGCAGGTAGAGCAAGTAACCAAACAAATTGAAGGAAAAAAAGACACCATGTCTGACAAGCACACAATATACAGAAAAACACTAGGCACACAGAAAAGCACATTCCCAAGCAAGCCAGACATGCATTTTGAAATACACACACTAGTGTCCTTCTGGAAGCAGAGTGAGCAGAACAACATCAGCTCACTCGTGTTTTCGTGGTCTGACATGGAAACTGCTGTCATCACTATATAATTGTATGTGTTGAACATAATGTATAAAAAATGTCTAAATTGTAAACAATCTTGTCAATTAAAAAATTAAATAACACACTGTTCATCTCACTGAGGCCCTTTTGCCTCCAAGCCTGATCTATACTCAAGACCTGAAGCTAGTAAGCTAACTTAAAGCCAGTAAGATAACCTGATGATGCAAATAGGATTTTACTAAAAACTTATTTTCAAAAAACTAAGAGGAAGCCATGTTTCCTTACACAATGAAAGACCTAGGAAATAACCCTACTTGGAAGTTTCAAAGATGCCTTTCAGCCAGCACAACTCTCTGAATAACACAACTGTTCCTTTCTGGCCTGCAACTTTGCAGGTGGGATTTCTGCTCAGATATCCACCAGTTGCTCCAGCACCTGAACCCCTGTGGTGACATATTTGGAGGGCCTGACTGGGGAGCTGTGGGAATGGGCTGCCAAAGGATCAGGGCAATAGTGGCCACAGGAGAGAAATGGCCAGCAGTGAGCGTCAGGAAAAGTGGAGTGTGGTGACTGATCTCACATGGCCCTTACACAGATAAAAAAAACAGGCATCTCAGAAAAGGCTTTATTTCTATATTTGAAATGTTTTGTAGATAATAGGTAATACTTTGGTCATTCAAATATTTACCCAGAATGGTAAAGTTTGGTTTCATGTCTTGCTCATCTTCCATCTCTTAGAAAAAAAGTCACCACACACTAGATCAACAGTCTAAGTTAGGTGAATTCACTTTCCATTTTGAACTGGGTCTCTCACAAAGAGGAAAAAAAAAAGGAAAAACGGAAGAAAAAAGGGAGAGGAATAGGCCAAACAGAAAAAAGTAGAATGAGTAAACCAAGTCCAAGTTGTCATCATTGGGACATCAAATGGAACATCAATATAGGATGAGGAAACACAGATTCTGATTCATGCTTACAGAACAATCTCCATAAATGATTGTGAAAGCAGAACTGATAGACAAAATACCCTACCCTCACTCCCCACAAAGTAAGGGTCCTAATTGCTGGACTACACAACTTGTTCTGTTCTTCTCCCTTCTGCACTTCCTACAGATCATTAGATAAAACACGCCACTTGGCAGAATGTTTGTATTGCCTAAGTCTGTCTTGATGGATAGAAGGAAGATATGCTCCATTATTTTAAAACAAATGCCAAAGTGTGTCTGTCTTAGGATGGCTTTTAGTCTCCATACCTCAAAGCAGATAAGTTTGTAACATCTGGAGAGAAAGGACCTTTGAGACATACTCTTGCACTTTGCATTTTCTCTGGATTTTAGCCCAGCATCCAGGATTTTCTAATTGTTTTTATGAGCCTTTCAAATATCACAGCGCTGTTTGTGAATCTGGGTTCACAGAACGGGTAAGGTTAGAAGGCACCACAGTGAGTCATGTGGTCTAATTCCCCTGCTCAAGCAGTGTCATCCTAGAGCACAGGCTTGCATCCAGACTGTTCTTGAATATCTCCAGTGTGGAGTCATTCTCCACATCCTCTCTGAAAATCTGTTCCAGTGCTCGGTCACCCACATAGTAAAGAAGTTCTTCCTCATATTCAGGTGGAAATTCTTGTGCATCAGTTTCTTCCCATTGTCCCTTGTCCTATTGATTGGCACAACCAAGAAGAGCCGGGCTCCATCCTCTTGACACTCTCCCTTGAGATATTTGTATACATTGGTGAGGTCCCTCCTCACTCTTCTCAAGACTAAAAAGGCCCAGCTACCTCACTTTAGATTTTGTCCTTCCTTTGCCTTTCAGGAAGCAATACCTTAAGTGTGGGTAATGTTTAATACATTAACATTTTAGGCCATTTTTTTAATTCTAGTTCCTAGCACAGCAAAGAATACCTTCTATTGTCTCCAGGTCTCTTATTACTTATTTATTTTGCATTCCCATGAGTTTTAGTGAGATCTGAAGACACTCTGCAGACAAAAGTCAGTCACATTTTTCTGTTGTAATGGAGCACATTAGCCCTCTTCACATTGCAAAGGATTGAAAGGTTCATCAGTAGTAAATGAAAGTAAAAACTAATAGAACTGGATAACCGATATACTCAAAATAATATGCATAACAAATTCTCCTCTCTGCAGATTGTGATGCCCTTTTCTAGCAAGTCCATTGAAATTTACCAAAATATCTGAATGGACTATTCACCATATGTACGGCATTCACCATGCAATATCTGTCTGAAAGTGAAGCAAAAGAATTCTATTTTCTCTAAACCTTAGCTTGTAAACAGCTGATGTTACCTTGATTAAATTTAGCTTTTCAAATCTTATCAAATCTGTCCTGTCTGAGATATGTTATCCTGCCAAAACAGTCTCCAGTATCAATAAACTGAGCTATAAACACATCAGCAGGAGAATCATACTGATGACTGTATGTTAGGATAAGGCGATTGTCAAGCAGTCACTCAGCAAGAGAACATGGAACTAATGGTGGAAATCTGCAGCATTTTCTGCTTGCAAAAAAACTGCTCATATATTTATGAACAATATTTTCCATTTCCCCCTTCTTTCTGTTTTAGCTCTAATGTCTTATTTGTAAGATAACTAGAGACATCAAGAAAATTGTGGTTTTATTTCCACAACAAGCATAACATAGAGGGGAATAATAAATTCAATTTACCTTAGTTTAGCATATAAATTGAACAATTGCCTGTATAGTTCATTATTAGACCTTCATCTGTATCCATTTTTTCCTTCATATGTTTATGAAATTAGCCAGATTTACAATTACTAAAACTCTCACAGCTCACAGTCCACAAAGTGCCTTCAAACTACCAGCAAAGGAAGCTTTGCCCGTTTTGAGACACAGGAACTCTGCGAAAAAAACAGAGGGTCTAGCGTGTGGCACTACTCTTGCCTTCCTCTGTCAGAGGTAACATGCGACTCTGATGTGCTAAGCAGCCCCCAGGGTGCCTGTGAAGCTGAGTCACTCCAGCTGCCCACCTGCAGAGACACTCCTAGGGGCTTCCACATGCCAAGAGGATATTTTCCAGCTGCATAAAAAAAGCAGACTGGCACAGCCAACAGTTCTGACCCATTCTCACAATATCCCTTAAACTGCAGAGCAAAGTAAACCTGATATCACTATTGTTTTCAAATACAAAAGAATCCTGGGCATATAAAAGCAAATTACATCAGTAGGCTACAAATTATTTTCCTGGAAAGGGGTAAAAAAATGCATTTAAAAAAAAAAAAAGCATAAATGTTAATTTTGTTTAAAGGAAAATAAATGTATTTTAATGTGGTTGATATATAAGCCTCAGACAGTAAAAAACTGCAGCCAAGACACATAAATTTATGGAATCAGAATCAAGTAAATTTCTATTTCTAAGCAAAAATAAATCAACCAGTTATGACAGGTGTGAAATGACCATCTTAACTGCATGCATGTAGTTCCTGCTAGATAGACCACTGATGTTATCATAAAGAAGAGAATTAATATTATGAAGGAAACTGGAAAAGTTAGAATGCTGAAAGTATATTGAAGAGACAGTCAAGTGAAATGTCAGTGGGAAATGAAAGTCAAAGCAAAATTATTTGTACAGTGAAAGGAGAAGAAATGCTAGGGAGAAATAGTATTGACAATAATTTATACACATGTAGGACTTGACATAATGAGAAAATCAGAGGAAGGAAATGCCTTTAATTGTTGGCAATAAATACTGCCAAGAAGGTCATCACAATCAAACCAGGTAAGAAAAGAGTAACAAGTTATTACAGAGAGAAGAAGATCTCATTCTGTTAACCTGTTATTTTCCTCCCTCTACCACCCAGAAAACCTGCTGACAACCTGCTTCAATTGTGTTTAACACTACTTCTTGAAACAGAAGTCCTAGTCTCATTACAAAAAGCTCCTGCTCACATTCCTCATCGGAGACCAGCCAGGAAGGCCTAGATTGGCTGCTTAATATTCCAGCAGTGAGAAAAGTCCTTAGATATTTGTCACCATGCATTATGTAAAAACTCTGAACTAGAGACAAGCAAAAAGAAA